>LPNX011037003.1:8138-91619 GCA_001517045.1 Pseudotsuga menziesii | reverse complement strand
TATATAATTTTACTCTTGTGCATGGTTTATATATCTTAATGGTTCTCATAATGATATATTTTATATGTAATTCAAATCAATCAGCTAAGTTCCAAGTCAAAGATATGAATGTATACATCAAACCTATTATAGATGAGCTACTGAAGTTATGGAATGGCATAACTATGTATGACGTATCTAGACCAATACGACAAAGGGAATTTCAAGTCCATGCAATGGTTGTATGGACATTACACAATGCCCCTGGGTTAACTTCATTTTGTGGTTTATAATTTTAAGTTCCACTTTAATTGCATTTAATGATATGGAGTAGTTAGAATAGTTTATATATGAACATATTTGACATAGATATTCCATATCTAAATATTGTAGGTCTTTATACAAAGGGTAAATTTGCATGTCCAGTTTGTGATCCTAAGATAAAATCTCATCGTTCAAAAATATTAATAAAGGAGGTGTTTGATGAGTATAGGAATTTCCTCTCTAAAAATCACAGGTATAGAACAACTGAAAAAAAATATTTTCAATGGGAAGCAGGATACTGCATTAAAACCACGGAGAATGACACCTGACCTTTGGAAGATGCAATACAATAGAAATCGTCATCATGGTACGTATGGATCATCGTATATGAATTGTTATCTATTTTAATTTTTATTGTGAGTTGTTTACTGTAGTGGCCATATTTGATTTATGATGTAATTTTTTTATAAACTAATATTCATGATATACATCATGATCATGAATCCAGTAATGGGCTTCCACGAGGAATGAAAAGTTATCCTATTCAATTCAGCAGTTTTCCCTACTATGAGCACCTACAAATTGCTCAATTGTTTGATACAATGCATCTTGGAAAGAATGTTACTAAAACCTTATAGCAACTACTAGAGCTAAGGAGGGAGAAAGATAAACTTGTGAAAGCTTGCAAAGAAATTCAAGAAAGCAACCATGCAATGAAAGACGTCATCCAATTTCATACCAATGGAGAACAAGTTAATATAAACTCAATTCCATGGATGTTTACGGAGAAACAAAGCAATGTTGTCAAAGAAGCAATGCGGAAAATTAAATTTCCCACTGGATTTTGTGAAAACTTGAAGAATATCATAACCAAAAAAGGAGATTTTGCGGCGGTCAATGTAAGCAAAAATATTTCACCTTTTGTAAACAGAAGTTGTTCCTCTGATCTAAATGGTTCAGATCCAGAACAAATGAGTGAATAAAAAAGGATGAAGACCCTCCCTGGATGTCATAGATACCTGGAATACTGCTTCGATAGTGAACCTGTGTACCTACAATCAGATCAAACATGCAAACACATCAAAGATACCAGAACATGATCTATTTATCCATGTCAGTGACTAAGGAATCCAACAACATCTACATGCGAGATCAAAACAACAGTAATGTGGGATGGAAATCAGCTTTGCATTAAGATGAATGGAGAAGTTTACAACCAATTAAGCCTTAGTGTTGACGTGCATCTCCATGAAACCAACACTTCATCCCCATAAGCTCCAACTTTTCTCTCTATGCTCTCAAATGGCTTGGGCCAAGTGGTCAATCCAACAACATAACAATACCTCTAAAGTTCTCCTCCTCAACCATCGACATGAGCTTGTATTTATAAGTCTCAATGGATAGGAATGGTTGAGATATTTGTGGATGAGGTGGCCTCTAAGATCCTATGATGGGGGATCTCAAGCTCAACTGACCCACAATGATACAGATAAGGGAGGACACGAGGCTCATGATCTAGAAGCCTCGAGAAACTTCTCGTTTTTCCATTTTACTCAAGGTACCACTTTTTTCCTCTTATGACATAGTGGTTCAGGTTATAAATGCTTATGGACCAAAGGCTATAAGTGGTGGCACCGCTTATGGTAAACAAGATACAGGCGGTGTGAGCAAGGTACCACTCATGGTCAACAGGGAAAGAGAGGTGCTGAGTATTTTGATGAAAGATTGACAAACAACATGGGTTTTCTCTCTAAGTGCTGGGATTAAGGGAAAATATGTAAGTCAAGGATCTTATCACATGGTGGTGACATGATTTTGGTATAACAGGATGCCCCCCAAAGCATGAGTCTTAGAGGGATATGATAAACAAGATCTTTGAGAGAACAAGTCATCGCTACGAGGTGAAAATGTTGGCTCGATCGAAACATGTCGTCAAGTAGGAATCTGTAGTACATCAATATTTTTGACTCATAGACACAAGTGACCAACTCATGGCTGCAAACTAATACAAGGCAGATACATGGGAGGAATAAATAAGCATGGCTACTAGAATACAATGTATATTGATGTGATAGAGGACTCAAACTTGGGCATAGCTACCAGACATACAACGTATATCTATGTCATACAGACACAAATTTGAGCATAGCCAATACCATACAAATGTGGATCCATGCTAGATATACAAAACTCCATTGCAACCTGGGGAAACACAATGAGCGCTTTAAACAAATACCCAAGGTCTTCATCTCGACTTTCACAAAGTATGATTCTATCCATGTGATTACAATGATATGAAGTCAAACATGTAGAAACCACTTGATTACCATCCAATGATGTGAACTGTTAAAAAGTGCGAGGGAGATCACCATTGATGTCAATGATTCCCAAGGTACCCTAGTACAATCTACTGAGTGTGAATAGATGTCCTGATGTCAAACACCCAGTCTATTCTATCGATCAAAGGTCAATGATGTGAACCTATGTCGAGAGCAAGAGAATATGTCATTAAGGCATATAGATCTCAAGGTACTAAGTTTTTGTTTCTAAGAATATTTCCCCAATGATGGGATGATGTTGACAGGCATAGTCTCGTCGAAGGAGGGCCATGATGAGTCCCACATCGATGACATGAAACTCAGAACATAGTTTTGGAATGATCTGAATGTAGTAACCATAGTACTGACTCAAAAGTACTGACACAACGACTATTTTGACTACAAAGGAAAAAATTCTTCAACTTCCCTTTCAACATCGGGCGGCACGACAAAAGACTTGGCAGCATGACTAAATGGGACAAATACACAATACGATAGTGGATAATGCATTCTTTTAAAAGACTCAAAGGAGTGGAATGACTCATGAAAGTGGATCTTCATAGAGATTAGTTGAATACCCAATTGAATGACATGATATGCAGGTAAGTGCCATGTTTAAAGGTAATGACAAACTACTGCCATTTATTGAAAAATGATTCCCTTCTCATTTCCCCATCATGATCGATGAGTGCCTCTTTCTGGTTTTACAAGTTCAAAGAGGGTAAAAAACACTCGGTATAGCTTGTCCGAAGACAAGTCCAGACTCATATGTTTTACGAACCTAAGAGAGGAGGGGTTCGTTCCCAAAAAAGGGTCTCTCAATGTTTAATTTAACAAGTCCAAGGAAAGAAAACTCGGTATCATTCATGCTTAGAGAGTCTGAACGATTATGAAAGAAGACTCCAAAAGGGGTCCTTTTTCATATGAATTAGTCTCCAAGGCCCCAAAAAGTGTAAAATCATACCTTAGAGAACTCTTCTAGTCATGATTGGCTGGAGTGTTCATTTTTCGTAAATAGTCTATCCAAACCGAAAAATAGATAACCTACCGTCGGAGAGATGACTCTTCAAATGCTTTAACAAGCGTGAAGAAGACAATATCACTCGACAATATTTTCATATTTAGGGAGCCTAAAAAGAGTTTAACGAGGACTCCATGAGGTTTATTTACACAATGTCAATTTTTACGAGCCTGGAAAGAATCAGAAATGGACTCGACGATCTTTTCATGTTTAAGGATCCTGAAAAAAGGTGAAGGAAGACTCCATGAAGTTTCTTTACACGATGTCGATTTTTTACGAGCCTAGAAAGAATTAGAAACGGATTCGGACCTTTAATACTAACACTAGTACAAAATGAGGAATTAGCTACTATGTGAATAAAAATTCTAGTCACCACAGGTTTTTCAAGTGATTTACTACTAAATATGAGCAATTTTGATTGGCCCAACTATAAACGACTAAAATTAATGACTAATTTAGTCACCAGTTAACAAATATGACTAGATAATAAGTGACAGATTTAAAAATGACTAACATAAGCGACTAATTTAGTCACGACATAAAAAATTACTAGCTAGAAGAATATGAATTAGTCATTTATGTTAGTCATTTTTAATTGTGTCATGGAAAATTGCAATTTTGACAATAAAGTCAAAATTTTGTAAATTATCTACCTTCTATTAGTAATATTGGTGCCATGCACCTCAATCTTTAGATATCCAACAAAGCAATCGCATGAATTTTCTCTTGACCATCTTTATCCCTGCTGCACCATTGAAGCGAACCCGGTTAAGCGCGTGCCAAAGGAAAATTACGTTACTTATACATCAATTATGAATTAGGTACTAGAACCAGTACCATATCGATACCTAGAATCATCATAGCTAGTTGTTGGTCCTTCAATGTAAGAGTTCTTGCAAGTCCCATACTGAGGTGATTTTCTAACTTCAGTATAATTATTATGATCTGTGACCATCGAACTAGCTGCACCAGTCAACGTAGCTTCACCAAGCTCAGTTCCTTTAAACATCGTAGCAGTTGATCCAATTATAATGAAACTGGGGTGCTGACCCAGAACCAGTCTCAGATCCATATGCAGTATAAAGTTAGAGGCTCAACCCCATCTCCGAGTTTCAGGTAAATATTTCGATTCCTTGACCTCTTATAGGCCTCATGAACCTATTTCGGTTAATTATTAATACAAGGGTCATATAACTTGTCCCCTTTTTAGTGACCAAAGCACAAAATCACTAAAGGAACACTTCCATGGATACAAAAATTCAACATGTCATAATGTTGATGAGAAGAAACTAACAATCATAAAAAAAAAATTAAACTATTGATCCAAAGTATCAGCATATAAACGTTGCAACAAACACACGAGGAAAAGGCGAGATAACAATGACAGCACACGAAGAAAAATATAGATAACGAACGCGGATGCGGGAAGTTACAGTGTGAAGGTCGAGGAATCCAAAGAGTCTAGAGATGGTAGCAGGCTTCAAATTTGAAGCCTTCAGAGCCCTTCAAAGGCCATTTTAAACATCATAGAAGGCCACAAGGAATTTTACCATGAAAAAAAAAAAAATAGTTTCATTCCCAGCACTTCAATAATGAAATTGAGTAAGCCTTGGTAAATTTGCAACAGAAGGGCAGCTACAAAATTTTCCTATCTAGGGATTCAGTGGACTATGGGAGATTCGAGACTCAGAGTCTTATCAAGTGCCCTTGAATAGTCGGATCATGGATGAGGATCTCAGTCCCAATCGACATGGACCACTGTGGGCCACTAGGCTTCCTAGTGCCAAGTTCAAGTCGGTGAGTCAGGATTCTGACTCACGATTCGATGTTCACTTTCAAAGCATTTAATGGCATTATCATGCACTACTGATTCACCAACTTTATTAAATCTTGGTATGAGATGATGCCACCTACCAACTCGATTTTCCATCTATCATCTTATTGTTCACTGAGTCACCTAATATCACAACTTACAAGTCACTTGAGTATTTGAGTATATGATGTGAAATTAAATACTCATATGAGTCATATCTATGGATGGTGAATTGATTTGATAACCCTCCACTTTCAAGGCTATGTAAGGAAAAAATAATTGTGTTGTTTTTTGGGTTACACCTTACAAGTTGCAATTTACAATGCATTGAGCAATCTTTTCTGGATTTGAACCTAACCCGGTTTAAGGGGTATGTAAGTTTCTAGACCAGGGTTTCACCTAGTGCTAGACATTTCTATTATGACCACCACAAGACTGGGATGATAGATCTTTGGTAGCAGGCTAGCAGCACACCACCCTTTGTTTGTGCTCATGAATCATATCCTATACTAGTTAGTCCATTATTCTAGGATTTAATCCAATTTCCATTCATTTACTGGGGTCATAATCATTTGAATCATCACTCCCAGTCTCCCACGGTCCACCTAGGATACTTAGTCTACCTGTCTCATCAAAGGAAGGGGGTTAGACAGTAGAGACACAGGCAACTGGAATGGAGGGCCAGCCATAGAGAATGGTTGTACAATATGCATATAGTCATCTCTAAAAGAAACGAATGAATTTCTCATATACTTAACTGAATATTATCATTACTTAATTTATCGAGATGCTTACATGGTAACTCTTGTGCTCGAGTTGTTTATGAGGGTTTCCTATGTCTACAATGGCTACGATTTAGAGAGTCTCATTCCCATCATTCAAAGCACTAGTGGGTTTCTCCTACAAATATTGCTATTATGTCTCCCCTCCTCACTCACCTCACCTTTTTACTTGAGTCTTCTTCTTCTTCTTCTTCTTCCTCTTATGGGCTCTCTGATCTACGACCTGAGTTCCCTCATAACGAAGAATGATCTCTGAAATTATATAGAAACCTTAGGAAAACAATACCCAGTTCTCCCTCACCTGCATAGATATATCTATGTTATGACATAGACGCAATTATAAAATGATTTTTTTGTAATCATGTGAAATACACAAACATGCATTTTCCTACCTCGCGCAAGATAAACCAACTCAGGAGCATCAGGATACTGTGGAATTGAGATGGCGTTGCTTCCAATCATCTTTCTGTAGAAGGAAATGGTTGCACACTCTAATTCCTCATTGTCTTCTGCGGTGGCCAACTCGAAGGTTGCTCCTTTTTCACAGGTAGGAGCAAGAGAAGCAAAGGTAGAACGTTGGGTAGGTTGGATTAATGAGCTTCCCCAAACTTAAAGAGATTGGTGAAGTCTGTAAAAAAAACTTATTTTGTGTTTATGAGTATAGGACAGTTGGAGGTCGGGACTCTGACTCTCAACTCTCCAATTCTATGCTTCAGTGTCTCCCTAATTTCTATTTCCTCCAGAAGATTATGCAGAGCTAAGCTGTCGACTTGGCTGTCGTGAATTTATAGGTATGTATAGCATTTTACACTTGTGTAACATTTTATATGTGGATAAAATTTAAATGTGTTTCTTGTTGGAGTTCCTTCTGGTTCTATAAATATAAGGGTTTAAAATTTCTCCATCCAAAATGTTGTTTGAAATTTGTAATGTATTATGCAGTTGCGTTTCCACCAAACTAAGTCTCCAATACTGAATAGATGTAACCTTAAAAAAACCCAATATTTAAATGAAATCACAACCAAAATAATCTATACTTTTCATAGTCTAGAACCACAACTTCGTTTGGGCGGAGGAGTAAGAAGAAAGAGCCTTGTATCTGAGTTCCAAATCTGTTAATGTTATTTATCTGCCGTGAATTGTAAACATTAGGTTGAAAGAAAGAACAGTATTAGAATATAAGTGTTTGAATTGTTCCAATTTCCTTGATGAAACAAATATTTGAAAGGATAAAATATTTAACAACCGACACTGTAAATGTTGTAGACTCTGACCCCTTCGTTTCATCCTTCTAATAATGGAAACAAGAAGTACAAATTGTCTACCAATATATCTAAGCAAGGGAATCCCTCGACGGATGTTCATGAATGAGGGACTAAGAGTGCAATGATCTAGCAAAGAACATGCTTTCAAAATCCTTTTTATCGTAAACCTCCCAAACATGTGTTTATTATTCATATTCCTTATTGACTTTAGTAGAAACTAAACACCCAACTTGTAGTAATATTTGTTGGAGAATTTAAAGTTCTTCCTTATAGTGGACTAATAAATACTTAACCTTTTTGATAGGGCTGATAAACTCGATATAGATTGGAGGGACTATCCAAAATCTACCTAAAATTGGGGATTTTGTTTGATCACTTCGAATTGGGGTATAAACTTGATATAGATTGGAGGGACTATCCATAATCCACGTAAAATTAGGGCCTTTGTTTGATCACTTTGATTCGAGCATGTGGGGAGGACATGATTCAATTCTAAAAATAACTTCTAAATTTAGGGTTAATAAAAAAGTTTCTCCATGAAAGCATTAGGTATTACATTCCAGGGTTTATCTTTTAGGTAGGCCCAATCACACTTGACAATTAGAGCCACCATCAAGCTGAATCAATCCTCCATTCAAAGGTCCTTCCGAATTCCAATGCCTTATTTTATCAACGACCTAACAACCAAGTGTTTCATTGGCCCGACAAAATTGTCCCTTATCTAAGTTCAATAAAATATATGCTCCAAGGACCGAGAGAGTACATGGTTACCTCACTAATTCCATGTAAATGTTGAATTACTCGAGATTTCTTCTTATTGTCATTTTCTACTATACACTGTTTTTAGGAAATAATAAAATTTTGTTGTACACTTACAGTTTCAAATGAAAAGAATGATTTATTTTTACATGTCAACATTGAAGAGTTCAATTTCTCACAACCCTTCAAAGTGAAATGGGACCTTACCCTTCAAATTTGATCCCTGGATGGTAGGCCTTCGATCGGGCATGTTTACCGCAGTATTGATGCCAAGGACGGATTTTCGAGCCCTTGGTCGGGCATTGCGAGCTTCTGGGACATTTTTAGGTAAATATTTGTTGTTCTCTGAGGTTTAGTTTCAGTATTTGAGGTTAAGCTATTTACTGTGATGTCGGACCCAGTTTCTGGATTTATAACTGAATGCTTTGCCCTGGGAGGTTGGGACTTAATGTATCTTTAGCTTGCTGGAAAATAAATAGATAATTTACATACTTGCTCCGTGAGGTGATATTTTTTGAAATGAGAACTTTGTGAAAGATAACGAAGCCTTAAGCTCTATGTTGCAAAAGCGAGACTATCCTGAGGGGTAGAGAGGCATCTTTAGCTATCTGGCAAATGAAGAGATAATTTTGGCACCTAATTCGCGAGAGTGAGGCCATGCTGCAAAATAAATGAGAATTCACATTTTTTAGTTAGGGAAATGAAGTCTTTGTGCAAGACCACGAAAGCTTTGAGCTCTATTTAACAAAAGTGACACTCTCACGGGCTGTAAAGAGCGATATCTTTGATTGGCTTTGCCTCGGTTGAGCTCCAGGGGAAGTTAGAGGTCAATTTAAATAATCATGAAATTAAGAAAATAATTAAGGTAGGCTTACAGAGACTTCACGCCTCAAGTGCATATATGGTGATTTCCCTAATTTGTGATCGGTTTGATGAAATTACGAAGTTTATAATAGATAATCAACGTATTGCTACACAGAATTCAACACTGACATGGTTAATATGTAATTGTGTTTGATAAATTTCTTACAAGGCCTCAGATGATTTTTGTCCTCCTAAAAAATCGTTACTTCTGATTAGATGTGAAAAGTGAACAGTTTACATATAAAAAAGTTTAACTCACCAGAAAGCTATCTAAAAAGAGCTTCTATCTAATACTTCTTTAACTAATGCCTGCAAGAATTTTTGATAGGGTCATTTGACCATAGTGCTATGACTAATACATTAAAAAAAACATTGTAACAAAATATCACTAGCTTCCACATAGCACTATGGTCCTTAAATGCAGTCTTCCTACCAACTTCGACCCGAAAATAGAGCAAAATTCCATCTATAATGTGAAACAACATCAATACTCGAACCAGAAATATAAATATAAAGTCACATTCCCTGTCCTTGCAATGACCTCTCCGGGAGGCTTACACCTTTCCTGCTTTCGCATACTAAACCAGAGTTTTATGTCATCAGTAATCCCTTTTTAGACAGTCCAATCGTATCTAAGTTGAATTCTCTATAAATCTGATGGAATGACTGTGCCTCCACCATTTTAGTCTTCTCCATAAACAACACATCCACCCTAAATCTACTAATCATCCAATTGATGGCCAAGGATTTCTGAAAGACCTGGAGTTCATTCATATTCTCCACTACTGCTAGTCTTAGCAGAAATTCCCAGGTAAAGTTTCAATATCTGACCAGACCTCACAGGCATCTATGCATCTAGTCAATAGGTGATCTATTGATTCTAGGGATTGCTTGCAGGAAACACAACAACCAGGACCTGACCTACTATGCCCTTGGAGCTCTTCCCAAGATAAGTCCTTGTTTGGTGAGCCACATATAGACGTTAGCTTTAGAGGAGCTTTGAATTTCCAGACCTTCTTCCACCACCAGGTTTCTACTTCTCATGAATTATCTACAAACATAGCTTTATATCCTATCCTTGGAGTATGTAACCCCAAGGTAATATTCTTTGACTAGACTAAAGAATCATCCTCTCTAAGCCTGATGTTATTCTTCTGAAACTGAGCTACATATTCCTTACACCTTTCTACCTCCCTCTCTGATAACCTTAACTCTACCTCACTTTTACATCCATCCTTACAAATAGTTGTGGAAATTGTATCTGTTGTTTGTGCCAAGTAATGGATTCCCTTGTTCTGCAATGTGACAACCAGCTCCTTAGAGAGTATATGTTCTTCACCACTTCCCACCCGGGGGTCTGCCCCTATCCTTACTTTAACTCCGTTACCAACATTCCAAGCCATCTAGTTACCCACTAGTGGGAATGGATGTACTATAGCCTTCCATATATTTGACAGAATAGGCTTAACAACCTTCCTGATCCTGTCTTCCATTGACAATGGTTCTATATACTTATGAAGAATCTCTTGCCTCCATAGGCTTTCCTCAGAACTAAACATCCATAGACTCTCGTCTGCCTAAGCCTTACCAAAGGAATGGATGTTTTTTAAACCCAATCCATCAAATTCCTTTGTTTTAGTTAGCGACTGCCACTTGACTAAAGGGATTACCTCTTTTTCTCTCTTACCTGTCCACAAAAACTTGAAACATTTCTTTCTATTTGTCTCCAAATTTCCCTTAGGGATATATGCCAGTACATGTCAATAAAATGGCTTTGCCTCCAAGATAGTATTGGCTAAAGTTAAATTCCCTCGAGGGAGAGCCATCTGTTGCACCACAGGTTAGTTCTATCTTATGATTTCTTATCCAGCGGTGACCGTCAGTTCTTTATTCCTATGGTCATTAGATTTCAACAAAAGATTGGTCACTTTCTATTTTTATGATACAGATTCATAGTAAATAAGGAATGTTAGATAAGCAATATCTATATATATTTCTTTGATGAAAATAAGAAACAATACCTGCTTTACTTGGGAGAGTGCGGGAATTTCCTTCTCCATGAGCTTCAATATATTTTATGAGACGAATATCTTCCTTGGGTGTCGAAGGGCCTTTGCTCATTCCAGCATAAGAACAACAAGGTGTAGGCGTAGTAAGTGTTCTCCCCATCTTTGAATTTGTCTGTTTCAAAGAAATCCTTAAAAATCAGATAGAAAGGATTTAGATCATTCCCTTCATCAATGTCTCATATATAAAGAGGACTTAGGAGTGAAGCCAGCACAGTACAGATTTGATAACAGAACACGAGTCTCAAGGAAAATTGGTTGTTCGATATTTATAGTGAAACTTGACATGCATGGACCGAAGATTATTGTGTGTTTTCATTCATAGATATGTGTGAATGCCTGTCTGTACTGCTTATAACTGGTTTCTTTAATCTCCTTAGTATTTATTACAGCTTAAAACCAAACTAGTATCGAGCATGTGGGGAGGACATGATTCAATTCTAAAAATAACTTTTGAATTTAGGGTTAATAAAAAAGTTTCTTCGTGAAAGCATTAGGTATTACATTCTAGGGTTTATCTTTTAGGTAGGCCCAATCACACTTGACCAATAGAGCCACCATCAAGCTGAATCAATCCTCCATTCAAAGGTCCTTCCAAATTCCAATGCCTTATTTTATCAACGACCTAACAACCGAGTATTTCACTGGCCCGACAAAATTTTCCCTTATCTAAGTTCAATAAACTATATGCTCCAAGGACCGAGAGAGTACATGGTTACCTCACTAATTCCATGTAAATGTTGAATTACTCGGGATTTCTTCTTATTGTCATTTTCTTCTATACACTGTTTTTAGTAAATAATAAAATTTTGTTGTACACTTATGAAATTACGAAGTTTATAATAGATAATCAATGTATTGCTACATAGACTTTAGCACTGACATGGTTAATATGTAATTGTGTTTGATAAATTTCTTACAGGGCCTCAAATGATTTTTGTCCTCCTAAAAAATCATTACTTCTGATTAGATGTAAAAAGTGAACAGTTTACATATAAAAAAGTTTAACTCACCAGAAAGCTATCTAAAAAAGAGCTTCTATCTAATACTTCTTTTACTAATGCCTGCAAGCATTTTTGACAGGGTCATTTGACCATAGTGTTGTGACTAATACATTAAAAAAACATTGGAACAAAATATCACTGGATTCCACATAGAACTATGGTCCTAAAATGCAATCTTTCTACCAACTTCGACTTGAAAATACGGCAGAATTCCATCTATAATGTGAAATAGCATCAGTACTCAAACCAGAAATATAAATATAAAGTCACAGGGCTTGTCCTTGCAATGACCTCTCTGGGAGGCTTACACCTTTCCTGCTTTCCCATACTAAACCAGAGTTTTATGTCATCAGTAATCCCTTTTTAGACAGTCCAATCATCTCTAAGTTAAATTCTCTGTAAATATGATGGAATGACTGTGCCTCCACCATTTTAGTCTTCTCCATAATGGGTTGAGAGAACACATCCACCCTAAATCTACTAATCATCCAATTGATGGCCAAGGATATCCGAAAGACCTGGAGTTCAGTCATCTTCTCCACTACTACTAGTCTTAGCAGAAATTCCCAGGTAAAGTTTCAATCTCTGACCAGACCTCACAGGCATCTATGCATCTAGTCAATAGGTTATCTATTGATTCTAGGGCTTGCTTGCAGGAAAAACAACAACCATGACCTGACCTACTATGCCCTTGGATCTCTTCCTAAGATAAGGCCTTGTTTGGTGAGCCACATATAGACCTTAGCTTTACAGGAGATTTGAATTTCCAGACCTTCTCTACTTCTCATGAATTATCTACAAACATAGCTTTATATCCTATCCTTGGAGTATGTAACCCTAAGGTAAGATTCTTTGACGAGACTAAAGAATCATCTTCTCTAAGCCTGATGTTATTCTTTTGAAACTAAGCTACATATTCCTTACACCTTTCTGCCTCCCTCTCTGATAACCTTAACTCTACCTCACTTTTGCATCCCTGCTTACAAATAGTTGTGGAAATTGGATCTATTGTTTGTGCCAGTAATGGATTCCCTTGTTTTACAATGTGACAACCAGCTCCTCAGAGAGTATATGTTCTTCACCACTTCCCACTCGGGGTTCTGCCCCTATCCTTACTTTAACTCTGTTACCAACATTCCAAGCCATCCAGGCACCCACTAGTGGGAATGGCTGTACTATAGCCTTACATATATTTGACAGAATAGGCTTAATAGCCTTCCTGATCCTGTCTTCCATTGACAATGGTTTTATATACTTATGAAGAATATCTTGCCTCCATAGGCTTTCCTCAGAACTAAACATCCATAGACTCTCATCTTCCTAAGCCTTACCAAAGGAATTCATGTTTTTTAAACCCAATCCATCAACTTCCTTTGGTTTAGTTAGTGACTGCCACTTGACTAAAGGGATTACCTATTTTTCTCTCTTACCTATCCACAAAAACTTGAAACATTTCTTCCTATTTGTCTCCGAAATTCCCTCAGGGATATATGCCAGTACGTGTCAATAAACTGGCTTTGCTTCCAAGACAGTATTGGATAAAGTTAAATTCCCTCAAGGGAGAGCCATCTGTTACACCACAAGTTAGTTCTATCTTATGATTTATTATCCAGCGGTGACCTTCAGTTCCTTATTCCTATGGTCATTAGATTTCAACAAAAGATTGGTCACTTTCTATTTTTATGATACAGATTCACATTAAATAAGGAATGTTAGATAAGCAATATCTATATATATTTCTTTGATAAAAATAAAAAACAATACCTGCTTTACTCGGGAGAGTGCACCAATTTCCTTCTCCATGAGCTTCAATATATTTTATGAGAGGAAGATTTTCCTTGGGCGTCCAAGGGCCTTTGCTCATTCCAGCATAAGAACAACAAGGTGTAGGTGTAGTAAGTGTTCTCCCCGTCTTTGAATTTGTTTGTTTCGAAGCAATCCTTACAACTCAGACAACAAGGATCCAGATCATTCCCTTCATCAATGTATCATATATAAAGAGGACTCAGGAGTGAAGCCAGCACACTACATATTTGATAACAGAACACGAGTCGCAAGGCAAATTGGTTGTTCGATATTTATAGTGAAACTTGACATGCATGGACCAAATCTTATTGGGTGTTTTCATTCATATATATGTGCGAATGCCTGTCTGTACTGCTTATAACTAGTTTCTATAATCTCCTTAGTATTTATTACAGCTTAAAGCCAAACTAGTATCAAGTAGGTGGGGAGGACATGATTCAATTCTAAAAATAACTTCTAAATTTTCTTTAGTTGCAGGGCATAATGAAACGTCTAACATTGCTTTCGTTGCAGGGCCAGGCTCCTCTCTTTCCCTGCATTTTTGGACATGAAGCAGCTGGGTATACACTCTGTTCTTTCCATGAAGTTTGTATTAAAAAAAATTTGAGAAAATTTGATTAGTCATAGTAGCAGAGATGTAGAATTTCAAGAGGGAAAAATGATATGAATTTTCTGGTGATTTGTTGCTTACTAATTATAATTATAATTATAACATGGTTTACATAGAATTGTTGAGAGTGTTGGAGAAGGGGTGACTGAATTCAAGGAGGGTGACAGTGTGCTTCCTGTATTTACTCGAGAATGTGGAGAATGCAGACACTGCAAGTCAGAGGAGAGCAACATGTGTGATCTGCTAAGGATTAATACTGAAAGAGGGGTTATGATCAATGATGGAAATTCAAGGTTTTCAATCAATGGAAAACCGATTTATCATTTCCTTGGTACATCAAATTTCAGCAAGTACATTGTTGTGCATGTCGGTTGTGTTGCCAAAATTAATCCAAAGGCTCCTCTTAACAAATTCTGTATTCTGAGTTGTGGTGTCTCAACAGGTAAATCACTTCCTGGACTTTTTGATACTGATTTAAAATATATAATGTTTTACAAAGTGGGTAATTCAATTTTTAAAGTGTGGTTTGCTGGATTGTTAATAAAACCATCCATGATCATTTCCTTGATTGGATTTCTTATTCAAAATTAATTTTGTTGTGGAATCAGGGATGGGTGCAACTTTGAACGTAGCCAAACCCAAGAAGGGTTCAACATGTTGTGTAGATCAACATGTTGGGTCTAAAATTTATTACTATTTTATTACAGCGTCACCTACAAACATGACAACATCTCCCCATACTCCCCCATACTGTGCTCGAGAATGCCTCTAGACACAACTAGTTTACTCTTTAATAATATTTTATTACAGCTGTACAAACGTGACAACATCTCCCCTGTGCTTGAGAATGCCTCTGGGCACAACTAGTTTACTCTTTAATTTTCTGTTAGACTTCTGATTTGGCCTTTAACTACGCAGGATGCTGAAGGGGCAAGAATTGTAGGAGCTTCTCTAATAATTAGAATCGATTTAAACAGTGACAGATTTGAAAATGGTTGTAGATTTCCCATTTCATGGTTGTACATTAATTGCATGCATACAGTAGTGTCCTGTATTTTGTTTTTGCAATGATTTATGGAGTTTGAGGATATGCCATTATCTAAAATCCCTATGGCATGCTTAGGTGGCAAGTTGGGGTGCATAACTTTTGAAGAGAAATGTTTTGACCATGTCATTTGCACCAAGGGATTCACATGAAGCCCAAGTGCAGTTTGCTTTGGAGTGAGGTGTGCCTACTGTGATTGGTGTAATGGGGACACAACAGCTTCCTTACCCTTCCAAGGATTTTGACATGTCTCAATGTTCACGGTGTTTGATACCTTGGACTGCAAATGGTACTAGGGACTTTTACAGGATTAATGCTTTTGTTAAAGTTCAAATTCTGAGCTATAGAAGAGCCTTGAATTTATTGATCTGATTCTCAAATTGATTTGTGTAGCTTCATTTTTTTGCAGATGGTATGTATTTGATAGAAGTGGATAGAGTCCTGAGACCAAGTGGATATTGGATTCTCTATGGTCCTCCCATCAATTGGAAGCAATATTACCAATCTTGGCAGAGATCAAAAGAGGAGCTCCAGCAGGAACAAGATAAAATTGAAGAAAGAGCAAACTTTTGTGCTGGGAAAATAATTATGAAAAAGGTGATCTTGCCATTTGGCAAAAGAGAATTAATACTCGTTCTTGTCCTAGAAACCTAAATACTATTGACCCACCTCCTGCCTGTGAATTAGGAAATCCAGATGATTATTGGTAAGTTCTTGAACTTCATAGATCAAAGTTGAAGACAATTTAGGTAGCGTAATTTTATAACAGAACATAATCAGATCGATAGTGTGCTAAAATCTATTTTCAAAAATTCATTGCTGGTGAACAAAGTGATTATATTTATGAGCAATGTTTGTAACCCAGACATTTTTTGTGCTTAAGCAGGACCATAAGCTCAGTGCTGTAGGTATTCTTAGGTTTAAATCTAGGCTCCAATACATTCATGGGGTTTGACAGTTAAAACATATTTTTGTCCTTCCTAGAATGTGCTTTGAGATTCCAGGTATTGGATACATTTGTTATTCTATTAAACGAGCATTTAACACCTGTCCTCGTAAGTATTCTTCTATTGGATTTTTTTTCTTTAGAAGACTAATATCATGCCAAATTCTAAATTGGATATCAATATTGCAATGGATATGTTACAAAGTGCATTGTGGTTGTAGGATTCCTTTGAACTAACATGTCAGCATGGCTGACTATGAAAAATTTAAACTTGTGCTGCTATTAAGCTGAAGTACATGGTCTGTTTGTTTGTCATAATTTTTTGACATGTAGAAATCTGGAGAACTGCTTTGTAACAATTGATAGAATGGCCATTGACCTATTATAATTTTTTATTTTAATTGTGAATGCTACAAGATTCAAGGGATTATCAACTTTATATCCTGAATCAATTTTATATCATGAATACAAGTCAAAGATACATTTTGAATTCATCATTCTTATGTGAGTTTTGAATTTTCCTATCTGCTTTTACATTTTAATGGCCATGCATGAATTGATATTGTGCTGCAGACAGGTTTAAGTTTAACTGTCTAAATCTTAAAAAATTTCAAGCATGTTTTCATAATTGGCTTCATATTTCATTACAGTACAAGAAGAGTTTGTTTTTCTCCCGATCTACTTTAACAGTGGCCTAGTTTTACTCAGATGATTGAAATTTTATGCTTATCTGATAATGTCTATAAAATATGCTGACCCCCCAATCATAAGAGAATGCAAAGATGCACTATGCAAATTCCTAAATTCAGTGATGCTAATGATGTGTCTAGAGGGATTTTGGAGAAGTTCCCAAAGCACCTAAATTTTGTTCCTCCTACAGTTCTCAGTGGTTCATTATCAGGTGATACTACTGAGACATATAATGTTGATACACAGTTGTGGAGAAAGCACATGAAAGGCTACAAAAGAATGAACAAATATATTGGGGAGAGTAGATATCGCAATGTTATGGACATGAATGCAGGTCTTGGTGGCTTTGTAGCAGCACTTACATCCGAAAAAGTTTGGGTTATGAATGTTGTCCCAACCATTGAAAAAACAAATACACTTGGTGTGATATATGAAAGAGGCCTTATTGGAATTTATCATGACTGGTAGTGGTTACCCTTCATTTCTCTTTTAATTTTTGCAAGGATTTAATTTCTGTCATAGAAATATAACCTATAGTTGGAGGACCACAATTCACAACAATATACATGCATAGGTATAAGACTAGGTTTCCTCTCTCATCCCATTTTGGGAAAAGGATTATAGGAACAAACTGCATCTAATATGTAATATAACATGTAAAAACTCTGGTTTTGTATCTTTATACCTTTTTAATGGCCCTAGTGAAGCACAGTAGATTGACAGGCAAGATGCTCACCCAATTGAAATCATGCCATGTGTCTACTACATGATGCGCCAATAGATTCCATTCTATTTTAAAATGAGAGGATCCCTCCTTGCCATATAACATAAAAATCATGGTTTTCATAAACCGATATGGGTATCTCAAGTATTGTGTAGAATACATCCAATTATTCTTTTCTAAGAAGGCCTTATATTCAGTCCACCAATCTTTCAATTTTTTTACTAGATTGAATTCCTTGGCTCTGTAATCATCCAAAAATGTTTTGTTCAATAGCACTTGAATTTTCTTCAGCTTGAACATTATTTTGAATGAATAGGGTTGTAAATAAGCTATGGAAACCCTACCTTCCCTTATGACTAATCTCATTCCAATATTAATGTGTCTGAATATCGATTTGACAACATTGTTATATGGTAATATTATTGGTTTGGCAGCAATCAAGTAAAGGATGTGCTTTCTGATATTTCAAAAAACCTCCAAGTCATCATGGTCCTTATGGAATTCTTCATTGACGAACATTCTATACATGTATTTGGGAAATCAAGGTCATCTTGGAATCCAATTAAATTATTTGTATCAGTGAGCAACATTGGATCTGCATCTTTCCAAGGGTTGGGACTTTCTTCAACTTCCCATTCTAAGGTGGCTTCCCTATTCCTTGTGCTTTTGACATTTTAAATAATAAATATCCTACAATAAAAAAATTAAAATACAAATATTAAATCTTGTAGACATAATTATGTCAATAGGTGAGTTATGAACATAAATCATGTCTACCTCAAGTTTTGAGCTAAAACGAATGGACTTTGAGAAACAAGATAGCAGGTGAACAAACTTGGATTCTCTAGCAAGTTTACAAAGGATAATGGTAAATATTAATGGTGAAATACCTCCCTGAGGTGGTTAAGATTATTAATGACAACTATATATATGCACGGGTGGCAAATTTTGGTGATAAGTCCTGTATTTTGTTTTTGCAATGATTTATGGTGTTTGAGGATATGCCCTTATCTGAAATCCTTATGGCATGCTTAGGTGGCAAGATGGGGTGCATAAATTTTGAAGAGAAATGTTTTGACCATGTCATTTGCACCAAGGGATTCACATGAATCCCAAGTGCAGTTTTCTTTGGAGCGAGGCGTGCCTACTGTGATTGGTGTAATGGGGACACAACAGCTTCCTTACCCTTCTAGGGCTTTTGAAATGTCTCAATGTTCACGATGTTTGATACCTTGGACTGCAAATGGTATTGGGGACTTTTACAGGATTAATTCTTTTGTTAAAGTTAAAATTCTGAGCTATAGAAGAGCCTTGAACTTATTGATTTGATTCTCAAATTGATTTGTGTAGCTTCATTTGTTTGCAGATGGTATGTATTTGATAGAAGTGGATAGAATCTTTAGACCAGGTGGATATTGGATTCTCTATGGTCCTCCCATCAATTGGAAGCAATATTACCAATCTTGGCAGAGATCAAAATAGGAGCTCCAACAGGAACAAGAGAAAATTGAAGAAATAGCAGAACTTTTCTACTGGGAAAAGAGGTATGAAAAAGGTGATCTTGCCATTTGGCAAAAGAGAATTAATACTCATTCTTGTCCTAGAAGCCTGAATACTATTGACCCACCTCCTGCTTGTGAATCAGGAAATCCAGATGATTCTTGGTAAGTTCTTGAACTTCATAGCTCAAATTTGAAGACAGTTTATGTAGCATAATTTTATAACAGAACATAATCAAATCGATAGTGTGCTAAAATCTATTTTCAAAAATTCATTGCTGGTGAACAAAGTGATTATATTTATGAGAAATGTTTGTAACCCGGACATTTTTTGTGCTTAATCAGGACCATAAGCTTAGTGTTGTAGGTATTCTTAGGTTTAAATCTAGGCTCCAATACATTCCTGGGGTTTGATAGTTAAAACATATTTTTGTCCTTCCTAGAATGTGCTTTTAGATTCCAGGTATTGGCTATATTTGTTATTCTATTAAACGAGCACTTAACACATGTCCTTGTAAGTATTCTTCTATTGGATTTTTTTCTTTTAGAAGGCTAATATCATAAATTGGATATCAATCTTGCAATGGATATGTTACAAAGTGCATTGTGGTTGTAGGATTCCTTTGAACTAAAATGTCAGTGTGGCTGACTATGCAAAATTTAAACTTGCACTGCTATTAAGTTGAAGTACATGGTATGTTTGTTTGTCATAATTTTCTGACATGTAGAAATCTAGAGAACTTCTTTGTAACAATTGATAGAATGGTCGTTGACCTATTATAATTTGTGATTTTAATTGTAAATGCTACAAGATTCAAGGGATTAACAACTTTATATCTTGAATACAAGTCAGAGATACATTTTCAATTTATCATTTTTATGTGAGTTTTGAATTTTTCCTATCTGCTTTTACATTTTAATGGCCATGCATGAATTGATCTTGTGTTGCAGATAGGTTTAAGTTTAACTGTCTAAATCTTAAAAAAATTCAAGTAAGTTTGCATAATTGGCTTCATATTTCATTACAGTACAAGAAGAGTCTATTTTTCTCTTGATCTGCTTTGACAGTGGCCTAGTTTTACTCAGATGATTTAAATTTTATGTTTATCTGATAATGTCTATAAAATCTACTGACCCCCAAGGCATAACAGAATGCAAATATGCACTACGCAAATGCCTAAAGTCAATGATGCTAATGATGTGTCTGGAGGGATTTTGGAGAAGTTCCCAAAGCGTCTGAATTTAGATATTTAAACCTTATTATAATATTTTCATAATAATGATTTCTAAAAATTAAAAATAAAATAATTAAAAAATTTTAAAACTTAAAACCGACTTAAAAACCTAGAACCTATTATGCTTCACAGTAACTATAAATACTGACGAGCTTCTTGGTCTTTTACCTCACGCTTCAATTGTCTCCTAATGATGATCCCATAGTAGGGATCGAAATTTCGAGAGTAGAAATCATCCAACACATCTCCTTCTTATTTACAATTCTCCACTGCGTAAATGACTACTTTCATAAATACTAGTTACCGGTAAGTTGTAATAGTAATAATTATGTAGTTTGTAGATTGATATCTATCATAAATTTGTTTGAATATCATCATTGTCAAGAAATAACAAATTCTTAAAGGGTGCTAGCTCAATGGTAGAGAGCCTACCTAATTATAGGCAGGAGGTTGGTGGTTTGATTCCTCCGTGCCCTATCATAAATTTGTGACTACAAAAATGACTAAATTCACATAGATATGACTATTAGTAGCTAATTTCCTGTATCTTAGTCGTATTTAGCTTAGTCATTAATATGTTAACATCTAGTAGTTTATTTAGGCGTATATTTGGTCATTAATGGTTGCAATCAGTGATTAAATCAACGACTAAATCAATGACTAACTCAGTGACTAAATCAATGACTAACTCAATGACTAAATCAATGACTAAATATGTGACTAAATCAATGACTAAATCATTAACTATCAATGACTAAAAAAATGACTAAATCATTGACTATCAATGACTAAATCATTGTCTATCAATGACTAAATCAATGACTACTAAGTCAAGCTATTAATGACTAGTGAAATATGACTAGCTATAAGATAGTGGTAATTTGCTACTATTAGTCACCAACTCAAAAATAGTCATTTATAGCCTGATTTTAGTCATTTTTTTAGTCATTAATTTCTCATTTTCTACTAGTGTAAGTTTCAAGAGCATGACCAAAGTGTCGTAACAAATGCTCATCAATTTTTTTTTCATTTTATGGAAGTACGAAAAAGTCATAAACAAACTCCCAAAGCTTGTTGTTATGGTTCTTATATCCTGTAATCGACTCAAAAAAAAGTGTGAAATGCACTCATGACTAACATTAAGGGATTACGACAGATAAATTTTGACAAAAAGTGATATTAAATCAAAACTATAGCATATCAAACCCAAAAATGCCTATATAAGCCATGTAAATAGTAAAAAATCAAATCATTTTACTATTTACCCATAGTGGAGAGAATTTGGAGCACTTTCCTAGTTAGATCGTCAGTTGCTGATACTGGGAGTTCCCACCATCGGATTTGAGTGTCATTAGTTCCAAGTAACAGTTAAAACCCCAATATTTCTTTTCATAGTCCTTATTTTTAGTTTTGATGGGGTTTTGGGCTTGTATGGAAAGCCCTAAAACCATGGAAACGGGAACCGTGCATACCCCTTGCGGGATATGTGGTACCTCACAAGAACTGTGCCTAAAACAAGGCTGACAGGCAGTGTGACCACCTGTCTCCAACGACGCATAGGTAGTGCCGGCCGTGGATATTTAAAAATGGTAGCACAAGCAAAAATAAATCATTCTTTTGAATTTAAATGATTAAAGATGATTGTAATATGTGCTATTATTGTTTTTGGTAGGTCTTTGTTGCTCAATCATGGTGATATGGAAAGAAATACAGCATGACAATGATGATGCTTTCGCTGAAAGGAATGCATATTGTATAGCCGCATTACGAAACTGTGGGCTCCTAAAATTCTTTTGGACCTCAAGCATGGTATCACATGAGCGGTTAATAGAGCACATACTTCGGATGTGGAATCCAGAGCAGTAGTACTTCGAGGTTGGGGCCGATATTCTGATAGTAGAGGTAGAGGACATCTACTTCTTGATTGGTCTCTTGAGACGGGGTGCCCCCATCTCACTGACAGGTTCCTGGGGAGGGGATATTACCACGCGAGAGTTGATAGACCATCATTGTGCCCCAGGGACGAGGACATCGGGGAAGAAAATCCCCATCAGAGTAGTGACCGACGGGCCTCTACGGACTGTCCTATTTACTATGTAGAGAGTGGCTGGGAGTCCAGGTGTGCACCAGGCTTCTAGGGAACACATTTTATATTCCATATAGCCCATGGAACGTACGGTGTTCAACTAGGCAGAATCCATGCTTCCGATATTCAAAGATCATCTGACTAAGTGTCAACAGGGAGAATTGAAGCAGTTTGGATTTCGCTCCATTTTAGCATGTTTATTCTTCGAGCGGGTACCACAGATGAGACATCAGGTGGTATTCACAGAGCTTATAGCACGGTACCCCTGTATGCTAAGGTGGGTCCATATTATGGCTCGTACTAGAGTGGGCAGGGAGAACGTGAAGTTCGGTGACCCATTCTTTAGATCGCTCTGAGATCAGATCCTCATGGTGGAGGATTATGCTTACGCAAGAACATACTTCAGCGGAGATCCTGACCTACCACTCCCACCTGGCGGACAGTAAGGTGACATCGGTAAGAAGAAAGAAACCCTAAAATGGATGAAATGTTTTTATTTCTTTGATGTTTTATACTTTTTATGTTAAGTAATGAGACCTGGATATTTTCATGCAAATGTTGGAGCAGCATGACCTGGGGGAGCTTCTCCATTGGATAGACAAGCCGGGGCCCGGTTTGTACCACAGGGCGATGATATCACTGGGGAGTTAGAGGAAAACCTATAGAGGTTGACCTTAGACATCCTAGATGCTTCCATTGATGACCTCCCTATGAGGTATTAGAGACCTACAACGGGAGTACCAGGTCGATTTAGTAGGCTTCTACGTAGAGTATCCCAGGTAGTGATGTGCTACCATGAGCATCACTAGACATTGTGTGTATGAGATATCTACTGAAAGATGACAACTTCAGGATTTTGCATGGTGATTTTTGCTTGAAAACCTACGTGCTTTAGATGAGGTCTCGGGACCTATTTTTTGTAAACTTGTTCATATATATATATATATATATACAAACTTATTCCTGGTGTTTATATGTCTCAAATGGTGAATGTATTTTACATGAGTTTTATGTGTCTTTAAATGTTTATTTACAATGTAACATGTTTGATTTCAATGTCATGAATGGGAAATATGCCAATCTAGGATTTAATTAGCTATTGAGTCAGCAACTACATTTTTTTCCCTAGGGATATGCCTATAAGTGATGATTTCAAATGATCTTTCTATCAAACGTACTCTCTGGAAGAGGTAGAGAAGAATGGGATTTCTAATGGTGTAGACATGGTGTAGATGACAAACCATGAGTTGTGAGTCCATCAAGACTGCTAGATTGTGAACATCGTGGGAGACAGCTTCAGTTAGAAGACCTATGACTTCTCGATACTCAATGATGTTATTGGTAGTGGGACCAATACAAACCACTCCTGAACTGACCAAATATTTAAGCGGGGAATAGAGGAACCAAGTAGCCGAGGCAAGATTCAAGCTGTGGCGGCAAGCACCATCAACGAAGTCGTAGAAATCCATTTGCTATGCATGACCAAAACATGGTATAAATATATGCAGACATTAAACTCAAAACCATCTTGAAAATACTAAAAGCACACTGAAAGTCAAGCAATATACATATATACAAGATACCATCCAAGAAATACCTAGGCATAGTACCTTTTTAGGTACAACCGATTGCGAGGTTTCCCCAAAGGGATTCCATCGTATTCAATGAGCTCGTAATCTCCTTTCTCTAAAACCTTATAAATGACAAAAGGTCCATACCACATGGACTCAAACTTACCCTTCCCTAGTTTGTCATATCTCTGGTCGTAAGTCAAAACTAGGTCACCCTCATTAAAGGCACCAGGTTGGACAGATTTATCATACTATACCTTAACACATTTTTTATGTGCCTCATTAGCCAAGGAAACATCTCTCCGAGTCTTGTCAACATTATTCAAGTACAAAAATCTCTCTTCCTCTGTGGAAGTGTTTGGGAGAAGTTTAATGACAAGTTGTAAAGATGGAATCTGACATTGAATCGGTAAGACAACTTTGAGTCCATAGACAAGCTGGAATGGCATGAAACCAGTGGTTGTTTTCACTGAAGTCCTATAAGCCCAAAAAGAGGAGAAAATAATGTGGTCCCAGTTGGATTTATGACCTCCAACCATCCGACGAAGCATAGTTTTATAACTTTGTTAATGTCCTCTACCTGACCATTAGCTTGTGGATAATATGGCATAGAGTTTTCATAGAGAAAACCTAGCTTGGCACTCAGTTCCTCCATCATTTGATTACAAAAATGTGATCCATGATCAGTAATAATGGAATACGAGACTCCAAATCTAGCTATGATACGATTGAACAAGAAGAGAGCGGTAGTGTTACCATCTTCTGCATATGTAGGCATGGCCTCATCCTATTTTGTAAAATAGTCAACGGCTACAATGATGTAACCATGCCCCTCAGCTGAGGTAGGCTTACAGTGCATAAATTCAATCCCCCATTTGGAAAATTGGCCAACGATAACGATGGGGTGTAGCGGAGCAGGATGGGTGCGCTTTTTGGGATAAAAATGTTGACAAGGTGGGCATTTCTTAATAGCCTCATGACAGTATTTGAAGACGGAAGGCCAGAAATAGCCAACGCAAAGGATTTTTTGGGCTGTAGTCATCCTAGATAAATGACTGCCACATGATCCAGAGTGGCAATCATTCAACATGTGTTTAGCCTCCTCATGGGTGAGGCATCGTCGAAGAATAGAATCAATCCCACGTCTATACAAGGTATCATTCAGGATGAGATAGTATTTTGTGTGGTGACGGATATGATGGCAATTGTCATGGGATAAATGCGGCTAAAATCATTGTGTTTGGAGATAAACAAGAAAATTTCCATACCATGGATCAATAGTGCTGATAAGGAACATAAATTCATCAAGAAATGAATCACTGGGCTGTGATTCCATTGCAGCATAGGGAAGATCACACATGAGCTTGGAAAAGACCAAGGATTTATTTGATGTGGCCTTGGAAAATTCTAGATCAAAATCCTGAAGTATGACTATCCATCAAGAGTACTTGCCCCCTAGAACTTGATGAGTCAGGATGTAATACATAGGGTTTTGGTTTTCCAATACAGTGGTTGTGTGGAGAAAAATGTAGTGACAAATTTTTTGTACAATAATGAACATGGCGAATGCTAACTTCTCCATGCATGAATATTGGGTTTTAGAATCCATGAAATTATTACTAGCGTATTAAATCATGTGCTCCTGACCGTTGGGATTTTCCTACACCAAAACCACGGCTATGGTAGTAGCGAAGGCAGCAATATACAGGAGAAAGTCCTTTGAATAATCTGGGGGGTGTATCATGGGTGAATGAGTCATAGCATGTTTAAGATTATCAAAGGTGCGTTGGGCTTGGTCATCCCAGAATAATGGGGTATTCTTCTTGAGGAGACGCATATAACCGTGCATTTTCTCAACGAAATTTCATACGAAATGATGAAGAAAGTTTTCCTTCCCTTGCAAACTTTGGATTTCAAGAATATTAGTTGGGGCTGGTAGCACTAAAATGGCAGCAATTTTCAAGGGATCAATCCAGATGCCATCTTTAGAGACCACAAAACCTAGCAGATGTCCCATTTCAATGCACAAAACACATTTATGCGGATTGAGCCATATATTATAATGATGGCATCTCAGGAATATCTCTCTAAGATGACCAGGGTGATCCTCCCATTACTATGAATGAGCAGGGAGGTCATTAAGGTATGGTTCAACAATATGTTTAATATCTTGAAATGCATAGGACATTGCATGTTGGATCGTGGCTCTAGCATTTTTCAAGCCAAAAGCTAACTTTTTATATGCAAAGGTTCCCCATGGTAAAATTAATGTCATCTTTTGCTGATCGGTGGGTAATATCTCAATCTGATTATACCAGAGAAGCCAGCCATAAATGAGAAAATGACACTTCCAGCACAGTTGTCGATAATCTGATTGATGTGCGGAGTAGGAAATTTGTCTTTGGAACGAGCTTTATTCAAATACCTAAAGTTGATTTAGACTCTAATAGTACCCTACTTTTTATTGAAAGGGACAACGTTCGATACCCATTCCGTCAGGGGTACGGGATAAATAAACCCATGTTTGAGAAGTTTCTCTATTTTATCTTTAATAGCTACAGCCTTTCGAGGATGGACTTTCCTTAGTTTTTTCCTGATAGGTTTGGCCGTCGGATAGGTTTTAATCTCATGGACCAAAATGGATGGGTCAATCCCCAGCCTCGCTTCATAGGACCAAGCAAAAATATCACAGAATTCTTTGAAAAGTGCCTTGTATGCTTCAGATTCATCTACCAAGCAGTTCTTCCCAACATGAACATGCTTGATGGCATCAGGCTTGGCTGATATGTCAATCGGATTCGTTTGAGTAATGTTGGAAAGGTTTCCTTCAGAATTTGTGTCTTGCAACAATATGGGACTTTGGGATACGTTGAAAATATCAGTAGGAAACAGGAATGCATAATCATGGTTAACCGAATTGGTGTTGGGGAGGAACATGGATCTATGACGGTGATTTTCCCAAATGGACTCATCCGTATTCATGATCTCCATAATGTAATCGTCAGAAGGGAAAGTATCAGAGAGATAATCCAAAACATGAAGAGATGGTTCTAACCAGTAAGGTAAATGGTAAGGATCTGAAGCCACTAGATGAAGGTCATCAGTGTGATCATCAGAAAGGGTTTGAATGGTGTCATACATTGCTTCACGTGAACTCAACGAGGTGGACTCAACAACTTGTTTTCCCTTAGGATCATAATCAAATGAGCGATTATGTGGACTGTCACAGTATCCATGTAAGGAGGAGTGGATGGAAAAATCCCCATAAGAGATGAATCCTTCAACATTCCTACCCCAATCGATTGGTAAGGAGGAGGGGATTGGCCTAACATGGGGATGTTATTATCCGTGGAGGTAGTAACATCTGGTGTGCAGAAATAAAGATGGTCAATGGTAAAAATTATCCCTAGATGCAGAAATTGGACTATTCAAAATACTATTGAGGCCACAGTAGTCATGGCATAGAACCATTTTCTTCCTAGTAGGAGGTTGTAATCTAACGAGGCCCCTACCACTTCTACTTGAATGGAAATGGTTTTTCCCCCAAGCTCAACCACTAGGGCTGATAAGAGACCATGGGGCTAGAAACCTCGCCCATAAAAGGCCTTCAGAGTTGTAGGTGATGTTACAAGATTGGGATAGCTGAGATATTTCCAACAAGACAGAGACAAAACGGAGGTCGAAGCTCCTTCATCTAGTACCATTCTAAAAACCTTATTTCCCACTACTTTCATAATGATCTAAAAATCAATTTTATGGGGTAACCTAGACTTATAGTTCTCAACATTGAAATGAATCAAATTAGTACTATCCAGGTCTAAAGCTCCTAATGTTGTTAACAAGTTTTTGCGCTGTGTAGGACAACTTTGGAGTACTTCTAAGGTAGACATTGCACAAGGTTCCTGAGTGAGATCTTCAACTACATTATAAAATTGAGCAGCTTGGGCATTAGGGTTAAATACAGCCTTCCAAAGAGTACTCTTGGGTGGACGCAAAATCATGTTGAGAGTAGGATTCTTGATGGATAGGGGAACAGTACACAAGGATTTCAGATAACTAGTAGAGGGAGCTTTCCCTAAAGTAGAATGGTCTTATTTCTTGTCTATGGTTTTGTCATAATTTTGACTTCGAGTTTGCAAATTAATGGTATCCAAGGACATCATACAAATTTCCTCTGATGAACTAGAGTTACCCTGATTAGACATGTGGTCTATCAGTTGTTGCTAAGAGGGAAAAGGATCTGTGAGTACTGCGGGTGCGGGATTTGATTTCATAAATTGGGATATTTTGTCCCCACGGGGACACTCTTTTGATAAATGGTCACCTCTGCATAGTAGACATGGATATTTTTCCTTTATTTTCCCTTTATCATTATCAGTGTTGGTTGGTCTTGGATTCTCTTGTTGGTTTCTGGGTTTTTTATTCTTATTTTTACCCTTCTTTTTATTCTTTCCTAAGGTTTGAGTACTTTGAATGGAATTAACCTCGACGGAAACCTTAGGAGTCGAAGGAGTAGAGGTGGTAGTCTGGGGTTGC
Organism: Pseudotsuga menziesii; assembly: GCA_001517045.1. Classification (NCBI taxonomy): domain Eukaryota; kingdom Viridiplantae; phylum Streptophyta; class Pinopsida; order Pinales; family Pinaceae; genus Pseudotsuga; species Pseudotsuga menziesii. Next base: position 62,736 of record LPNX011037003.1, on the reverse strand, counting down.
TTGGCAGGTTTTTCTATTGACGGAGACTAGATTGAACCAACAATCCCATCAACAGGTACTTCTACTGGTGGCTTTGCGGGATCGGTGCTTGGGTGAGGAGCTTGAGGAATCAAGTCATAAAGAGTTCCAGACTGGGAATAGACCAAGTCTAGATACTAGGCTCGACTAATAGCCTACTCTTCAGTAATGGCACCGCCCATAGCCACATATCGGGAAATTGGAGGCAACAAAGATTTGGTAAATCGATCAGTTAATAACTGATTTGGAATAGGGGCCTTAATAAGCCTTCTCTGCCATTTCCACTCATGGATATGATCGGATATGTGGGTGGAGGTGTTCTATCATAGAGAGGTTAAGATATAAGTAACCGTTTCATAAAGGATATGGAGCTAAAAGTGTGTAAGAAACATGGTTTCCAATGAGCCAAAATCCACAAACGAATGTTGCGGTAGTTCAATGTACCACTTCACGGCTGTACCGGTCAAATTTCGATGAAAATTTTGTAACTGAACTGAATCATCCATGAGGGAGTTTGAATAACACCACAAATGGAATGTCATAACATGATTTTTTGGATCGTCTCCCTGCTTCCCATCGAACTAGAAGGTAATGACGAAACGGGAATTGAAGGTTGGGTCCCAGGTGCAGAAGACCTGGGAAGATTGGGGACAGACATAACATAGGAGGTGGTGGGGTTGGTAGTTTGACCTGGGTTGTGTGGTGTTACTGTGCAATTTATAATCGGTTCAATGGGTCTCATAGAATCGGCAAGTGAATGGTATCCCACAAGAACAGTTGTGTAATGTGATGGTGGTGTTCCCAATATGTCATCTATTTTTCATTCAATCTCCTGAGCACAGAGAATGGCTGGGTGGTATTGTCTACATTCTTCTTCATTTGGAGAAAATTCTCTATGAGAGTTTAAATGGGTTCCAAATGAGGAAATGGCTTGTCCTATAGAGGTATCCCAAAATGGAGCATTGCGACCATAATCCAAATGGGTAGTATCATCAACATGGCCTTCTATGGGAGAATGGAATGAGGTATTTCCTTGAGAAGGTTGTTGGACAAAGGAAGGTGAGTGTGAATAATATGGTCCTCCACTTTCTGCAACCACATTATCTCCCACTTGGGAGGTGGTAACAGCTCATTCAATAGCTTCCATTGGATTTTCTCCTGAACCAGGAATAAAATCAGGTGGCAAGCCCCGTACTCTTCTGGACTGTCTTAACTCAGCCGGTTTCTACAGTTCCTATCTAACCTAGGGTCTGAAAAACTAGAAAACCTACCAAAAAATTTCCCTACACAGGCTATAGTTCAAATAAGCACACTTAAAATGATAGGAGGAGTTCAGATAGTCAGGTCTCTCACCAGGATTGTCAAGAAGGTGCTAGTCATGATATACCTCTAGGGTACGTGCATAGTAATCTCCCTGAATGTTGTTTTCAGTGTATGGCTCCAAGCAAGATGGCCAAAGGGATTTTCTAATATGGATAAGGTATCCTAGGGGAGTTTCCCGATATACTCAAGGTACATGGGAGCTCGAATCAGTAGTATTGATCTCTAATGCATAACAATACACAAAGTTCCTTCCGATATACAATCGAGTACATGAAGTACCTTTCTATATACCTCAAGGGTACATGAAAGGCTGTTCGATATACCGACGGTATGTGGAAGAAGCGCGCAAGTCCCAGGATGTAATGTGGACAAATAACGACAGCTCCTACGCTTGACGCTCGAACACGTCTCTAACCTATCACTCCAATTTCTATGTAAATTTTAACCTATAACTACCGTTAATTTTAAAGTGGATGGTTAGGTGAATGCATGGTGTTTTGAAAAAAAAATTAAAACCATGCAATATGCGTATGAAAATATTTCACTTTACCGTTCAATATGCCTACCTACGGGAGGGAAAGAGGGTATTTTATTTTGTTCCAAAACCAAAAATATTTCCAAACAACAATCTTGAACACAAAATCAAAGACAAGAAACACTTTCCAAATTGATTTCTCTTTTCTGAAAGCAATAAGAAGGGGAAGAGTCTCTTTTCCTAAAAGAAAAACAAAATCACACTACATGCATATGCACTCTATTTTTCAATTTTTCTTGAAACATAGGCAAATCTAACTTAAACTACCATATTTTTATTTTGATGAGATAGTACTAAATGCATAGGAGACAAAAGAACATAAAGAGCCTGAAAGCTTGTGAGGCCAATCAGAGATCCAATGTCTAATGCTCGATAATGGTAACCTAATCTTAGTCAAAAATATTCTTTTTTAAAGGAGAAAAAAGTTCTCTATGCAAACAAGAAATGAAACTTAGATGCTAATCAAATGTCTTTCTTTCAGTCTATGTAACAGAGATGAAAAGAGATCTTACTAACACCCTGAACTTTTCAAAAAACAAGAAGTCCTTTCATAAACACAACCAACGAGCACAAAAGTGAATGAATAATCAATAAGCCTAATCTATCTTTTGAATTTTCCAATCAAACCAATCTTTTACCATAAAATTTCAAACCACAAGCATCAGATTCTAACAAACAAGCCTGATAGTGCAAGGATGAAAGCAAATCAACTCAAATGTTTTGCAAAAAATGAGAAAAAATAGTTCTTGGAATGATGCCTACCTGGCACCGCACTGAAGGGGTCTTCATAGAGTGGTTCTAGACCAGCACTGCTTCTCGCCAATAGGACTTAGGCAATGGCACCACATGCTGCTAACTGGGTTCAGGTGGTGGCACTGCTTCTCACCAACTGCATAAGCGTGGTTCCCTGTATAAATCCAAAACACTAAGGAGAACAACAGATCGAGTCAAAAAAAGATCAGATCAAGGTAAAAACTGATAGATTGAGAATAAAAAAGAGCATAAAAGGTTGAAATAATTTAGATCTAGAATTTTCAAACCAAAATCCACTGAGTCTGCACTAGTAGAAAATGAGAAATTAATGACTAAAAAAGTTTACTAAAATCAGGCTATAAATGACTATTTTTGAGTTGGTGACTAATAGTAGCAAATTTTCACTATCTTATAGCTAGTCGTATTTCACTAGTCATTAATAGCTTGACTTAGTATTGATTGATTTAGTCATTGATAGATAATGATTTAGTCATTTATAGACAATGCTTTAGTCATTGATAGTCAATTATTTAGTCATTGATTTAGTCATTGTTTTAGTCATTGATAGTTAATGTTTTAGTCATTGATTTAGTCATGGATTTATTCATTGATTTAGTCACTAATTTAGTCATTGATTTACTCACTAATTTAGTCACTGCTTTAGTCACTGATTGCAACCATTAATGACCAAATATACGACTGAATAAACTACTAGATGTTAACATATTAATTACTAAGCTAAATATGACTAATATACGGAAAATTAGCTACTAATAGTCGTATATATGTGAATTTAGTCATTTTTGTATTCACAAATTTATGATAGGGCACGGAGGAATCGAACCACCAACCTCCTGCCTATAATTAGGCAGGCACTCTACCATTGAGCTAACACCCTTTAATAAGTTGTTATTCCTTGACAATGATGATATTCAAACAAATTTATGATAGATATCAATCTACAAACTACATAGTTATTACTATTATAGCTTACCAGTAACTAGTATTTATGATAAACTAATTCCTCAAATCTATGTACATTTTCCCCTGTAACTAAAGCTAATAAAAATAGTACAAATACTCTTACCAAAGATATTTAGTAATGAGTACCTCTTCCCATTCTTCATCACTATCATTCTCATAGTCCAAAGAAGAGTCCTTCCTGAAAGGATTTCGAAGCCCAATGCCATCACTGCATCAAAAACAAAGAGTCAGAAACAAAAATTTCCCTCTTGTCTACTAAAATACTAAGAATCCATGAGCTTCAAGGTGTTTTAGATGTTACTCATCATGGGCTATCAAAATTAAAACACAACCTGTTTCTTTGATAATTAATAAACTTAAAATTAATCAAAGTATATTCGCCTTTTCTTTGAGAAAGTTCCATAATAAGCAGGTCTATGGTTGTGATCAAACTACAAAAGTTTTGGTGTGGGGTTATATTTATAAGTACAAAGTTCAAGGTTCATGAATAATTGTTCAAAACCTACCATTAGCACATCATTATAACATAGGGTATGTTTCTGTGGTAGGATAGAGGTATGGCAGAGAAAACGGTAAGAGTAAGAGAGGGTCTGACCTAGCTAATTTAAATTAAAAAAATATAAATCTTAGCTGAATTAGAGATTGAATAGTCTCTTAGTAAGGGGTAATGTGTTGGTGAGTGAGTGTAGTTATAAGGCCTTATATTTCTTTTCTCTTAGGCACCGATTTTGGAAAGTCATGCTAAGAAGTCCCCAAGATGGCCTAGGAATATCTGACAATCCTACACGACATTAGTAATGTGCTGGTGCAACTTAGGGACATCCCCTATGCAGTGTTACATCTTAAAATATAGGCTCATATGAAAATGGTTATCTCTTGTATTTAGATCCATAAAAATAAGTCTATATCCATAGATAACAAACTTGGAAAAATACAAAGGATTAAAATGGTTGGATAAAAGGAAACAAAAGCTGTAAATGTCATATTAGCAAGAGGAAAAACACAATTATTAAAACAAAATTACTAATATCCAACAACAAAAGAAGACAAAACTCACCCTTGGCCTCTGAAGGAACCAAAAATGTGCTTCCCTCTGAAGTACTCTAAAATCCTTGTTAGAATAATCAACCCATAGTTAGCTACCTTAGACATTAATTAATCCATTTTTGTCTTATTTGCCTAGTTTCCATGTTCCACCTTATGCAAGTTTTCATCTACACATCCATAGTGGTCAAAATTGATAATTTTGACTCATGGAGTGCTTGGGAAACCTCCTGGAATCAAATCTACTTTATTCATGGCCTCCTAAGCACCCTTCTACTTTTTCTGCTTTATTGCCTGCTTTTTCAGTGCTTTAAGGCAATTGGGAAAGTTTGACTAGGTGAGGTTAACTAGTTTTTTGTCCTCCACATCCTCCACTCTTTTCTCCTATGAAAAGCATGTATGAGTTGTCCTTCCATTACCTTTTATCTTGCCCAAGTGCTTTTTCCAATTCATGAGCTCCTTGACAGTTTTGGAAACTGCTTTATGCACCTATGGGGAATTTGCTTAATTTTAGTAAGCTTGCTTTTGACTAGATTCGAATTGCCTCCTCATGCATTTGAATCCCTTATGTAATTATTTATTGTGGTAGCCTATGATGTTACAGGGTTGGATATTGTACACTTATTCAATACAGTTTAGTGTTCAGCTCCATATTCAGTCTCTTTTGTGAGTGATTTTGCATGTACAATTGATAATTGTTGTGAGTGTAATTGTTCTATCACTGGGCTCAATTTCCACAATAATTGCACCTTTATCCCAGAAGCATTATTATATAGTCCATTAATATTCAATAGTTCATGTCCATTTTCCCACTCCCTCTGCAATTGCCTAGATGATGCCAAATTGGGAGTGGAATAATGGATTGATCTTTCTATAGAACCTTCTAACCTTGCAAATAAAAATCTTGACTGCTTGCTATTCTAAGACTTCCATGAACTTGATATTTCCTTTGACAACCCATTGAATTTATCAGTCTCAATAAGGAGAAAATTTGCTAAATTGTGAGGACTATTGAATACACTATCATCTTAATCAAAATTCTAAGACAATATGTTTGAAATTATACTGGTTTCTCCAACATTTGAGCCATTCATATAAACTTTTGAAAGAATATTACACACCAGATTCTCCAATCATTCTAGCTTTCTAGAACTGGCATTAGAATCTCTAGCAATTTCTACTTTCTTGGGAATTTGAAAACCAGTACTTGTACTTCTATTGGTTGCATCTAACATAGACTCATTTTCAAAATTTTGGATAGATCTTGTACTGGTATTTCTAGCTTATGAAACTGATCTTTCCTCTAGAATAGGCTCATTTTCACAATTTTGGATAGAACTTGCACTAGTCTTTTCAGTAGTTGAAACTAATATTTCCTCTGCTTTATGATTAGAAACTCCAAAGCTATCATCCTCACCATTAAGGGTGCAAGTATTTACATAATTTTGATGAAGAGAACAATCTTTAGAACTATGATCATCCACTGAAAATTGGACTTTTTCCATAAAGGGAGGCACCACTGCTTCTGAAGAAATAGCTTTAGAGCAACCTTCACCATATGGTTCTGCAAAGTGTTCTTCATAACTATTTTGATAACTATCATCAAATGGAGACCTTTGTAGAAAATTCTCAACATGGTTTCCTGAAAGCATTCTACTGCTTTTATTTAGAGAAACAACATTCACTTCACTGTTGATTTGAACAACAGAGTTGCTTTGAGGGACAGAGATTGGAAATCTATCTTTAGAAAGTCCAACACAGACAATACCAGATGACACTGAAGCTGCATCTGTTCTTTCACTTCTTTTTGTTTCAATGTGCCCACTTCCCAGCTCAGATGAACCCTTTTGTGTGTCAGAGGACAAATTCTTCAATAGACTTTTAAAACTTTCATGACTCCTACATTTCATAGTAGGATCAACTAAACTAGCATTCTTTCCATGGAAAGCTTCCCTAGTGGTATTTACACGTGAATTTAATTTTATATATGTTCCACTCATTGGATTAGGTTTGGCATCAATATGTTTTTAGATATAAACATTGATGACTGCCCACCCTTATTAACCAACAGCTTGCCATGATCAGAACTCAACCCTAATGCCGCAACTTCCACGACCAAGGCAGGGAGATTTAATGTTGGAGACACTGAAAGTGAATGAGATGAACTTGTTTTAGGATTAGAGGAGCCCTGAATAGCTGGGATCCTCATACTAAATGATTTTTCCTGTGCAACATGGGAGTCCCTGCAACAACCATTAATGTCTCAATATTCAGTAAGATATGTAATATTCCACCACAAACTCCTAAATCATATGGAAGCTTATGTTCACTAAAATTAATGTGTAATGTTACTCTGCACCAATCCAGGGGGGTGCTGGAAAACTAAACAAATATTCCATGACAAGAAATAGATTTCATATGAAGATGCACTAGCTAGAAATACAACTAATATTCCAGCAGCTACACTGGCAAGGGAAGTCTCAACATTACCTCCTGTGTTCTAGTTTAACATGGAAATATGAACAGATATATATTATTAGGAAATGAAAATGAAGCCATGTATAAAGAATCTAGAAGACAATCACTGAAGTAAAACATAAGCTGTCTAAAGAAAATACACATTAGCTTCTATACTAATGATTATTTAGGATTGAATCATAATCTATTAAATAATCTATTATGGAAGCATAGAAAAAGCTATATGCATAGATATCAATAACAAATGCTAAAGATAATTGGATGGAAGTAAAATATACTAAAATCCTAAAGTCACTTACATGAGCCAGTGATTTGCTCAATTTACTTGAAAAAGCTGATCCAAGCAAGGAAACCTCTGCCACTGGTGGAGGTAAACAAAGTCCCCATTGTTGCTGTGAAGGATTTGTAACATCATAGAACTTCTAAGTTTTGCTGCTATAAAAATAGGACATAGAAAATAAAAAATCATAAAAGCTAAATGTGAAATATTTTTTAAAACAATTTATCCCAATAAAGAAAACTTTCTAAATTAATATAAATATATTAATAAGAATATTATGTCAAATGTTTCAAAATGAACTAAAAGAGATAACTGGGGCAATAATACAGTAAATATTACATCCCAAAACTAGTGTACAAATATACAAAGTAGCCAAGGTTGATGTCTAAAAACTTGTCCATTCCAATTTCCTCCAACAAATTTTACAAAATTTTCCCCCATATGATCTCTTGAAGGATTTATTCACTACAGCAGCCAACCCCATCCATGTGGGGCCTTCCTCTTCCCATTTATTCAAGCAATGAGGTCATCATCGCATAAATATAGGATTCAAAGCATGGGATAAAGTGTGCAAGGGGTTGTTGAATTGGTTCCACATGTCAACAATGATTGTCATCACAACGAAAAATCTATATCAATGATTCTCAACACAACCTCTACAAAATCTACATCAAAAAATAAAAGCACAGAAACCCTCTTGTCAAATGGTTTCCATAGATTTCTCATCCATGGTATCCCTGCCATCATAAATCTCTCCCCAAAAAGGCTTGCAGTGTCTAAATTTCAAAGAAGCTCAAATGTTGGTGTTGTGAATTTCAGCAAAAATCAATCTTGATCTACCACTTCCCATCAATCACCAGTCTACATAGCACTCCTCTCTAAATTTGACTATCTCCAAAAAGACTAAATCTCACTCACCATAAACAATAATGCAACTTTCACCTGTACAAAGTGATGCAACAAGAGGAAGTTTGAGGCACATATTGTCTCAGCAACTTTCAAAGACTCTAGCTTGAAGAATTGTCAAAAAGATGGCTTCAAGCTGATGATGGTTTATGATGGATTCTAGGGTTGCTATTGCATGATGGTTTATCAAAAATTTGTTTTATGAGTTTCCTTGCATCAAATCAAAATGTTGTTTGGGTTATAAGGTAGTGAATGTTTGCTTCTACACCTAACTCCAAACAACCTCTAGATAGCTCCAATCACAAGAGGCATTATAAATAAACCTCACAATTTAGCAAATTTGCTCCTTGTTGAGATTGATAAATGCAATGGACTGTCAAAGGAAATATCAAGTTCATGGAAGTCTCAAAATAGCAAGTATTCAAGATTTTTAAATGAATATAAATGGACTATCTAATAATGATTATGGCCCAAAGGTGCAAGGATTTTAGAGTACTTCAGAGGGAAGCACATTTTTGGTTCCTTCAGAGGCCAAGGGTGAGTTTTGTCTTCTTTTGTTGTTGGATATTAGTTCTCTTCATCAAAAGTATGTAAATACTTGCACCCTTAATGGTGACGCTGACAGCTTTGGAGTTACTGATCATAAAGTAGAAGAAAGATTAGTTTCAACTGCTGAAAAGACTAGTGCAGGTTCTAGTACAAGCTCTATCCAAAATTTTGAAAATGAGTCTATGTTAGATGCAGGTTCTATCCAAAATTGTGAAAATGAGTCTATGTTAGATGTAGGTTCTATCCAAAATTGTGAAAATGAGCGTATGTTAGAGGAAAGATTAGTTTCAGAAGCTGGAAATACTAGTACATGTTAGTTTCAACTGCTGAAAAGACTAATGTAGGTTCTATCCAAAATTGTGAAAATGAGCCTATGTTGGAGGAAATATTATTTTCAGAAGCTAGAAATACTAGTACAGGTTAGTTTCAACTGCTGAAAAGACTAGTGCGGGTTCTAGTACAAGCTCTATACAAAATTTTGAAAATGATTCTATGTTATATGCAGGTTCTATCCTTGTTCAGAGACTGATGGTTAGTTTCAAAATTGTGAAAATGAGCCTATGTTAGAGGAACCTAAACTAGAAAATTTCATCTTTAGACATCTTATCTTCTATGAAATCAGTTTTAGATATCACTGCTTGTTCAGAAACTATAATAGCTCCTTAAATATTTTCATATAGTAGGAGGACAAGAGATGTATCGCCTTGCTTATTCAGGAGATACTTCACTTCTAGCAGAAAACTTTCATAGATAAAACTCCCTGCATTGCTAACTCAAAGCTAGTCATTTCTTACTTACAACCTATAGATAGCTCTAATCACAAGAGGCATTATAAATAAACCTCCAATACTAGTTCTATCAGGCAGTGTAGGATTGGAGTCACACAACCAATGGATAGAAAGAACCTCAAAACACCCTTGAGCATAGCCTTGGATATTAGCATAGTTGACAATAAACCGCGTTGTTGGTAGTGGGATTCTTCCTTGAATTCCCTTGAACCCTCACTCATTTTGATCTTTCGGGCTCTCTAGGATTCAACAGTAAGAGTTTTTTGCATTCTCCTTATAGTCTTCTATTTCTTACATGAAGATAAAAAGGATGGTGAGGAAAGCATTGGAGAGATGCAAATGAACCTTACTTGAAATGTCTATCCATGTGAATCAATGGAAATAGAAAATCATATTGGTAATCAAATATCTATCATTTGATGAAACATACCCCAGAAACAAAAAATATATTGCTAGTATGACTCCAGAAAAGATCCAAATATGTCTTTGATACTTTTATACAGAAGTACTTACTTTTTCTTGTCAATGTCTACTATGTCACTCTTCTCTGCCTTGTCAACAATAGCCTACAATATTTTAGGGGTAATCTGGCAAGACACTCATTTTCTAGAAAAAAATCTCAAGCAAGGTAGTAAAAAATACCTATCTGCATTTATATCTACTGTATTATTTGACTGAGAAAATATTCAATAGCCTGAAAAATAAAAGGATCTCTTAATATGGAATTAGTTCATGATTTTATGTAAATTCTATCAGGGTACTTGTCATCCATGGGTACATAGGTAAGAAGGTATCAGTAGACCTAAGGACCTACGGACCTATATTACAATCCAAGGCACTCAAAGCATGACCCTTTGAACAAGATACAGTGACATGACTATAGTGAATGGGATCTAGCTCAAGTGGTTGGGAGGAAGAATGTTATCCTCTCCACCTGGGTTCAAATCCCACTTGTGGAATGTTCACTCTTTGTGAGTTGATTGTTGACTAGGACTATTCATGATTCAATTGCTGATGGGGCTCGCAAATTACCAGTGCAATCTCATTCTCACTACAAGCTCAAGGGTGTGACAAATTGTATTCAAAGGAAAAAAGAGTGACATGACTATGCAATTTATACCATCGAAGCCCAAATAAATACCCAATCATCAAGCTTGAACAAATTTCATACAAATAGTTGACCATTCAAACATCATTTTTTGATAAATGTTTATGAAATTGAAACACAATTCCAAAATTAAAATAATTTAAAAAAACAACATTTTACAGTACTTGAAAACATGATTCACATGATTCATAAAGTGAGAAAGGGGCCCACCTATAAATATAGACTAAAAGATTGTCTTGTACAATCTCAGGAACTAAATTATACAGAGCTTTCATTGATTTCTTAAAACAAAAATGCATTACATAGTTTTCCTAGAGACAAGAAATGAAGTTTGAGCATCTTGAATACCTTTTGCAAATATCATTTGCATATTAGGCCTATCAATTATAACATACTGGAACAACCTTAACCAAAATTTGAAGCAAGAATAAATTTTATATACATCGACACTAGATATAGTACAAGTTTACGTTGGGCCCCATGACCACACTGCAGGGACTTTTGGCAAGCCGGACATCGATCCTCAGGAAACTCATTAACCACGTTCATGAGATATGATCAGACCACCTCAAATAATGATCCTTCACAATATAGAGATATGAGATTGGCTCATGGTTTTATATTATCCCTTCGGCAATTCGCAGAATAAATCATGTTCACAATTTGCAGCATTAAGGCAGTTTGCAAAAGAAACCATTGTGTCAATAGGCACATCACCTCACAGCAAGGGATTCTGGAAGCTTCAGGCAAGTGATTCAACTCCAAGCTAGTTGATTGATTCAAGTTATAAATAGGTTGGTTTTGAATCCCTAGTCTTTGGTTCTTCTTTTGTTCTGGTTCTAGTGGCTTCAATTCATGCTTTTCAGCATTATGGGTTTGTGGTTTGCTTGGTTTTTAGTTTAGACTCCCCTCTAGCTCTCTCTCTCTGTGTTCCTTGAGCTATCCGACATCAACCTTGGTTCTAATATGGGGGTTCGTTTTGTTTTCAATATAGTCCTCCACTTGTTAACAATCTCGACGCTCAACCTTCAGCACTCTCAACCAACCTCCCCTTCATCTTATTCAACTCCCCAATCCTCAACATGGCTAGAGCAGCGCAAAGCAGAGACCCTCACAAGAGAAAGAGCCCTATTTTTGAACCAAGGGTTCAAACCTCGAGACTTCTATTTCAGATCTACCCCAGATTGCATTCATCGTGAGATCACCAACATGTTAGAGAAAATGCAACAGGACAGAATGAGTCCAAACTCATTTATGTGGAGCCAATTCAGGAGGAAAACTGTACCACCATGCTGGAAGACAATGCACATGGTACATGCAGAATCCTGGGAGCTATCCTAGAATAAAAATGGCTTGTTGCCATGGTAAAGAGATGAGTTTTATAGTTTAATTATAGTCATGAAGGTAGTGAGTAGCTTTGTAGCTCTCTGCCTACACTGTCACAACACCGAAAATCAGCAGTTCACGAAAAAGAGAGATGAGGAACCAAACTCTGGTAGGGGACCCCAAAGAATTGCTGGTTTAACAACTATAGGGATGGATTATGCTACAACTTTTCTCATTGCTAAGGGAAATGGCCTCAAGCAAGAAAATTAGGATGCAGGGGAAAACACCAAAGCTAAAAGCAAAAGGGGTTTCCCAATCTCACATTTGAAGGCATAAGTTAAGGATTTCGCTGCCAAACACAAGGCCTCCAATATCCAGAAGAAGATAAACTTCCTCAAAAGAGAAGGGGCAGCTACAACCAAATAATTGATAAGGAGCTGGAGAATATCATGTCAAATAAGGGAATCTCTCAAAGTAGGGTCACCATTATTCATTCACAATTTCCCTCTATCCAAGAGATGAACACATGTCTCATGGACAACCAACCAGAACAAAATAATCCTATCCTAGACCACATCTTGGACACTCTTCAACTATCAGATGGAAAATACAACTCCCTTCTAGGTGCAATTTTGGCCTCAACTATGGGAAAAGGGAGTTCAGAACAAAGACATGCTCATGAGGACTCAACCAGCTGTGGAGGACACCAAGCTCCACGTTGGAAGCAATCTAAAGCACCCCATTTCTCTTGAGTAGGAGGAGGCTTAATCTTACGTTTTCCTGGTCCGTATCTTAATCTTTATGTTTATATTTTTTGGTTCTTGTCATAGTAGCTTTCTGCTTAGTTTCATAGGGCAATTGGCCAGACCATGCCACCTCTTGGAAGATTGTTTATGCTTTTCAATTTTAGACATACCCAAACTAGCTACTATTCTCAGCCTTTTTAATTTAAATCTAGGAAACTCCATAAGATCCCGAGCTTTAGAAGGTAGTAGTTCCAATCAAATTGATAAGAAAGTTGCTAACCATTTAAAGAATCCTGTACGTCATGATCTAAAATAGAATCCAACAGTGCAGTAGGGTGATAAGCTGATCTTGCCAAAACCACCTCCAATTACAAAGGTACTTGAGGTAATCCCATCATCTCCTCCTATTTTGACATCAATGATGAACTTAGTAGTGGTACTCAATATAACTTCCATATGATATGCATATCCTTAGCTCTTTCTATCCCATAATAATGATGATCTGCTTATCACCGTATTCATGATGGCTATTTTTAAATGTGTGTGATTGATATCAATGATTACTAACAAGCCTAGTAATATGCATAATCTAATCAGAATCAACTTACTGTATATACCAGCTAACTTTACCATGCCATTGCTCAGCTGAATACAATATGATTATACTACAATAGTATCACTACTAGTTATGGATAATAGTATACACTTACTAGTTCATCTTCTTGGGATGTGCTTATTGCACTCGAATCCCCATAAGTAGTTACATCATGTTCTAATAGGTTGAAATCTAGGAAGCTAGGTGAGATAGATAGGCTTACATATTATTGACTTTTGAAGTTTCCACATGCTTATTAGTGCTGATTAAAATACAAGATTAATTAGTCCTTATGGTGAACCCAATTTTTTAAAGAATGATTCTTCTCAGGTTTCACATACGACATTAAACCAATCAATTCCATTGTCTATGTGCCAAATCATTATTATTTTCATTTCATTGTAAATGTTACTAATTCATCCCCTGACACTGTCAAGGGTGTCCTTGTTTTTTTAATATAATTTTGTTTTCATTACCATTTTTATTTCCCTCATTACTAAATCTACTTATTTTACATATTTCTTTTACCTGTGTATTTTTAGTAAGAGTGTTTCTGTCTGTTCATATATACAGTGGAAATCACATTCAGGGTGAGAGGTTAAGCCAAGTGAAACTTATTCCACCTCCCAGATACTTGTTACAAAGGAGTACCAAAATGTCAACTATAGAAAGCAATATGCAGAAAAGAAAGTGAAGTGAAGCAGAGAATAGAAGAGAGGAGATATCTATGCCAAAATACAAATATCTACAAAAATATTTTAAAAGTAATTAGTATATTAACATGTGCATATCAAGAATCTCCCCAAAAATATGTAATTAATGTTTAAGATGAATAAAGTCTAAAGTAAAAGTAAGTTCTAATCACTATAAAGTAAACTTTCACTGAATTCACATATCTGGAAGAGTAAAATTTTCTACAGAAGTGTGAGATGTGCTCTGCTAATTATTGTTGTTATAACTCAGAATTGTCCCTTAGGAGAATCAGTCCCAAGGGGGTCTAAGATCATCTAGACTCATTGTCCCTGCCACTAACAACGAATCTCACCCTTGAAATTTGTGTGCGCTCGTTTCACTGGGGTATCCCTAGTTGATTCTTCCATGATCAAATATTGAAAACCTTCAAGTAACTCTTTGAATAATCGGAGAAGACACGTGGATTTGCAACTAAATATTGTATATCAGCAATAATATTCTTGAAATCTATGAACAGATTTGTCAAATATGCACTTGAAACTGTAAAATTATGTTGAAATTCGTATGTTGAGTGGTGCAAAGACCAATGGGAAATGGAGAGAAAAGTATTGGAAAGTTAAATCAAAACTAAATCTTGTTAATAAAAGATTCTAAAATATAAATCATTATTAGCAAAAAGAGCAATCTGCTTTGAATGAATTCTCATGGTGGGACAAATTCATAGACCAGACAAACTCACTTTCATTAATGAAAGATGCAATTACATAATTATGATACAAATCAAGACCTAGCTTGATCCAAAGAACTCGAGGGGATGCAGAATAACATTCACTACTCAAGATCTTGATCTACAAAAACGCCCTAAAGAAGCTTTCAGATTATAGACATTAAGACTAGAAGAATAGAAGAAGATGAACAATGGACACTACTGACATGCTCCTCCTCCTCGCCCTATGTTTTTGCTTGAATATATTGTTCTAATATTCAAAGCTTTTGATATATTTGGAGTGCTTACATTGGTCTTGCTTTTCAATAAAAAAATGATTCTAAATTTTCCTTCAACAAGATCACAGAAGCCACTAAAACTAGCGCGACCTTTGCTGGCTGTGAAGCATTTTTAGTGATCAACTAAATTTTCAGTTAAGATACTAATTTTACTGTAATCTCCAATCTATTTGTCTTCTTCAGAAATATGTATTTTTGACACCAAAAAGCTAAATATGTCTCTTCTAATTTAATGTTAATTTAGGTGTTTTTGTCTGCTTTATTCGTCTTTCCAAGCATACCAAAATAATCCATACAAGAGAACTATTCTAAAGTGATTTCTCTACCTTCTTTTATCACTTCATACTGAATATGGAAAAGCTTATTCATCTCCCTAAAATTACGCACTATCTAGATTCTCAAAGAAATACTAATTTGGATGTGTTGATTGGTTTTCATATGCTACACTATTTTCTAAGAAACTTTTTTTTGTTGTTGTACCATAAATAGATCATGCAAGTAGTTGTTTTTCTCTTCTTAATATAGGAATATTACCCTCATAATAGAGGCACCTTGCTCTCATTAAAAATAGCAACAATTACTAGGAAAAGAAACAATTTTTTTTCTAATATAACGAAGGATCAATTCTCCCAAAGGGTATCAATGGACCCTCACAAACAAGACACCCTTCTACTGCACAACTGAAATCAAATTTCATTATGCAAAGTCCTCAACTGGTAGTGATCTCCACCTCTAATTATAACAAGAAAATCCACAACACCTTTATCTAAACAAGGCAGTATACTCCCTCATATCACCCACTGGAATTATTCTCTTCTATATTCCTAATTTAGCATAAGGCAAATTCAATATAGTGTAATAAATCAACACCCTATCGTATTGTTAACTTGTTGAGATAAACACAGCAAAGGGAAACTATGTCTTCTAACATAGCATCACTAAAGTGAAAATTTCACAAGTTAATTCAAGGACATAAAATACTAAAATAGAAGGTTATGGAAATGTTAAACTGTAAGATGAATGAAGAATAGCATTCTTCTCAAGGTCACACTACTTTCTTGTTGATATGTGTTGAGTTCAGCTCCATGGAAAGGAAAAATAGTGATTGAGCTACAAAGAAACTGCTAAGGATGGTCATTGTTCCTCGTCCCAATCTTCAATCTAACCATACATTTTGATGTCAGCTAGAATATTCCCGCAGAAAGTATAGAAAAGGTTATAACAATGGCTCTATTAGGGGACAGCTTCTCCTTTCAGGATGCCAAGAATCCCTGAATTTGACCATGGAAATAAATTGTACTCAAAACTTATTTTGGATTTGAATAATGACATTGAGTGTCATACCTCAATAAATTGGACACTAATCCTTGATTACATTATGATATCAGATCATATTTGACTATAACAACTTTAATTGAAAGGACACCTCACTATGAACTAATTGAAACACACCCAAAAATCCCTAAAAGATGCACTACAAACTGTCTCAAAACAGACACATCTAATGTTCAACCAAGGCACAACCAAAAGATTGAACTTTAGATTTTGTAATCCTAACCTAACTTACACAAACATGCCTTATTAGTGACATGCTTTATTAGTGTTGAAAAGACATCACATTATGGTGGTAGTTTCAACTTGGTATCCTTAGTGACGTTCCATTAGTTGGGACAATCATCTATTTGATATTCTTTGAATACAACATGGCTGACCCACTGACACTATCTGAAGAAGAACCTAGATCTTCATCATACAAATCCACTTTCTTGAAAAAAAAATTCCTAGATTTTTCCTCATGTACCTTTTTAATTCTCTCTATATTAGAATCCCAAGAAAACATGATTTTAAATTCCCTTACCAAATCATCAATCCTTTTGATTTCTTCCATGATTCAAGCCTTTTGATCTTGACAATTTGTGGACTATATCAAATATATTTCGCAATCAGCTAGAAGTCTTAATCACCAGATGTATTTGTCATGCTCACAAGCCGAGGAAACTGTTTAATGATTTGCAATTTTGCATGTTTTGTGCATTTTACTTATTTTCATTCCTATGCTTGTTTTGCAGGAAGGTGAAATTGGTTGCTTTGGACAGAGGAAGTCAATATATAAACAAGGACGAATCAACAACACAGACTTGGGCTATGCTCTTGTTACTTGGGAATTACATTTTTGCCAACTAACATGGGGAGGAAGTTGAAGATTCTTTCTCTTCACCTGGGTCTCCATAGGAAGTGTTGTGTTTTTAGGCCCCCTTCCAACACATAGCAACATAATTCAACCAAATTAAGTAGAATTCAACTAGGCTATCCCCTTCCATAAGGGAATTCAGCTAAGAATTTGATTCAGCTGAATTATCCCTCAAATTCAATTTGATCCATAGCAATCCATATACAACAAATATAAACCATACACAATAACCTTTACATACAAAATTCAAATTTAATAATTATGAAACTAAGATGAACCTGACCTGATGACATTGAAAACTCAAAATATTTGGTAAATAAGTTTGGTTATGAGATCTCTTCCATATAGGAGCAACTTTTAAGAACACTCTCCAAGAAATTTTAACTATCATTGGTATGTCTTTTCATATTGATGGAATGCATACTTTTCAAAACAAATAAAATTGTTTTTTCCAACACATTTTTTCTGAATTGTATGAAATCCAAATTTGAATATGGTAACTGTGCTTAAAAGTACAACAAGTAACAATTGCAATGCAGGGGACCCTAATGCATCTCCCAAAAAGGAGATAACAAAAAACAAGAATCTAGACTTGTAAAAGGACAAGTAATAGCTCAAGTGGTTCTATGAACCAGTTGTCAACAATATTATTGGGCATTTGGCTAGTTCCATCCAACATGCTCCTGGTTCCAATACCCTGGGGTGAGACACAATAGTCTACACCAATGGGTTTACTAGGAATGTCATCCACAAATGTGGGGAAGAATCCCTTGGGTTCTACTACAAGATTTTCCTTGGGGAAAAGAGAAAATAATAAAACCAACAAATAAAGTAGAAAATCCAACTATGTAAAACCTCAAAAAACAAAATGGGAATTTCAACATATGAGAATAACAACAGATAAAAATTAGGGTTTAAAAAAAGTAAGAATGAAGCAAATAGACTGTCAGTTCACCAATGGTGTTGACAGGAGTATCAAACTACCCAAAAGGTTAAAAAGTGTAAAGAGTAGGTGCATGACTCCCATGATTTTGGAAAAACAATTATCCATCAGAGTTGGAGCCTAAGCTGAAGGAAATCCACTCTAAGAACCTTCCCAAAGAGATAAGATTAGATAATATAATTTTATTAATGTCCAACAAATGACCACAATAATAGTCTAGTGGGACTGAAAAAAGTATATCCAATGTAAATACAAAATGTGAGTATGTGTGAGAGGGGATCATTGTCATGTGGTAAATCACTTGTACTTTTATGTGGTTCAATGTCCCAAAGAATACTTCACCCATGATTTTGTCAAAAAAATTATTCATAAGAGTTGGCACCTAAACTGAAGGAAGTCTGCTTTAACTACCTTCCTAGATAAATAAGATAAATCTTAAGATATGATCATTTTAGTAATTTCCAACAAACGACTAAAGAAGTAGGTCAATTGGAACAAATGAGTACATCCACTGTAAACACAACGAGGAAGTGAAAAAATAAGAGAGAAAATGTGGGGATCGAACATGTCACTACACTAATGCAACAACCAATTGGGGTTGTCTTGTTTGTTGTGAGAGACAGAGATAATAACATGTGAGTGGATCTTGGTCAAGCGATAAACCAAATGCACTTTTATCACAAACAAATATTCAACCGCCAAAGAACATAGTTATTAACTCATCCTAGGTGATTTGTTCAAGGCACTAGGAAAACAATACCAGGTGTAGCCCTGGAATAAAAACAACAGAATAGTGCATCAGAAAAAGTCGGTGCTTTCTGGCCCACTAGGGTTTTACTCTAAAGGTTCAATATATAAGAGAAAAGATGACCAAAAAATCAGGGGGGATACCAAGATAGAAACTTGCCTTATTGTATACTTGAACGCAGTCCCCATAAGCATTAACATTCTGGATACCCAAATCGAATGTAGCCATGAGACCCTCCTTCAAAGCCGAATACTCTACACAGCCCTGCTCAAATCAACTCCAAGATGCTTCTAGAGATTTAGAATCAAATTATCATCCGGGTCATAGATAGCAATGCCAGCTCTCGCAAGAGTGTCCCAGTGATCACCAAGCCCTTCCACATCCTCAGCGTTGATGAGACCTTTGTAATACAAATTAAACCGCCTTCCATCCATAGTAATCTGGTCAGCCTTGAGGGGTTTCTCATAACTGTCCCCAATAGCGTCCTACTCATCCTCCGGCATTGTTTGAATGCTGCAGGAAAATTTAGTGCCATATAATTTTCTGTAAGTTTCTTTGGACAGACACCACCTTTCCTCCTTGGATTTCTTGTGGTTGGCGACCTCCTGCTGAAATTTTTCAAACTCGAGGCCCTACAATTTCAATAACACTGTCATGTCCCCATCGTTGCCATAGCCCATATCAGAATGGCTGTAATTGCCTTCAAAATTGGAGGCGCTGTTAGCGGCTTCATGGTGGAGGTCTTGGGTTGTTCCCATGGAGGCCTCAAGGGCCTCCTACAACTGTAACTCAAAGGCATAATCAATGCTTCCCGCTTGGGCTGTAGCCAATTATATGTGTTGGAAGGATGTTGTATCCAAGTCCAAATTAGCTATCCTACCTCTCCTTACAAAAATCGATTATGACAAGGAAATCAAATGAATCATAAATTCAAATACAGAGGATTTAAAAAGGGTTTTTTCCCTTCTACCTCTTCGCAGTGCTTCGTATAGATTTCTGATCCTCCATAATGTCTTTATATATCTTCCTACCGCTCTAGATTTAAAAATGGTTTTTTCCTTTCGACCTCTTTACGGCGCTCTGTATAGAGTTTCGATCCTCCACAATGTCTTTATATATCTACCTATTGATTCATGCATTCACTCTGATGCTTCTTTATCGACTTCGACACTCATATCAATTTTGTGCCGAGGCAGTGATCAAATTTGAAGGGCAGGTCTTAATTTCAACTGGGAGGGAATTTCATCTTGGAGCCCTCGCGCCCTTCAAGTCTTTGAAGGTAAATGTACTTCAACATAAATAATTGTACTTCAATAGAGAAGTATAAATTAATTAAATCTTTACAAAAAAAATATAAAAAATAAATTTTTTTTTTCAATTTTTTACAATTTTTAATATTGAGTACTCTTTACTTTAATTTTACATTTTAATAACATAATAACTATTTTATTGTATTTTTTCAAGTTAGAGCACACTTTATTATACAAAAAAACTACTGAGACCATGCCATAACCATATTGGAGCAATCACGTGCAATCTAAGATTGAAAAATGTAAGGATGATAAGGATTGGGCATCTAAAAAATAATAATACACAACTCAGAAAACATTAAAAAAACATTCCTACATACCAAGCAAGTTAGTAAAGCTAGGATAACCAGGGTCAGGGCATCAAATATTTTTGTTCAACACTTGTCAATTGAATCCTCGCAACTTAGTGCATGTCTCAGTCTCAACAATATGCCTTTTAAATTGAACCAAATTACCAAAATAAGTTTATTAATGGCTAGATTTAACAAAGTTATAGGTCTGAGTAAGTAAGGGCTCGGGGCTCTAAAATTTGTTATCTTTTGTACCAATCCACGACTTAGTGAATCGACAGTGATGGGTAGTATTTTAAGTTATTTAATGAAAACAATTAATGTGTATACCTCTATGTCGAAAATGTTTTCCATGCTGATGAAGGCCACTACCCTCTTTATTGTCTTACCAAAAGGCATGATAATGAGCAAGAAGACCTAAAATTATAGACTTCCCCTTCAAAGAATGCCTTGCAATAACATTGGTGAGGAGTGATAAGAATATCACAACAATCCAAGTAAATTTCATATAAGTTATATGGTAAATTTAATATAAGACTTACTTATAGTTGTCTCTTACTCTTTGCGTCTTGACACATTTAATATTTTATGGTTGTCTTTGTGCCTTGACCCAAATCATATTATAAGGTGAGGATTCGCATGCATAATAATCCTTAGTTATGACTATAAGATGAGGATTTAAAGGGAAGAGGATGTAAAGAAAAGCAATTTCTATATGTATTTTGGTTTTGCTGAGGACAAATGTTGTGAGAAACCACAAATGTTTGGAAGGACGAAAGGATTTTACATCATGATCATGCCACCCATCAAATTGAAGACTATTATTGAGCCAACAATTTTTTTTTATTTTATTTTATTAATAACCATTATTTCTCCATATTGTGTGCTCAATGACACATCTCTATAGCAAATAGTAAATCGACCTCTGCACAGTTTGTGATCCTAGCTACATTCCATTATTTGTATTGGCATGACATCGAGTGTTGTTTATAGTTTGTGTGAGTCCATGATATTCATACAATAAGTGAAGTGTTGGAGAGGAGGACTCATCAAACCGTCCTTTTGAATTTCATTTTGACAAAAAAAGAGTGGACATTGGTAGCGAGGTTCACATAGGTAGTAGGCACAAAATTTTGAGCTCCTTTTGGGCCCAGTAATAGACTAGTAGTTTTTCTTTTCTTATTATAGTCGTAGTTATTGACACATTCTCACACTTTATATTGCAGCCCCAAGTGACTCAACAGACAGAGTCATCCCGATGGCTAGTGCCTCGTAGTCATCAATGATTACTGGTCATCCTGCACAACTAAGTAGTGAGTGCATGACATGAGTGAATGAGTGATTATAATTGATCATATTTCCATTATTTTTAATGATGAGTTTAACTTTATAGCATAAGAATTTCAACATATTCAAAAAATTATATGGATGAGTAATTTCAAATGTTTCCCTTCTTTTGAAATGCTGATATAAATTATGCCCTCCTTAATTGGAAGGGTAAAATTTAGATTTTAAATTTTTTTTGAAGGACAATTTTAACTTTACACTTCCGGGAAGGGCTAGAACCCTTTGGAAGGGCTAGGAAGGGTTCAATTTTGAACGCTAATAACAACCTCATTTGTATTTTGGTTGGCCCGCGGAACAATGACCGAGAGTTTACTACTCAAATTAATGATTATTATATAGAAAGGATTATTTTACAACTTATTTCATCCCTTTTTGTTATATTACTTTAGTAAATTAATTTATTTTTTTAATGATATAAAAACAAAATATTCCTTTGTAATAAGACAAAATATTCCAATGTAATAAGTTTTTTTTAACTTTGCATGTTTTTAATTTCTTACACTAAAATAAAAACAAAGTTACAAAATTAATAATTAGTGACACACATAACTACACCATGTGTGAATTTCTTTTTACAAAGTTGAAGAATAAAAACAAAGTTACAAAATTAATCAAGGTTTAAGCCATAGAGATATACACCATGTGTGACTTCTTTTTTACCAAGTTGAAGATTCATAGAATTATAGCATTATATATAGATATAGGAGTAATGGTATAGATATATATACCATTACTCCTAAACAATATCAAGTATAAATATTACAAAATATACCATTACTCATATATATATATATAGACCATAAATTACTATTATAATAGATTGGGTATTTATTGTTAGCTCTGGAGAACTCCATCTCAAAAGCTATACCAACCTTAAAGATACAAAACATGAAAAAATTAAATATGAATGTGCTTGTGAGGCGCTTATAATACCTCATCTTCCTAAGACTCCTTCGAGACAAACATATCTTCTTATGAATCAACAACCCATTTTCCTAGTTCATCAACCATAGAGTTGTTTTCTATGAAAACATATGTGTAAGAAAGTTTTGTGAAAGGGGTCATAAGTTTGGTTATTTAATGAATTGCAACCTTTGGGAAGAGAATTTCATTTTGGAAGCCCTCATTTATCCATTACACGACCTTTTAGGGTCCCAAAATTGTAATTTTCCATTGTTGGAGTGACAATAAAAAGTGACTAACATAAATGACTAATTCATATTCTTCTAGCTAGTCATTTTTTTATGGCGTGACTAAATTAGTCGTTTATGTTAGTCATTTTTAACTCTGTAACTTATTATCTAGTCATATTTTTTAATTGGTAACTAAATTAGTCTTTAATTTTAGTCGTTTATAGTTGGGTCAATCAAAACTGCTCATATTTAGTAGTAAATCACTTGAAAAACCTGTGGTGACTAGAATTTTTAGTCACGTAGTAGCTAATTCCTCATTTTGTACTAGTGCAGATAGCAGATCCGACTAAAGAGAGTTGGATAAGGAGCCTGGATTCAGAAAAGAGTTGAAGAACTGAGGAATATCAGATCAACTGATACATATATTCATTCCCCAACAGAGTCGTTAGATTTGCAAGCAGGAATATTTCACCTTCTGTGGACAGAAGCTGTTCCTCTCGTCTGAATGGTTTAGATCCAAAACAAATGAGTGAATGACAAAGGATGAAGACCCTCCCTGGATGTCGTAGATACCTATAATACTGCTTCGATAGTGAACTTGTGTACCTGCAATCAAATCAAACATGCAAACACATCAAAGTTACCAGAACATAATCTATTTATCCATGTCAGTGACTAAGGAATCCAACAACATTTACATGCGAGATCAAAACAACAGTAATGTGGGACAAAAATTAGCTTTGCATTAAGATGAATGGAGAAGTTTACAACCAATTAAGCCTTAGTGTTGACGTGCATCTCCATGAAACCAACACTTCATCCCCATAAGCTCCAACTTTGATCTCTATGCTCTCAAATGGATTGGGCCAAGTGGTCAATCCAACAACATAACAATACCTCTAAATTTATCCTCCTCGACCATGGACATGAGCTTGAATTTCTAAGGCTCAATGGATAGGAATGGTTGAGAGATTTGTGGATGAGGTGGAATCTAAGATCCTATGATGGGGGATTTCGAGCTCAACTGACCCACAATGATAGGGATAAGGGAGGACACGAGGCTCATGATCTAGAAACCTTGAGAAACTTCTCTTTTTCCCATTTTACTCAGGGTACCACTTTTTGCCTCTTATGACAAAGTGGTTTAGGTTAAAAATTCTTCTGGACCAAAGGCTATACATGGTGGCACCACTTATGGTAAACAATATACAGGTGGTGCGAGCAATGTACTGCTCATGGTCAACAAGGAAAGCGTGGTGCTGAGTATTTTCATAAAAGATTGACAAATAACATGGGTTTTATCTCCAAGTGCTGAGATTAAGAGAAAAGATGTAAGTCAAGGATCTTATCACATGGTGGTGACAGGATTTTTGTATAATAGTCAAAACACATGATTGGAATGTCTTCATCAAGGTAATTATTATTGTTATGTCCATATAATTTTTTTTTTGTCAATTTACTGTGTATTTTTTTTTATTGTTTGTATACTCTTTGTTTAATAAATTAGGTGGTTTGTATATTGATACAGTATGTTCTACCTCTCTCTCTCCCAGACAACTTCGACAACAATGTCAAATAAGTTATATATAATCTTGGTAAATACATAAGGTAACTAGTGATTACTTGCATGTGCTTAGTGTTTCTTTAATTCTCTGTATAATTTATATTTTCTATTTTTGTGCACTATTTCAGCATATATTGTAATTTAATGTTTATTTTTGATAAATATCGTTATTGGTTTGTGTCACTTGTAGATGGTTGACATCTAAAGAAATCCATAAAGAAGATATAAAGTATTGGAGGAGAGAAATTCCTCGTCTCATGTGTGAAATGCAAAAGCATCTACCATCGACATTTTTCAATGAACAGGAACACTACCTCATACACCAAGTTGAGGAGATTGAGTTGTGTGGACCGGTGCACTCAAGGTCCATGTGGATGGTTAAGAGACACTTGAAATTTATGAAGGGTTTGGTGAGACAACAAGCACATGCTGAGGGTTCTATGATGGAAGGATATACGGTATACAAAAACATGTTGTATGTTAGTGAATATATTCCTATTTTAGCGTTAAAACTCAATTTACGTCGCATTTGTGATCCGGACTCCAATAAAAAATTTGAAGGGGGGAAACTGAAGGGGAAAGGTAGATTGAGGAAGTTGAAAGGTAATTATTAGCTAGTGGATGTTTATTATATCCTTCATATTCTAATTATATTTTCTAGTCATAATTGCTTCAATTAAGAGAATATACTTTGTTCAGGATATTTACACCTTTCTTTCATTTTAATGGTTATTGTCATTAAATAGTTGGTCAAGAATGGGATGCAATTCATTTATACATTGCAAACAATATTGATTGGATGAAGGTATGGATTGAACGATGTGAACAATGGGGTCATGGAATATTATGGGAAGGTGTAGCTTCATTGGTAAAAGTAGCACAACGCAATGGAGATAGCAATCTAATCGAAAGGGAAATCGATTTGGCATATGGTGTAAAAGATAAAATGGCAAGCATATAATTAATTAATCCCTCTAAATATTTTATTTTGCAAATTATATTTTGATGTACATGTTCTTCTTTTCCATGTATTGTTGCATAAGGACTAAATGGTTGTGTAATATTTTCGTGTATTGCTTATTGCAGGTAAAACACCATAAGGCTATGGTATGCAATGGAGGTAGATATCGGATCAAAAAATTGGATGAAACAAATAAAACATCATATTCTGGGGTATCGGTTATCTTTGAGGTTACCAATGTTTCATCTAGAACTGACAAACATCCAGAAGTCTCAGAAAATCGATACTATGGGTATTTGGAAGATATTATACAGTGTGACTTTAAATCCTTTAAGGTAGTTCTATTCGTTGTAAAATGGTACAGGTTACGGTTGAATCAACATGATCCTGATAAAAATATTATTGAACATGATAATGGATTTACCATGGTAAACACAAGGTTGTTTGAGCTAGGAATAGAGCCCTATGTTCTTCCAAGCCAATGTGAACAAGTATTTTACTCAGAGGTTCTAGGTAAAGTGGGTGGTCATTTGTTGTGAGACACGATCCAAGGGGAAGGCCGGTAAAGTATAACCTAGATGATGCTAATGAAGAGGGTTCTATGGAAGAAGGATACGATGACACATAGCATGATCAACATGAGTTAGATGATGATGATGATCCAGCAGAAGATGTACTCCAAGAAACAGTTGAATCCGATGATGTAGCAAAAAATGTCGATGAAAGTTATACCGACGATGACACAATGAGCATAACCGATGATGATGACGATGATGATATGGCCAACCGTTACAATGTTGACTCTGGATCTGATGCTACAGATGATGACTTAGATGAAGAATATGATGACATGGATGAAGAAGACGATGGCTTATTCTCATGATCATTGTCATCACCATTATCAATATTGTCATCTCCGTCATTAAAATCATAATTATCATCATCATCATCGTATTTTTCGTCATCAAAATAAAAATTATCACCATCATCGTCATCATTTTCGCCATCATCATGATCATCTTCATCGCCATCATCATCATTAAAATTAAACCTAGATCAAATTAATTACTTCGCATCATCGTCATCGTCGTCTGTAGCATCGTCATCATCTTCATCATTGTCATCGTCATATCGTCTTCATAATCATCATCAGCATTATCGTATCATCTTCATCATCGTTATCCTCATCAAAATAATCATCACCAACATCATCATCTTCATCATAATAGATGAAGATGACATCATTATGTCCTCTGAGATCTAGTCCTCCTAGAATCACTAGGATTTCCAGCTAGTTCCCAAGCTGCATGAATGGTATTTGATGCCCATTTTGGTCTTGTAGGACTATTAGGATCTGCAATTAAATCATAATTATCAGACATATCATAATCAGTAAACTCATTTATCTCTTCACTTACATTCAGTGGTTCTGGTGGTGAAGAAGACTCTCCAACTTCAACTGCTGCTAAAGGCTCTTCTTGGAACTGAACACTCCTTTCAATGAAGGATTTTTTTGTGCTCAAATTGACCACCTTGTACCCTTTTGAATCTTTAGAGTACCCAACAAATAGAAACTCTTGGATTTGGGGCTGCAAAACCTTCATCTTTTCTGTTGGAATTCTAGCCCAAGCCCTTGAGCCGAAAATCCTGAAATGGGTCACATCTAGCTTGTGCCCACTCCATGCTTTGAAAGGAGTCATACCATAAATTTGTTTATGAGGAAACCTATTTTGGATATAGGCTGCACACTTTACATCTTTGTCCCAAAACCTTGGTGGCAAATTCTTAGCCTCCATCATGCAGGTTGCCATCTCTTTCAGTGATCTGTTCTTCCTCTTAGCAACACAATTTTGTTGTGGTGTGTAAGGGATAGAATGCTGCATCTGAATACCTACATCTATACAATATTGAATGAACTCAGACTTGACATACTCACCACCATTTTCATATCTGAGGACCTTGAGTTTCCTCCCATACTGGTTTTCAACCAAAGCCTTAAAGACTTTGAAGAGGCCAAAAACTTTAGACTTGTGTTTCAGGAAGTAAACCCAACAGAACCTGGAAAATTCATCTATGAATTTCAATGCATATTTGGCCTGACTCAAATGGGACAGCAACATCATGGTGGATCAACTCAAGAGGTGCAGAGGTTCTCTCATGACTAAATTTCTCAAATTTATGCTCTGGGTGTTTTCCTAAGATGCAACCTTGGTAGACTCCTTCGGAAAACTTAATCTTTTGTAACCCTATGACCATTTCTTTTTCACTAAGATCAGAAAGATACTTATAGTTAGGATGGCCAAATATTTCATGCCAAAGCTTGCTTGCCTCATTAGCATGAATCAGAATACCAGAGGGGTTTGAGTAGGGTAGAAAATGTGAAAACATGTATACCTTCGAAGTGTGATTTGCAACTCCTTTTGCAATGACTTTACCACTTAAGATATTTGTGATCTCAACTTCATCAGGGGAGAATATGACCTTCTTTGGAGACCATGTGGGGTCATATGATACACTGATAAGAGGTTAGAGGAAAGACCTGGAACATACAATACATTGCTGAACTTACCATGGTCAATATCAATCCTCCCTTTTTCCAAACTTTCAATGAGAGAGTCATCTCCCAGTACTATTGGTGGACCTTTCGACATGTCAAGTGAGGTGAATTCCTCCTTGGTTGAAACCATATGTCTTGAAGCTCCAAAATCAATGATGAAACTAGGGGAGATTGGCGTGCCAACAACCAATGCATGAACTCTCTCTCTATCTTCTGAATTTGATCCTCCTTCCCTCTTCTTTAAGCTATCAAGAAGGGAGATGCCATTCTTCTCCAGGAGTTGGGTCAGCATGTCAATTTGCTTCTTCATGTAGGATATTTCAAGATGATTTCCCTTACTGCAGTATGTGCAGTTGCTCATTTCTCCTTTGTTCTTCTTCTTCTTCTGGGGGTTCTTCTTGGAACCTTGGGGCTCCTCTGGAGACTTGTTCTTGTATCTCTTTTTCTCAGGTGGCTTATTATCTTTCTTCTTTCCTTTTGAATCCACCCTAGAATCTCCAGCAACTAGAGCTTGGTCTTTGGAAGGTTTGATGGTGCCCATCATCACCAGTTTATATTGTTCTTGTGTGAGAGATTCCATGAACTCTATAAGTTTAGGCATCTTCCAAGCTTGAGCTGTCAACTTGGTGGCATGGAAGGTAGAAACAAACACTGAATAGTCAAGGCCAAGCTTCAAGAGTATGGCGAAAACCAGTTGCTCCTCCTTCTTTTCAATTCCACACTATTTTAGCTGCAAAACAAGGGCTTTAAACTTGGAAAACTAGAGTTGCAGGGATTCAAAGCTACTAGGACTCAAAGATATCAATTCATTCTCGATTTGATGTCCTCTCATCTCACATATTTTACCAAAAAGATCAAAAATATTCTCCCATACTTCATTTGGTGATGTCAATCCATCAAGATGGAAAAGGAGGTCTCTGGATATGCTCAGACATAGGAGACCATAGGCCTCATCCCTCCTGTTGTGCCATTTAATTTTCTTTGCAGCTACATTGGTCTCTGCTTATGTTTCCATAGTCACTCTGTACAGGCCTTTCACTCTCAACAATATCTCCATCTCTACTTTCCATTCAGATAAATTAAATGGAGTCAAGATGATCTTCTAAGATTGATCCATAGCTCAGAAATTGTCCCTTCAGTTAGCAGAATGGTCCAAGTCAATGATGTCAAACCTATAATAACAATATGTAAGGAGAGAAATTTATCTACAAATGCTATGATACCATGTGGAAATTGAACCCAGGTGTTAGAACAATTACACTCACAAAAATTGTCAATTACACAATGCAAATTACACACAAAGGAGACTGAATATGGAGCATAACACTAATCTGTATTGAATAAGTGTACAATAGCCAACCTTGTGAATTCATAGGCTGCCACAATAAATAATTACATGATATATTCAAATGCATTGGGATTCCATTCGAATTGGTCAAAAGAAGGCTTACTAAAACTAAGCAAATCCCCCATAGGTGCATAAAGCAACTTCCAAATCTGTATAGGAGCTCACGAATTCGAAAAATCAATTAGGGAGGCTAATAGGTGATGGAAGGACAAATCATACATGCTTTTATTAGGAGAAAAGAGTGGAGGATGATGGGGACAAAGAACAAGTTAACTTCACCTAGTCAAACTTT
Source organism: Pseudotsuga menziesii (assembly GCA_001517045.1). Taxonomy (NCBI): domain Eukaryota; kingdom Viridiplantae; phylum Streptophyta; class Pinopsida; order Pinales; family Pinaceae; genus Pseudotsuga; species Pseudotsuga menziesii. The sequence goes on along the minus strand of LPNX011037003.1, from coordinate 32,921 downwards.
CCCAATTTCCTTAAAACTCAGTAAAAGCAGCAATAAAGTAGAAAAGGAAGATATGCGCTAGGAAGGCCAGGAATAAAGTAGAAATGATTCCAAGAGGTTTCCCAAGTGCTCCATGACTCAGTTTTAGCAATTTTGACCATCTAGGACATGTGGAGGACAACTTGCATAGAGTGGAATATGGAAACTAGGAAAATAACACAAAAATGGAGATAATTAATGTCTAAGGTAGTTAACTATGGGTTGATTATTCTAACACCTATGTCAATGGAGAGTTCATGTACCAGGTTGGTGACCTAGTTGTGATGGGACACTTTTTTGAAAAAGTGAGAATACAAGGTGATTATATTATATACAAAGATTTCATGCCTCGATATATATCTTGTCAGTACAGTCATTTGGTGGTGGAACCTCGGATACATCTCATTGAAATCAAGGTGAAGAGGGGTGAACCAAAGAGATGGAATATGTCAGTATCTAACCATGATTGTATTATGGAGATGTGCATTCCTATAACCCATTGGTCATATGAATGAAAGTTATATGCCACTTTTGATGTTGACATAGTTGACATGCTTTCGAAATGTAGCAAATCAAAATTTCTTCTGAAATATATCATTTGTATTTAGATGTAATTTTTGTAAACTTATATATGTGAGTATGTGCATTCACATATACTCTATGTGCATTCAACTATACCTAGGAATACCAAACATTTCCTAAGACCATGTTATGGAAGCTCAATTTTTTCTATGTAACTTTTTTTGGGTGTATTTGTGCAAAAACATGTATATCACACTCTATTTGTGCAAAGTTATAAATTACATGTTACATTGTAGAAAAGTTGTAAATTGTTAGTGATGTGCAATACAAAGAACAACACATACATTTATTGCGTCCTCATTAAATCTACCAATTGCAATTCATATTAATTTTTTTCCATTTTTACCATATCTTTCTATCTTACCCTTTTTACTCTTTGTAATATTCATTTGTTGCAAATTGTAAACTTGTAAACATTAAAATTGTAAATTGTAAAGTTTGAAAAATTGCAAATTTTAAACTTGTAAGTTCCTTATAAATTATTGGAGATGGGTGTTATGGAGAGAAACTTCCTATGACTTGGAGTGTACCACAACATACATCTAGACACCAGAAATCAATATTTCCCAATATGCAAGAGAAAATAAACATCTAACAATAAGGGATATCAAATCATACCTTGTTCCGGACGGTTGAAGTAGATCCCGATTGAGCTTTTCCAATTCACGCTTGCTTTAGCAATTTGCTCTCAATAACAACAAACAAGACAAGCATGCTATATAATAATGTGTTAGAAATACTCCAGAATATATATTCAATAATGTATAAGCAATTAAAAATGTCCATGGATACAATATTCATATTAAAATGAACATTAATTGGACAGGAAAAGGTATCTCTATTAATAAAATCAAGATTACAAAAGTGACAACCTCTATCGACACGTCGACGAACCAGAGAAACCGAGTCCTCCACCTGGGCCTCCACCACCTCAATCCTCCATCTCTTGATATCAGGCTCACAAAAAAAAGGAAATATTGGGAAGAACACAAAGTTCTCCAAAGGGACAAATGGATGCAGACTCAAGTACAAGCAAACTGAGGAAACAATGGGCTATAATTTCTTTGCTCTTTAATTCCTCCTCTACAATGTATCCAAAGGGTTCCTTATATAGCACTCAAAAAGGGAAATGGAGGGTCAAATCCAAGCATTATCAAGGCATTTGGAAGGCCAAGATTCAAGTGGTTCATACTCATATGAGTAAAAATCCAAAACTATTTGGCTTTATGCACACAACCCAATGTACATGGGTTTGAGGTCAAAAGTCACATGTACACGCGAGTTTGAGGTTAAAAGTCACATGCATCAATAAAAAGGGGTTTATAAGGGATGATCTTGGAACATCAAAGGATAATATAATTCCATGGGGTCTAAAGAGTCTCTAGAGGGATAGGGAAGGCCATAAATATGTCATCAACCATGTGTGGTAAAATCAACTATAACATATGCCCCCTAATGTGTGAGGTCATAGGGGTAACATGATGGCTAAAATACATTATAAAATACATCCTAGAAGTGGAGTAATGAATACCCAGGTGGAATAATGAGCCACTCATCAGTACAATACAATGATAAATCTCTACATGCAACTGCAAATACATGGAGCAGTCCCGGATACATAAGAGTACAATGACCATGAATAGGCATGATATACAAAATGTGTCATGTGTGGTGATTTCCACGTACAATATATAATAGATAAGAATATCCTAAGTGGATGAATATGTACAATATATCAATATCTCCATAATAGATAAAGATATACAATGGATCAAGATCTCCATAGTAGCTGAAGATATCTGATATACACTGGCATCAAATCACGAGAGCTGAAATCTCACGAACACTGGAACAATCAAGGAGGTAGCATATATGGGATGTCACCAAGATGGAAGGTATTCTACAAAAAACAATATGAGTACATGTCCTACGATGTGAATATATGTGTCGAGTTCAAACATAATAGTCCATCGTCTAATTACCTGTCATTGATGTAACCGTTAACAGATGCAAGATCACCCACCAATAATGAAAATGGGAATCAAGGTACAAAGTGAAATATAAAAAGTGTGAATAGATGTGTTGAGGTTGAACACTTGGAAGAATCCATCGATCAGGGGACATTGATGTATTCCCAAAACTATCGATGGAGATAGAACCTACCACTGATGATTGTAAGTCTCAAGGCACTCAAAGGAATCTAGACTCATATTCTATAATAAATGATCTGATGTCAATGGAATGGAATCCGATAGAAGGAGGGCATTAAGGAATCCCCCATCAAACAACATGAGGTACTCAACAACACTATATAATGTGGAAGAACATGAACAAGATGTGCATGAACTAGTAACAGTACCGAGAATGGTCGACATGCAAATTCAAGATAACTGAGGAATGGCTGACTCAGGATTCAACTTCCTTTGAACAAGAGCATCAAGGTAAATGGTGACTAAAGGTAGGGAGAATGGACTCGATATGCAAAATGGGACATCTCTGTGACACAAGAGGCATCAACAGAGGCTCCATATGGACTAGAAGCTTAACCAGTTGATGGAGATAAAATCAGAGTAACAAGTACAGCTCCTAAAGTCAAACTAATAACGCAACCAACAGATGTGATATATAGTGCTCTGTTCGAATGCGACACGACTCAACTGCTGCCAAAGATAACATCTTTTCCTGTGTGGCTTTTTGGTTTTTTGGTTTTTTTGTACATTTTCATATATTTTGAAAAGCTTCAAAAAGAATAAAAATGCTTTATATTAAAAATCTAGGAGGAGAAGAGTGTCAGGGGGAAAGCAAAATAGTTCCAAGTAGTGGAACATGCCTATGCTCAATGCAAGGATATATGTGCAGGATAACGACACTCAGGGGAAGGTCTCCTCCCTATAAAAGGGATGATCAAGATAAAAAATATTTGTAAAAAGGCTCTACTTGGATAAACATGATACAAGATCGAGCTATATGGATGATAACTCAAAGTTAACGAGCCGACATAAAGCTCAAGAAGACAAGAAAAACTCATGAAAATGTAGTTACAACTTGATATTTACAAGGGAGTCCCAAGGGATTGGCCAGCATAAAGTTCAAGAGGAGTATTAAGCTCTTACTCAAGGACATGGCGATACTAAAAAGGGACTCCCACATCCTAAAGGAGAAATGTCAGCATGGGCACCAAATGCAATAAAGGATCTAACCAGGGAACCCATGTATGGGAAAGCTCTACCATTCCCATAGCACCACTTCTAAAAGTAGCATGAAGGTTCTGTGACATCATGGAATGGTTTCATACCTAAGTTTAAGAGGAAATGGTCATAAGGTCATGCAATATGCAAGCGGATGTGAAATCCTAACCTATATGCCAGTTTAGACATGATACCTGTAATAAACACGAACGAGTCAAAGTATCGATCAAACCGGACTCAAAACGGGCTCCTACAACATCATATTAGTCCAAATGGTCCGAAATAGTAAGAAATGGTCAAAAACTATAGGAAGCAGCTAAAAATTTTTTTAAAAAATCTGTAAAATAGTGAAAATTAAAATTTTTCATACCATTTCAAAATTCACCCACCATGGTGCATTTGTGTCCAGAATTTCAAGAGATAATTTCGGGAGAATAGTCCGACGAAATCACTTCGTGTTTGGTCCAGGTAATTACCCATGCGCTCCTCTTTCACTTTCATGCAAAATTTTTTTATTTTACTGGTCAATTTTTTTATTTAGTCCACCCCAAAATGTGTGTTTCGACCCACGCGAAAATTAGTTATTTTTCTGCTTATAGATCTTGGTATATGTAGAAAAGACCACGATACCTACGTACATAGGCATTTTTTTGGCAAACAATCGTGTACAGGGATGAAAAGATGATTTTCAAAGGAAAATACTGATGAAATTCAAAAATGTTTGTGCAAGATGATGCTAGAATGGAGAGAGAGAGAACATGGTGATGTTGAAGAGGATGTGCAAGCAGATCTAATGGCTCAACAAGTGTTGAGGGCTTGTGGGTTATACAAATTTTAGCACCTTGGAAGCTTGAGGGATAAACCAAAGCTACTATAGCTGCTGGTATATTACTGGGATCCATATTCTGAATCTTTTCAATTGGATGGGATGTCACTCAACATCGAGATTGAGGACATATATTTTATCACAAGTTTGTCCCAACGAGGGGAGGTGGTGAATCTCCGATATCGTGGGCCAGGAGGTGGGATGACTATAGATGAGTACATATATATGTATTTCCTTCTCGATATAGAGAAGGTTGGGAGTCAAATCCCGACAAACGCCACTTAGATCCTGGTAATGAAATCCATACTATTGGCAATGGGAAGGATCGCAGGGTTAGCATCAATCCATCAGACCTCAAGGCCAATGATGTTCTATGCAGTAGAGTGCACAAGACCTATGATATATGACTGGAGTATCTCACCGCTAGGCAACATGAAGCAACAACTTAGTGACTACAAGATGGGAAAGGTACGAAACTTTAGGTTTGGAAGCATACTGAGTGCATTATATTTTGAGAGGGTATCGAGGCTAATCCCTAGAGTTGACATTGCTCCACACAGAGTCAGTGATCCGGCTCATCTTTGTTGGGCTTATGTCATGCAGAGACTGGGAGGAGGGAGGATGTCTAACCCCTATCCATAAGACTTCTTGCTCTGGTGGCGGAGATAGATCATCGCCATAGACGACTACCCCTATGTAGGGATAGATTTCCTTGAATATACGGATATTCCCCTACCACCAGGATCAACATATGGAGACATAGGTAATGAACCACAACTCACTTTTGTTTTTTGAGTTATTAATTTTTTTTGCATTATTTGATATATGAAATCAAAAGACATGTTTTTGGTTTGACGACATGTAATGAAACTATGCCATGTACATGCATATGTTGGACCATGACGGCTAGAAGGATTTTCTCTCAAATTTGAATGTATGTTATGCTCTCAAATTGTTGTTCTACCAATCTTACACGCAAGAATATTTGTAACAATGTCAGATCCCTAACATGATACAATCCATTAAGTTGTGAGACTACTAACTATGAATCAAGATGTACCTCAAGAGAAAGAACACCATGTGAAATGGAATCCCACAATAACTCAATCATGACACTATATTCAGCAATATTTTTCAATGAATGTAGGTAAACATATGCCTCCTGAAGACAACACCTACCTCATAGGAGTATAGATCACCCAAGCAGCTGAAGATGAGTTTTGAGTGTGGCGGCTAGCACCATCAGCAAATCCTATGTAAACGAAAGACTCCATCAACATTTTCCATAACAAACGAAAGCTAATCAACAAACCCGATCACCATAACAAGACCTAACTATGCAATGCAAAAATGTACAATAATATACCAAAGTCAACCCTGTCTTAAAATCCTGCATAGTACTTTTTAAGATAGAGCCCATTTCTATGCTCTTCCCAGGTTGTCCCTTCATAATCCATCAACTCATAGGCACCTTTGTCTAAGACATGCTTAACCACATAATGACCATGCCACATTTTGTTGAATTTTCCTGTCCCCAATGGTTCCTTAGCTTGATCCCACAAAAGGACCAAGTTGCCTTCTCTAAACCTCCTAGGACGGACAGAATTTTCCTACTGGACCTTAACGCAGCACTTGTTAACCTCAAGAGCCACTAAATCATCTCAACGCTACTCATCAAGCTACTCCAAGTGGACTAGATGTTCTTCCAATGTGGAAGTCTCTGGTAAAATCTGCACATCCAGCTTCAACGAAGGGATTTCACATTCAACCGGTAATACTAACTTCACCCCATGCAAAAGTTGATTGGGAGAAAAACCGATGGTAGTATTGACCACAGTTCTATAGGCCCGCAAAACAGGATACAACATGATATTCCAATTATTCTTGCTTTGTGCAATGGTTCATTGGAGAATGGAATTAAGTGACTTGTTCACTGGTTCAACCTCTCCATTCGCTTCAGGATTATAAGAAGAGGAATTATCTTGCTTATATCCTAACTTTGAAGATAACTCTTCTATCATTTTGTTCTAAAAGTGCCTGCCATGGTCAGTGACAAGATCCCTCGAAATTCCAAGCCGGGTCACTAATCTAGTTAAATATGAAATGCATGGCTCTTTCACCTTCATATTTGATATTGGGCATAGCCTCTGCCCATTTCATAAAATAATCAACAACCACAATAATATGATGGTTCCCCCCTGCCAAATATGGGTTACAATCCATAAAGTCGACCCCCCATTTGTTGAAGGCACCGACGGTGATAATAGGATGCAAAGGGGTAGGACATGAATGCATATTCTGTGCAAAAACTTGGTAAGGGTGGAACCTCTTGACCGTATTAACGCAATATTTAAAGATGGAAGGCCAAAAATAACCTGCTCTCAAAATTGTTTGAGCTATATAAATCTCAGATAAATGACCACCACATGCCCCTCTGTGGTAATAATGAAGCACGACCTCAGCCTCCTCATGAGTTAAGCAACGATGTAAAATGGAATCAACCCCAAAGTGATACAAATTATCATCCACTATGAGGTAGCTCTTTGCTACGTGATGTAGTTGTCGACGTTCATCTTGCGAGATGTGAGTAGGGACCTTCAATGTTTGAAAATAAACAATAATATCCCTATACCAAAGTTCTGTGGTTGAGATGAGAAAGATATGCTCATAAACAAGAGAATCCTCATGAACCTCTTCTTCATCCAAACTTGGAAAATCCGATATAATCTCAGTAAAAACTAATGATTTCTTCAACTTTGCCGAAACAAATTCGAGATCAAACTCTTGCAATATGAAAATCCATTTATTATAATTTCCCCCAATCATCCTTCTAGTGAGGATGAATTGAAATTGATTAATGTGAGCTATGACCAAAGTTTGGCGAAGGAGGATGTAATGCCTCAAACGCTGAACCGCATGGACGGTGCCAAAGGCTAGCTTCTCAACATGGGTATAACTAAGTTTCACATCAATAAGGTTTTGGATAAGATAGCATATGACATGGTCATGGAGCTCCTCATCCTCTTGAACCAATACAATACCAACCGTCTCTTGAGACGCGGAAACATAAATACAAAATTCACAGCTATAGTGTGGTTGACTAAGCACAGGGGCTGATGCCAAGGATTTCTTAAGAGCATCAAAAGACTCTTGGGCTCACTCATCCAAGTAAAAAGGGGTGTCTTTATTCAACAAACACATGAAGCCTTTAGTCAAATTCACAAAATTTACTACGAACCTTTGCAAGAATTTTTCCATACCTTCAAAACATCCAAGATGTCAAATATTACATGGGGGATACAATTGAAGTATTTCCTCAACCTTCAAGGGAACGACTCTAATACCCTCCTTAGAAATGATGAATCCTAGTAAACGACCAACCTTCACACAAAATATGCAATTGTGAGGATTTAATTGAATTTGATAATGATGACATCTTTCAAAACCAAATCTCAAATGATAAGGATGATGCACTCTCAAATGAGAGTGAGCAGCTAGATCATCCAAATACACCTCAATAATATTTTTAAAATCTTGAAAGGAAAATGTCATGGCCTGTTGAAACATAGCTCCGATGTTTTTAAGGCCGAAGGGAATCTTTCGATATGCAAAAGTTCCCAAAGAAAAAATAAATGTAGTCTTGTGTTAGTCCTCAGGTTTAATCTGTATCTGATTATATCCGAAAAATCCATCCATAAAAGAGAAAACCTCACTTCCCACACACTAATCCAAAATTTGATAAATAAATGGTGTAGGGAAATTATCTTTAAGACAGGCTCAATTTAAATCACGGAAATTAGTGCATATGCTAATCGCTCCCTGCTTCTTATCCACCGGAACAGGATTTGAAACCCACTCCATCAAGGGAACCGGATAGATAAAACCAACTGTGAGCTGTTTCTCTATCTCTACTTTAATAGCATGCGATTTCCTAGGATTCACGGCACGTAAACATTGTTGAACCAGTTTTGCATCCGGATAGGTTTTGATTTCGTGATCGACAATGCAAGGGCCTATTCCTGGAATCTCCTTGTACGACCAAGAAAAAACATCACAAAATTCCTTGAAAAGCTCAGTGTACTCCTTAATCTCATTGGGGGAACAATTTTCCCCAATGTAAATGTTCTTAATCTTACCAGGATCACGAGAAATGTTGATAGGTATCGTTGGTGATAGGCTATCAATGTTCACTTCAGTAATATGACTAGGAGAGCTTAATGGGACCACGAAGCTACAAACTTTATTTCTTAGAATCACCCTAAAGTCATCACACTGTAAACAATCAATCTTAGGGAGGAAATACTATCTATGGTGCAGCTCTCCCCAAGGTTGTTCAATCCCAGACATAGCCTCAAGAATAGCTTCATTAGATGGAAAAACATCATCAAGGTAGTCTTTAGAGTGAGATGAATCTATTCCCCAAGCAAGCAACACATAAGGGTCCTCCTCTTCCATCTGTGAAGAGTAAGGACTAGGCTCTACAACATGATCAAGATTCTCTTGATATGCCACCAATATTGCAGGAAATGCCACATCTGTCTTGGTAGGTATATATTTATCACTTGAAGTACTCGGTGAGGGAAGAATCCAAGGATCCTCCATATGAGAGGTGCAAAAGGAGACCGAATTCAATGAGGTAAAATCCCTACCAAGACTAGAACCAATCATAAGAATAGGCGCAGGACAAATAAAGGTTCCTATGAGAGAAGGATACATACCCACACCCACATTCTCAGTTGTCAGCTGAGAATGATCGATAATCGAGGTAGAAGCTCCCGATGATGCTTTTACACTTGGATTCTGGAAATATTTTTGATCAATAGTAATGATATTCCCATTCAACGAAAAACAAACCACTTGGAATAGGGAAGAGGCTACAACTTGCATACTGTACATCCAGTTCCTACTGAACAAAAGATTGTAGTCAAGGGGTACATCAACCACCTCGATCTTGATCGCAATAGTATTACCCCCCAATTGGACCTCTAGGGAAGGAAGTATATCATGTGGATGACATGATATTTCATCAAAAGAATTCAACATGTTCCCAGATTTAAACAACGTGGGAGAACCTAATCCCTTCCAACAAGCCAAAGACAACACGAAAGCAAGAGCACCTTCATCAATCACAGTGCACATGATGGGGTTGTTTAAACACTCTACATGAATAAGAAGAGACACATAGTAAGGAAGGCGAGGATGGATTCCATTAGTTTCAAATTTGATCATGGAAGGAGAGTTATCATCACCAACCCCAAGATCAAACAACAACACCTGTCTTTACGAAGGACGAGTCTGAAGTACTTATAATATGGACATTGCACAAGGAGTTTGGCCCAAATCCTCAACAATTGAATAGTTCTAGGTGGCTCGAGCATTAGTATTGTGCCACGATATCTTAAGGGCTTAGTTAGTAATGTGAGGTGGAACTTCAGTTTTATCCATAGGATTTTCAATTTGCAAAGGGACCTCAGGAGGAGTAGGTTCTTTCCCAAGGTTTGGTTGTGACGAACCATAGTATTTTGCATGCATCACAACACTAGTAGCTTTCACCATGTTGATGCAACCGTTACCACTAGCGGCATCTGGTGGGTTTTGAGCTCCACTAGATGCACAACCAAGATCCATGGTCCTCGAGTTCATATTTTAATTATTTGGTAAAGGATTTGTCAACACAGCTGGGACCTGTGCTATGAACTTCGAGGAATATTCCATACAAGGGAAAAAGTGAGTGAGGTTGTCATCCCCGCACAAGTTGCAAGGATATTTTACCTTCCACTTAGGATTATTGTCCACCTCTAGCATTATTATTGTTATTGTTCTTGTCATTAGTCTCATTATCATTTTTATTCCCACCCTTTTTATTATTTTTTCTTTCTTTTTATTCCTTCCAGGTTGCTAGTTACCTTTTGGGTTCAATGATTGCATGGAAAGTACATCCATCAACTAGGTAGGAAGGGACAAAGCTGTAGCTTGTCCCAACACAAACTAGTTAAGAAATAACTGCCTCACTTGTTTTGTAACCAAATCTGCAGGTTTAGTACTTGCGGAGCCAACAATACCATTGGCATGTGGCCCAAGTTTCAACTTGGGGTTGAAAATGGAATGTGGAGCATTAGGTATGATCTCATAAAGGATCCTAGACTGAGCATAAATCAAGTCTAACTGCTAATCCCTAAAATAGCTTGGTCCTCATTTTGTACTATGGATTTGGAAACATCCTTCGTGATATAAGGTAACAATGACTTGAGGAACCACTCTAGAAGAAACTCTAGTGGTATAAAGGCTTTAATCGTCATCTTCCGTCTATGCCACTCTTGAATATGATCTAAAATGTGGGTGGCTTTGTCTTTCCAAAATGTTGACAAAATTTTGGTACCGACATCGTAATGCACGAGTAGCTGGAAGTGGTTAAGAAAATTCATCGCAAGGTCATTAAAAAAATAATATGTCCCCCCAGGTAGCTCTATATTCCATTTCATGGCAAGACCCATGAGGGTGCGTTGAAATAGTCTCAAATGGATAGAATCATTTTTCAGGGAATTGGAAGAGCACCAAAGATGGAAGGTCATCATGTTCTCACCAGGATATTCACTAGTATTACCTTAGAATTTGGGAATTTCTGAAGGAAGTTTGGTAAGAACAGTCAGCCATGTCAGGTTATGAGATACAGGATCGTTCGTCAATCTCAACAAATCAGGCAGATTCAAATTCACAAGAAAAGGGAGCCTAGGTTGAGCCGGTTGGTTCCATATTCCCTGATAGGACTAGTTCACATAAGGATAATTGCTATATACACCATGGCCTTGGCTAGTGGGATAATAACCTCCTCCCATTTGACCCATATAGAGTTTCATGTAAGGATTGTGATCTATAGTACCTTGAGACTAGGATGCTACAAATCCATGAGTAGGTGACTGATACGCAGGTTAATACCCGGACCCATAAGGTGTGTAGGTTTGTCCGTAAGAAGGTCCATAATAGGTTCCATAAACTATACCATGAGATGGTCCATGGGAAGGTCCATCAGATGGTCCATGGGAAGATAAATGTCTTGCTGGAACATAAGGAGGCACATGACCCTGTGACACTACGGTGTTAGAAGAAGTAGAATGAACATGGATAGTAGTCGAACTCCAGCTAGAAGGCCCTCTAGGGTGAGGAAGAGGATGCATGGTCAAAAAATCATTTGAAGGGATTGGTGTCCAAGAAGATGGAATATGTGAAGGAATATAACTCATGCCCCCAATATTCACATGTCTAGGTTATGGTCCTTGAATAGGAACACTAGTGCTAGGCCTAGCATGTGTGTGTGAAGGAACCTCCACTGCAGGGATGGAAGGTGTAATGTGACTAGTGCTACCAGATGTTTCCACACAAAAAGGAATGGAAGTGCCCCTAGGCTCAGTACTAGGGTTGACATCTTACTCGACACGGGGTGTCGGGCCAATCTCGGGAACATCAAGCATGCCATACCTAATAGTGCTAGTGCTCGTGGGTTTGCGGTGAGTCTCATCTCCTGGAATCCAATACTGATGATTAGGGTGTGTGTAATATGTGAATCGTGAAGGATCATCTTGTGACAGCCCAGTCGAATGAGGACCACACCCTAACTGAGTCCCATATGTGCTCGAAGGTTCATCTTCCCATACATGATGAGGAAGGTCAGGCATCTCTAGAATCTCATGCTCATGGTGTGTGAATCAAAGTGAGAAGTAGTCCACCCGAAATGTTCAGTTTTCTCTCTAAAAGGAGGAGGAAACATAGAAGGAGGAATTCTTGCTAAACAATGAGAATGACAAGGTGCCACACTCAAATGCACAATGAATCTATAAAAATCAAAGACTCAATCTAGCTACGTAACCCTAAGAAAAATAACATGCACAGAGCATACACTTAAGAAAATCTAAATCCAAATCACAAGCAAACAAAGGGTAGGATAAGTGAGCTACTGAATGAAGCAGGTACGTCTCACCTAGGAGAGGATTGAGACTCCCATACACAACAAGTAGAGTTTCGTAACCAATTATAGTGGCCCTCAGCTTCAATGCATACAGAGACTGTGATGTCTGACCCCTACCTGGATAGGACACTTGCAGAATAACCTCTACAAATACCCCCTCGATAACCTAGGTAAGGAAACTAAGGTCACCTCAATACAAACAATGCTCAAGCAGGAATTCGTAGGTTGGATCGACCATATGGGAAGGGTATAAAATCCCTAATCCTAAAAGCACAACTGGTACCCCAAGGGTGCACCAATCAATACCTCAAAGGCCCCCAGATACGAATACAATCCTAGAAATATCTTCGGTGCTCACAGAAAGTGACTAGGGGTCATCCCAATCACAATCACGTGCACTACCTCATGCTTAACCCCTATGTAAGAGGAGAATCTTGAGAAACACTAATTATATCAAGGGTTTCACACGCTCACCTGGAAAGACACCTAATTGTTTTATTTAGTGGTCTTGGAGAATTTATTCACAATGAACTATTCCAAGACCCTAAAACCTATTCTTGTTGATGCACCCTAAAAAAGAAAAGAGTGTAATTCATTTTATTAAGTGTTGGTTTTAGTTGGTTGTGATTACTCAAAGGGTAAATGGTCATGCAAATAATGAAGTTATGATTCAGTAGTGAAGTAAATATGCACACCTAACAAGCAATTCCAATTGCAATGTGTAGAATGAAGAACATGGTATGCCACTACACGAGGTGCAAGATTTTTCCTTCAAATGTAAATGCAATCATTCCTATATGAAAATCTAACTATAATAACAGTAAGCAAACCTAGTGCAAGTATCGTGCCAATGCAAAATGCAAGAGATGCATAACTATGCAAAAGCAAAAATATTTTTGTATTTTTTGTAATAAATGAGATATGAAAGAAAATAAATGACTCTGCAACCACTCACAAACAACATCCAAGAAAGGCACCAAGGTAAAAGATAAGTAGTGCACTAATCAAAAAACAAAATATGGATAAATGAATGACAAGAACAAAACTTAAAAAATAAATTAAAAGAAGTATTTGGTCAGAAACAAAGGGTGTATACAAACACCAGAAGCATCCAAGAAGACTCAGGAATCATTATAACTCACCCAACAACACTTAATCCTCCCACTAAGGCTCAAAATCAAGGCATACGTGAGTGCTTTCAGTAAAAGAGCATACATACATGACTGTTCAAGGAAAACCTATGTGTATACGCGACTGTGAAAGAAAATCCCACATATAGGAAGAAAAGGGAAGAAAAATAGGGAAAATAGACAAGCCAAGACAAAATTTACTTCTTCAGGTCCCTACTGGGAAAACATGCCCCCAGACCCGACACAGAAATAGAGAAATCAAGAGCAATTCAAATACATTGAATACCAAAAACCCCAAAGAAAAATAACTAGGAACTCTCCCAAGCATAGTCGCCAATTCTATTACGGAGAGAAACTTCCTATGGCTTGGGGTGTACCACAATAGACAGCTAGACACCATAAATCAATATTTCCCAATATGCAAGAGAAACTAAAAATCTAACACTCAGGGATATCGAATCGTACATTGTTCTGGACGTTTGAAGTAGATCCTCGTTGAGATTTTCCAATTCACTCTCAACAACAACAAACAAGACAAGCATGTTATATAATAATGTGTTAGACCTACTCTAGAATACATATTCAATAATGTATAATCAATTAAACATGTCCATGGATACAATATTCATATTAAAATGTACATTAATTGGATAGGAAAATATATTATATTAATAAAATTAGAGATTACAAAAGTGACAACCTCTAACGACACATCTATGACTGGAGAAACTGAGTCCTCCACCTAGGCCTCCAATACCTCAATCCTCCATCTCTCAATAGAAATCTCACAAGACAAATGAAAGCTTGGGAAGAACACAAAGTTCTCCAAAGGGACAAAGGGATGAAGACTCAAGTATAAGCAAACTGATGCAACAATGGGCTATAGTTTCTTTGCTCTTCAATTCCTCCTCTTTAATGTATCCAAGGGATTCTATATATAGCACTCCAAAAGGGAAATGGAGGGTCGAATCTGAGCATTCTCAAGGCATTTGGAAGGCCAAGAGTCAATTGGTTCAGACTCATATGAGGAAAAATCCAAAACAATTTGTTTTATGCACACATCCCAATGTATGCAGGTTTGAGGTCAAAAGTTGCGTGTACATGCGAGCATGAAGTTTAAAGTCGCGTACAGCAATAAACATGGGTTTTTAAGGGATGATCTTGGAACATAAAAGGATAATATAAGTCCATGGGGACTAAAGAGTCTGCAGAGGGACAAGGAAGTCCATAAATATGCGATCAACCATGTGTGGTAAAATCAGCTATAACAATGGGTAAATTTTGTAAACTTGTCAATGAGATTAGATTGAATTGTATATTTTAATTGTAATTGCAATTGTAATTGAAAATTGGAAAATGTGATTATAGTTTAGTTTGATTGTGATTGTTTTCAACTTGTATATTCTATTGCAAATGAAATTAATTTTTATTTTTCTTTAAATGAAATCTAATTTTGAATTGTAATTGTAAATTGTAGTTGTAATTTAAAATTGCAAACTGTGAGTGTAAATTGAAACCAGTAGATTACATTGTATAGTTGTTAATTTTGTAACATTTTAATTGTAATCTATGTTAAATTACAAGTTTCGTTTTATTGACAATTTTGAAAACTTGTAAATATTTTTACAAATGAAACCAAATTTTAAAATTGTAGTTGTAATTTTTTTTATAAATGAAATCAAATTTTACATTGTAATTGTAAATTGTACTTGTAATTTGCACCTAGTAGTGACCTAGTAGATCTTACATTGTAAAGTTGTAAATTTTGTAACATTTTAATTGTAATTTATGTTAAAAATTTTAAATTGCATTCGATTACCCAATTTTGCAAACATGTAAACTTGTAAACATTGTAAATTTTGTAAACTTGTAATTTATTAGTTTTAAAATTGTACAATTTCGTAAGATTGTAAAACATCAATGATTATTAAATATGTTAAANTATATATATATATATATATATCGATAATCATAAAGTAAAATATAATAAAGTCCAAAATAATAAATTCCACAAATAACACAGTCTATAAATCACCCCTACGCCATTGATCGAGAGATCGACCATCGTGGCCACTACCGTTAGTTGCACTATTCCCCTGACCTCCTCATGCACATCACAAAGAAAATTGCCCAGGTCTGAGAATTGCAGAAGTTAAAACCGTGAACTATGCAAGTCAATTACATACCACATATTTAAACTACATGTAAAATGTGACAAAAAATTAAATATATATGAAACACAGATATACAAGCTCACATCGCTCGATTCGAGTGTCAGTTTTGGGAGGCCAGGTATCTGCTGAGACAAGCCTTCATCAGGACCCAGATGATGAGCGAAAACCCAATCATCTCTAAACATCACGTCAGCTTCAATGCCCTCATCTACAGTTTCCTGTGTTTGCATCTGTTTCCATGACATGAAAATAATTATATTAATGAATTACAATTTGATCTTGAGAATTACAATTTGAACATGTAAATTATAATCTGAACATAAGTATGCAAACAATTCAAACATAAATAACTAGTACCTCGTCGAATAGCGTGTCGTGAGTAGGACTCGGACAGGGCTGTGTAGAATCCTGTGTAATTCCATTGCCTCTATCCTATACATTATGAACAAGATAAATGACGAATGTTAGAACAAACCAAGTGTTCAACAATTGACTCATTTAAAAATTCAAATTTAGGATGATAGTTAACACATACCTCATTGATGTGGGCGGATAGAACTCCAACGTGACCTCAAACAGATGCATCATTGCCAAAAAGGACCTCCATGAACCTGGGCTCCTGCATGGAGGTATAAATCAAAGAAAAGTATTAGTTAAAAAAATAATTCATTTGAGGATACATTACAATCAAGAAAATCAAATGATGACAATAAATATATACTTGTCCCATCGGTCGAGGACTGCATCTATCATGTAGTCGAAAATATGCATTGTAAGCTATGATAACATACTGCAGCACTATGTCATGATCAAGAATGCAGAGAATATCATCATATACCCACCGTAACTTAGGATTTGTAGGTGCAGTGGGTGATCTGCGTCTCTCTGCCTGCACAGCCATCATGGTACCATGCATTGTCATATGTGCTACCTATGCTAGTGCACTCTGATCCTCAATCGCTAGCTAAGATGCCTCAGCTATATCATCTGTCCTAAGCATGGTCCTACTAAGGTGACATACCAAAGGATCTGGATTTGGATGAGCTCTAGGATCTCTCCTAGCCCCAAGAGGTGCATGACTGTGTCCCCCACCAACACCATAGAAGATCAAGGATGTGCTGGTGTAATCTGGGTGCATCCCCAGGAAAAAATCTGGATATATATGTTTTTCAAAGTATAGTGGGACCTGGTAATGGTGGGGAAACATGCCCCACACTCCAATAAACTTGTCATATACATAAGGCGCTACAGCCTCTAGCTTAAAATCCTTGAGTATAATACATCAACCAATGGAGCGGTCAGGAGGGATATCAAATAATGTTCCCTTCACATCATGGATAGCTATTGCATCTCTCACTGCGGCCCACTTATCAGGACATGTCACTGTGGCTCTTCTTCTCTGACATGCAGTGGTCCAAAGAGAACTCAATGATCTGATGGACCTGTAGACCTTTAGTAGGTTGTCTCCAGCCTCTAACATCATCCACATTGAACATGATGTGGGAGAGTGGTATGAAATGGAGTGAACTTTAGTCCACAAACATTCATGTTGACTAATAATCTATTGCAATGTGATGCGTGTGATATCATCCTCCCATGGTGCTTCCTCGGGAGGGTCAGGGCCCTGTTGTGCAGTCACGACACCTGAAAATTAGATGAAAACATAAATGTCAGTCAAAATACCTACATCAATTGTAGGTAAATTTGAAATCAATGTAAATTAAAGGTGCTGATAACTAAAAGAAAATTAAATATCCATTTAATGTACCTATCTCATGGGGAAGCACCAATATCCTCCTCGCCACTTGCATGCACAGCGCTGTCGTTGCTCGACTCCCCAACAAGAGCGTGTGTCTGCGTAGGATTCCTTTCTGAAATTGTGAAATAGAGACATACAAGTTGATGATTAAATATACACATGTGAAACAATTTAATTTTATGTAACTAACAAAAAAGAGTACATCATCCACAATTGTATACTTACGAGTCCTCTGCCGACCTCTGGGGAGAGGAATGGCCGCAAATCCGTCAGTGCTCTACCTTCGGCGAATTGAAGAACCCCACTGTGGAGATGCATCTGCATGAAATAAAGCATAATAAATGTAGTCATCATAGAATATAATATAAATGATAAATATGTCAATAGTAAAGATGGATATTTGAGATGATTAATATATCATCACATGGTGCACATTAATAATGGGAGAAGGATCATTAGTGTGAGCACAATCAATAAGGAAATAACACATGCAAATATTTTTTATTGTTATTATTATGAAATCTTTGCATATATTTGTCATTTTTTTATTACTAACCATATACAAGTTTTCTCAATCATAATACCACCATATTAATCATACCACCATATTAATCAAGATAGTTCATTCATAAGATCATGTGTAATAGGCTATAGGGGAAAAGATATTATGCAAAAAATGGTTTGGATGGGACATGTTACGAGTCTGGTGGAATGGATTTATTGGTCCAATTCATTTGTGAGACTAAAGATCAAAAATTTGAGAAAATGATGATAGACATGAAAATTTTCAAATACATCACTTATGACATATTCCTTGGGAAATAAAGAAAAAATATATAGCTGGAGACATCCCAATCTAGTAACAGTCTCTAACTTTTCATTTCAATTTTTTTTAAGCTTTACATATACACATAATTTATGTCAATATCATTTTTTTCCACTAGGTACAAGTAAACCATATCATCAAGGATATTCTGAAAAGATACAACTATATGTTCAACATGTCTACCTATCTCGATGACAAGATGAACAATTTAGAATTAGTAGATATGCATTTCTCCCTAGAACTATAATTTCAGTGGTTGATTCTTGAGAAAAACACCTTCCAACCCCAAAATGAATTTAAATGCAATAAATTATCATTATGAACAAGTTTCCTTAATGGTTGATATCACATATTGGCATGGTCACATAAATAAGTTGATACTATTTCAAGGGACCACTGGCATTTTAAGGGAAGAAATTTTTTTGGGGGGGGGCGGGGGGGTGGGTAACTTTGAATTTGACAATGGTTGTTTATGAGGTTTGGGGGTCCTCCTCTCATCTGGATCCATTCTATTCTTATTTCGTAAATTTATTGTTGGAGTCAAACTTGGTGGATGTACTTCCCTATCCAATGGGCCCAACTTCGAGGAATGGTATGGATGGGCCCTTCGGGGTATCTAAAAGACTTGATCAGTTTCTTGTTTTAGATACTTTTTCTCTAAAAAATTTGAAGCAGTAAGTGATCAATTTGAACCATAGGAGAATCTAGGAGCGTTAGTAAGGTTCACAAATCAAATTTGGGTGCAAGATTCAGCAAAAACAATCAAATTACATATAAATTACACACAATGATAGCTGGAAACAAGATAATTTTGGACTTTATAACTATGAAATTGTTATTAATGTGTTTATAAATACATCATAATATTTTTTAAAGGATTTTGAATCCAATTGTGAGCAAATAACCCAAAATTGCCAAATTGGCATCAAACCCCTCTAGGTGGGCGAATCTTGTGCCAAATCTCTCCAAATGGCCACAAATTTATGAAGTGGCATGGATTATGTGTGCTATGTCAATTATTACACCTTGTACAATGTGGGTGTGAAAAAATTGATGGTTTAGAGTCTCAATGCAACATTAATTGCACCAAATCAAGCCAAATTTGGGCAAAATCCCACTCTAGCGCTCCAAGTGAACTTGACTGTCCACATTCAATGAATGGGAGTGCACCAGAAATGATGGCTATGCATGTTTGTCTAGTTGAACAGGCTGGAGTACCCATGTGGGTCATAGAACCTCAACTTGACATGGCATATGTCCACCTAAGCACCCCTAGTCCACCTCATAGTGTATTAAAGCTTAAAAAGCAATAAAATTGACTAATTAGTGTAACTAAGGTGTTAATGACGAATTACTTTTCTAACACCCTCCCTAAATCCAAAAACTAAGTATTCTCACAAAATGATGAAGTCATTGGCAACAATGGCTCAAGTCACCTCAAGTACATAATCTGAAATTACAATTTTTATTTGTCCATGTGAATCGAGGAAAGAAAGAAAACCTCATGGGAAAAAACTCCCCCCAAGAATGGACATGGGGCTAGACCTGCAATGATATAACATAAAATTACCATCCTTCACTCACCCCAAGCAAATATCTCAGGTAAGTGAAGGTCTTCTCAGTGAAAGCCTTGGTAAAAAATTCAGTAGTTTGCTCAGTGGATGGGCAATACTGCAGTGAGATCACCTTGTCATGCACTAAGTGCCAAATGTAATGCATTTGGATCTATATGTGATTTTTCCTCTACCTCTGTATTGGATCAGTATATATCTTGACGGCACTCTGATTATCCACCCAAATGTTGGTTGGAGAATCAATTGTGACACCAAACTCCCAGAGAATTCCCTGCAACCAAAAACACTGTGTTGCAACATTGACTGTTGCCCTGTATTCGCACTCTTCTAATGAAAGTGAGATGGTGTTTTGTTTATTAATTGACCATAAAATGGTACCTTCAGAAAACATGAATAAAAAACTTTATTTTGACTTTCTGTCAATTGGATCACTGGCCCAATATGAATCAGAAAATCTATCTAGTTGAAGTGAGGAAGTAGTTGTGTAGTGCACCCCGAATTTCTTAGTTCCCTAAACATACTAAAGAATTCTTTTTGCATCCCTCCAATGGAGCTCATGTGTCTGGTGCATATGTCTTGCTACAACACTCATAGCATAAGACAAATTAGGTCTTGTATGAGTGAGGTAGAGCAAGCTGCCCACTAGTTGCATTTAGAGTGTGATATCCACTATTGGCCCAATTGCCAAATTCATGCATTTTAATACCAGAAAGAAAGGGAGACTTGGCTACCTTACACTCAACCATATTAAACTTCTTCATCAGTTCTAAATCATACTATGTATGACTCATCATGATTCCCTTACCATTTTTCTCAATTTCTAAGCCCTAAAATTGCCTCAGCAATCCTAGGTCTGTCATAGCAAATTCACTATGCAAAGAGTTCTTAATTTGGCCAATTGAATTGGTGCAGATACCTGTAATAAGAATATCATCAAAATAAATAAAAATTACCTGAAAATCAACATCATTCTGCTGCAAATACACATTAGGGTCTGATTTGCATCTTGTGAAGCCAATTGAAAGCAAGAAAGCATCCATTTTTGTATACCAAGCCCTGGGGGCTTGATTGAGTCTATACAGTCAGTTTTTTAGCCTACATACCAATAAAATATCCTCTTGGAAACCATCAGGCTGCTGCATATACATCTCCTCTTGTATCTCACCATGCAATAATGCACTTTTTACACCCATGTGGTGAGCTTCCCAACACTTACTAACTGCTAGTGCAAGAACTAGTCTAATTGAGTCCATCTTTGCAATCGGTGCAAAGGTATCTGTGTAATCAAATACATGGAATTGAGAATAGACCTTAGCCACTAATATAGACTTATGTTTTATATCAGAACCATCAGCAGCAAATTTTTTAGGATGACCCATTTACATTGAACAACTTTCCTCTTGGGAGGAAGGGGAACCAATTCCCATGTATTGTTCTCTTGGAGGGACTGAAGCTCATCTTCCATTGCTGACTTCCATATTGGGTTTGTACAAGATTTCTAATATGTCTGAGTGTCAGAAATGATCAGCATGTAATAGTGCTCAGCAAGAGCACTATAACTAGCAAAAGAATCCTTACTAGTTTGTGATCTAGTTTTCCTAGGCTCTTGGGGATTTCCTGCCAATTCCCCAGCTGCTTGCATAATTGTTTTAGCCCATTTTGTCCTATATGGTGAGTCATCTATAGTAATATCATCTTCAGAAACATTCATATCAGAATTATCATAAAAAATAGAGCATGTGTCATCACTTACATCTTTGAACGGTTGAGGAGAGGAGAAATCCCCTGGTGCAAGTCTGAAATTAGGAAATGGCTCTTCTTTGAATTTGACACTTATTTCAACAAAGTTTTTACCAATGGATGTGTCAAAGAGATTGTACCCTTTGTTTTCCTCACCATATCCAACCATGAGACACTCCTTTCTTTATTGCTGCAAGGCTTTCCTCTTCTCTGAAGGGATTCTTGTCCATGCTTTTGTCCTAAATATCCTGAAATTTGAGACATTTGTTTTTTCACCAAACCATGCCTCGTAGGGTGTCATTCCTTTCAATAATTTGTGGAAGGATCTGTTCTGAATGTGATAATCACAGCTGATGGATTCATCCCATAGCTTGGGATTAAGTTCCCTCACTTCTATCATGCAAGTTTCCATATCTTTGAGAGATCTATTTTTCCTCTCTGCAACACCATTTTGTTGTGGTGTGTAGGGAGTTGAGTGCTTCATTTGGATGTCAAACTCCTCACAAAGTTGCTATATATTCTTATTCACATATTCCTTTCCATTATCAGTCCTAAGGGATTTTATCTTCTTCCCACTTTGATTCTCTACTAGTGCTTTCCAAACCTTGAGTTGCTCAAACACCTCAAATTTCAATTTCAGAAAATACACCCAGCAAAATCGAGAGTAGTCATCAATGAATGTAAGCACATACCTAGATACACCATATGAGGGAGTGGGTAGTGGACCAATCAAATAATAATGCACCAACCCAATTGGTTGTGTTTCTCTCCTTGCCTTCCCCTTCTTGTAGCTCTGTTCAGGATGCTTCCCAATCATACATCCAATACATGCTCTAGTAGATGGTTGAATTTGTGGAAGACCTTCCACCATTCATTCTTTGTGCAATGTTTGGAGATATCTATAATTTATGTGGCCAAACCTCTCATGTAGTATTTTGTAAACCTCATTGGCATGTGAGTGAAGTGCTTGATCACTGGAAGTAGGGAGGAAACTAGAGAATTTGTACATTCTCTCATGATGATCGGCATACTCAACTGCAACAACTTAGTCTATTGAAATTTCAGAAATCTCTACAGAGTCAGGAGTAAATATAACTCTCTTTGGATCTCCTATATGAGTCATCGAGTAGACTGACAGAAAATTTGCTACAAGATGCAGTACATCACTGAAGAACCCATGGTCTAAATCAATTTTCCCATTCCCTCTGGTCTAGAGTTCAGAATGATCTCCCGTTCAAAATGCTGGGCCAGCATTCGAAATCATGGAGGAGAAGAATTCTCTTCTAGATACCATATGCCTGGCAGGGATGATTTTAGGGGCGAATTATAGCCCATTGGCGAATTTTAAGGGGTGCCCGAAAAAAGATGGGCGAATTTTTAATATTAAAATGGTTTTTTTTAATTTAACAAATTAGCCCATATTTTATTTTATATATAATTTCCCTTCATTAAATAGCCCGCGCGATTAACCTCTGAAAATCCATAGAACCTAATTTCGCCAAGCCGTCGATGGGAAAATCATGACATTCGCCCCGATTTCTTCCGTAATGGAGGTGAAATCGAGGTGAAATCGCCAAAAATTTGCAGTTTTGGAGGATAAATGAAGACGATTCGCCCAAATTTATGGTAGATAGGTTAAAAATTTGGTATTTCGCCCCCACAGGCCCGATCCTTCTTCCACACATAAGGATAGGGTCGAACTACGCAATCAGAGGAGGTCAGGCCGCTTCATGGATTGCTAAGCTGAGGAGAGACCTGGATACTATTATCCGGGAGCACGACACCTCTTTAAGTATTATCTTCTTGTATGGATGGCTTATAGATGCTTGTACGCCTCCTTGTTTTTAGAGTACCCATGGGCTTGTAGATTGCTGAGTCATCACAGCGAGGTTTCTTAAATCCTTACTTCAGGATCATATCACAGAGCTCGAAACCCATTGAAGGGTCGAACCAATACAAAGCAGCAGAGAGATCTATCTTCTAGAGTCACAGAATCAGACCTCTCATCCGCAATGGATTTTTTGGTAAATTTGTTTTAGTTCGTCCTTGATTTGCAGGCCCTGGATGTTCATGCATTAGGTATGGAGCAGCACAAGATTTGGGTCTGCTTCAGGGGAAAACGGATGGCACAGGTCTGCTACATCGATTTACTTCGAGATTTTTCCTTACAGGGTCAGCCAGGAGACTGGGTTCATTGATTATGACAAGCTGGAGGAGAAAGCCTTGGATTTCAGGCCTAAGCTTATTATCTGTGGAGGCAGTGCTTATCCCAGGGACTGGGATTATGCTAGGTTCCACGTTGTTCATCCATTCTTTGGCTCTCTTTTTTATACAGATCTGTCACATGTTCTGTCTTTTCTTGATATTAAAAACACATACTTATTAGCTTAAAGGGCACTAGTTCTGAGAGTGGATGATATTGGTCACACCAAGAAAAAAGATGGTCTCTTAATAGTTAATACAAATGCATATAGTTATGAACTGTTTGAAATTGTTTACAAATGCATACAGTTAATGCTTCATTTATATCATTTCCTTAAGCACGTTATCTCTAATATCTAACATCATCACATTTTGACAAGAATTCTCCAAAGGTTTCCCCTGAGCAAAAATCTATCTCAGCCTACCTGAAAATTTCTTATGTTTCCAGGATTCTACTTTCCATTCTTCTTTCTATTTGAGACATAAAAATCCTAAAATATTTGAGTGAGTTCATTCTGTTGTATGGTTATGTTATCTATTCTTATTAATTTATCTCTCTATGCCCGCCGGGGGTTTGAACATGGGTCATTAACATGGTTGTGGTCTAATAATGGTATCTTTTATCACTTGGGTATTTTAGAAGCCATTATTTAGGATGCTGCTCAAGTTATACCTATCCTTGATCATCTTGGATTGATATTGTGTAGTTGGATTTTTCTGTATGTTCTGTTCAGGGGCTGTTCCTGGTATGGCTATAATGCGATAAGCTCAGTTCTTTTTTTAATTATGTATGGTTGTTAT
>LPNX011037000.1:1591316-1725479 GCA_001517045.1 Pseudotsuga menziesii | reverse complement strand
GGTGAGTCACTTCGGAACACCCAGTTATATGTTCCCGTGGATGTCCGGGCTGCGTTGGCGATTGTATTCGGAAGCCATCCTATTCTATGCTTCCTTGAGCACCCAGTTCAGTTCCAGTTCAGTGCACCATTGTGAGCATGACCCTGGTCACTCTGATCCAGCAGCTCACCAGTGCGTTTGGTACCACATTCAGTAGCACTGCCGTCATCCCAGTGTTTCAGTTGTTCCGCTCAGACATAGTCCGCTCAACAGTATGTTCCAGATTTGTGTCCCCTCTGGACACCTATGATATATACAGCCGTCCCTATGCATCCTACAGGTCCCTCTTTTCGGGGCTCACAGTTATTTTTCATGTATCTTGATACGAGCATGGGTATGCCCGCCTCGTCTATCTATTGAGATCTTTCCTCATCCAGTATTTGAGGACCATTTATATTGCTATGTTATATTCTGATACGAGCATGGGAATGCCCGCCTCGTCCATATTATCAGATGATCCCTCATCCATTATTGAGGTTATGTACTTTTCAGTCCTTGCAGGTGGTTCAAGATCGGTGTCCTGGACTTCAGCTGCTTCCTTCTCTTCTCCATCCCCACAAGACAAACCAAATATGACTCATGATGTCCATCGGCCATTACTTGAGGGGCTCGCAAAATCCACATGACAGTGCCATTACATTCTTTAAAAATGGTTAACTACCTCATCTACCTCACTACATGGCTCATTTGTCCATTTGCCTACCATATTTCCCTGAAAATCCCACAAAAAGCCTCCAAAAGGCCTAAAATGCCTCTAAAAGGCCACAAAATCATCTAAAAAGCCTCCAAAAGGCCTAAAATGCCTCCAAAAGGCCCAAAAACCCATTTTTCCTCCAAAAATAGCCAAAATTCCTCTAAAAATAGCAAAAATCCCCAAAAGGGAAGAAAATGAATAAAAAATGAGGAAAAAGGAGGAAAACCCTAAAAATAGCAAAAACCCTAAACAAGCTGCCCTAAACCACATGGTTTCCCAAAACCATGGGCAAGCACTCCACCACTAAAAAACTATAAATAAGTGATGGAGACCCCTCATTTCATATCCACAGTCATAGCATCCTTACTCTGCCAAAACATCTCGTGAAACCCTAGCTTACCATCAAGCTACTTCCATCATTGAGACCCCTTTTGGCCTATTTTCCACCATCGGAGAAGGAGAAGGACCAGCTCGGAGCTCGGAGCCACCGACATCGGACCAGCGCAACGGACTCCACCAACCTCCACATTGGAGGTAATACAAATACAAAACATTTTTTACATCTTCTTGTCATTTTTACTTCCTGTCATTTACTTTTACTGTCTTAGCTTAGCTTTTTACTTTCCAGTTTGTTTTTAGATTAATCGAACTGCTACTAAGGATTTCAGATTCCTTAGTAGGTGCTCATCAGCACAAGCTAGGGTGAAAACCCTAGCTACAGAATGGACAAAATGTGGCATGAGTATGAGGCCTAACAACCCTGACCACTCCAAAATCTAATACCACTACTATGGCGCACGAACAACTAGACCTCTATCACCATGCGTCTACATCTCATAAGGGTCTTCTGTGCATTTTGGATATTCCAAAATGTCATGTTCGTTGTAGTTCATCTTCATCAAATGTGGCACTATATTCATAGTGACATGCACCCCTTCTCGCGTCGTGTACAGCTTGATGGGATACCGTTGGTTCTTGGAAAACTTAACTAATGTTGTATATTCCTTCTATGGTGGTACATACCCAAGGATATCATCAACAGTTGCCCCCTTCCAAGATATGGAATCCTCTCAACTTGTCATCGAGGGCCCAACCTCTTCATCAAGTTTTACAGCCATGGTAGAAATATGTGTGGACCTCTTCTTCCTCTGTGTAGACTTTGGAAGATTTGTGGCCCTTTTCTTCCTTACTATCTATTGAGGCCTAGAAATTTGCAGGAAACAACAGCAAGGGATTCTACCCACTCAACGTTCCCAACTAGCTCATGACTGTTTGGTGTAGGGAATCCATCCGGTTTGCAGTTTGGTTATCGTAGGTCAAGTAACAAAAATAAAAGGTTTTACCGGTTGCGGCCCGGTTCACTATGTATTTTTTTGTATTTTTAGTTTTAGTATGATATGTAAGTGCCTATATAAAATGCAGATTGATAGAGAATATGAGGAGTAGTCACAATGTGATGCGCGGGTTCTTACCTCTCATCTTAAGCTCTCTCGCATCTAAATCACACACAGCAAGAAATTAAAACTAACTACCTAACCTATCCCTAGGGAGCAAAATTTTCATTCATTAATGAGTAATGTATTTTGTACATGCATTATGAAAAATCACAGATATCTGATACTTCTTTCAAAACACATGAACATTTAAAGATATTTGAACAACTAGATAGCCAATTGTTTATGAACAACATTCATTACTCATAGTGGAAATTTTCATAAAATAAACCAGAGAACATTCATACAAGAACATAGGTTCAAAGAGTTAGAATGATCTCACAGTTAATGGACACAAAGCTGAAAATGAAATAGTTCCTCTTCAACAAATCCATAGCACAACATTTGAACATTCCACCAAGATTTCTCCAACAAGAAAATTGTAATTATCTATTGCAAAAGGAAATAGTTCTTCTTACAATATGTCTTCACAAATCTAACTGGGAAAAAGTCCCCTATTCCCTCATCTGTCTTGCGTCGAGAACAGTGAAGAACTGACCAATATTTGATGGATTTCCAAATGCACAATTGTTACATGTTGACATCACAGATGCTCACTATGCTGCAATTATTCAGTTTTTGGCCATTGCAATTGGTGTCACCCTAGAGGACATGTCGACTAGCCAAAAGAAGTAGTTGGTCGTGAAGGTTTCTGATTTTCAACTAATTGTTGGGCATTTATATAAGCTTGGACAAGATGAAATCTTGCAATGGTGAATTTTAACACATGAGCGGGGTCCCATTCTAGAAGAAGCACATGTAGGAATTGTGAGAGGCCACTATAAAGGATGGGCTACTGCATGGAAGGTGTTGCATGATGGGATATGGTGGCCTACATTACATAATGATGCTGCAGGCTATGCCAGGAGATATGATTTCTTCCAGCATGTCAGTAAACCATTGTAGTGGGATGAGATGCTGTTGGTGCCACAGGTGACTCTGCAACCATTTGATAAATGGGATGTGGATTTTGTGTGTCCTATTGATCCACCAGGGAAGCAGATTAGTGCACGATACATCATTACTATAACTGACTATCTGACTAGGTGGTAGGAAGCTACACCGGTAGTAGATTGTATCGATGCGATAGCAATGTCGTTCATTTTTTAAAACATTGTGACACGTTTTTGGTGTCTCGGGATCTTGATGAGTGTCCAGGGTAGTCACTTTAACAACTGGACTATGAAAGTGCTGAATGAGGAGTTGTAGGTGAAACATAAGAGGACAACTCCATACCATCTATAGGCTAATGGGACTGTTGAAGCATTCAACAAAATATTGGAAATAACATTGACTAAGGTATGTAATGCTAACCGTGATGACTAGGACCTAAAAATTCCCGCAGTGCTATGGGCCTATCGCACTACTTGCAAATGGATAACCAGCCAGAAACCACTCAAGTTGGTCTATGGGTAAGAGGCAGTTATGGCCATGGAGTACATTGTTCCTAGTTTGTGAATTTCTGCAACGACAAGAATATATGGCGTAGAAGCATTAGAATAGCGCATTGTGCAGTTGATCTAGCTTGAAAAAGACCGCTTTATGGATGGCTTCCACCAGCAGGTTGCAAAGGATCGACCGAAGGCATGGCATGACTTCCACATTAAGAAAAAATAGTTTGCAGAAGGTGATTTAGTGCTGTTATAAGATAGTAAGTTCATAAAGCATCCAGGTAAGTTACAAATGCACTGGTTGGGTTTGTATCTTGTTCATTCCATTACTTTTGGAGGTGTAGTTCAGTTATAGCAATTAAATGGCATGGTATTGCTGACGCTCGTAAATGGGATTCGCTTGAATCCCTATAAGTTGGGGCTAGCGATGGGCACTGCTTGAGGTGCTGTGAAAAAAAAATGAGGATTTTGTTTCAGAGCAGCAAGGAGAGCCCAGAGGAAGAGGCTATGTAAGATTAGATTTTGTAGCAATGAACAATCAACCACTTGCGACAGCTGCAGGGCTGTGGGTTGGTCAAATCAAGTAATAAATGCAGGTAGTTAAAATAGTTGGTTGGCGGCATTTGCTAAAGTGACATGCATTAATGGCTGATCATTACTGCCATATTTAGTCATGATGGTGATCGTAGATTTTCCAATGATGAGTTTGAAGTTGGAGATGGTTGTAAAAAGCGCGCGAGCCGTAGGAGGATGACATTGTTTAGTTGAGCGAGTAGAGTGTTGCAATAGAGTGTGAATTGTTCATTTTGTTGTGAGCTTTGAGATAATTGTGCCGTTGAAGGTTAGAGTCATCGAGTGCATTTTAAGGTTTGGGGCATGGGGCGTGAGGAATGCTGAGCAACCTTGACGCTAATGATATTTAAAGAGAGATAGAGTCCCATATTCGGCCCACAGCTATCAAAGAAGAAGTCATGAGCATGCCGGTTGGCTCATTGCCTATCCCCAAGTGGAAACGACATGCTCAAAATCCCAGTTCCATGCCGCCCCAAAAGAGGCAAACCCACACGTCAGTGAGAGTGCAAGGAGAAGGAACTGCATAGATTTGGACATTGTGCTTGGGAGTTGTCAAGTCTACAACACCTAGGGGCATCTCTATTCATGATATTCTGGGGTATGTTGCTCCTACACATCCAGGATCAAATCCGAGGTAGCCATCGAAAAGTAAAAATTATCCACTGAAATTGTTACCGCTGCTAGAAAGGATTACATGCTTGGTACACATCATCCCCTCATTGATCAGGTTGAAATTCAAATACCATGACTTGCCATTACTCAAAGATGTCCAGGATGTGCCCTACGAGTCAGTCTCGGTGGTTCCTAGTGCCCCCATTTAGTGGATTCCTAAACCTTGGGTGAGTGGGATAGACCAATCTGGATGGTTGGGGCTCATCAACATGCCTCATTTTGGGAAACTAAATGAATCTAATGCATGTTTTAAGCAACTATTGGCTTGTTTTCACAGGGCGATGCTTTGGTTGAATACGTCCATCCCTATTACACTAGATTTAATCGCAATCATCATAGGCTTGCCGAAGGTCGGGGAAGATTTAACACAATATATCCATGGGAGTGATACTACCAAAAATCTTGCTAAGCAGCTGAAGGAGCACCTTGGATTATAGTGTGATGGTCATGGTTATCGAAATGATAGGATTAACTCATAAGAAGTGTGCATCAATGCAAGGATTCTGGCGAGTAAGGTTGTTTGAGGAAATGAAAGTGTCCAATGTAACTCGGGTGTTGTTTCCTGTGCCCAGAAGTGTGCTAAGGGAGTGCAGATGAATTGGTCTTTTTTTTTGCTGAGCCAGTTGCTAGAAGACACTATTGCTGCTTAGACTGGGAAGCCATTTTGATATAGTTGGTTGTTGATCCTTATTTCGCTTGTCACCTGGATGGAACCTAAAGACTACCAACTATTACCACCTAAGTTGTACTTAGTGGTTTTTTATCAAGTGAGACTGGTGAATCGAACAAAGATTTTTTGTTCGGACTTCAGAAGACCTTTGGAAGTGCTTCTGGGAAGTGCTTGTTGTACTATATCACATGTTCACACCCCATGGGGGAATTGTATTAAATGTTCTAGCATGATAGTGTCTATAAAAGAATCGGTCTCTTAGAATTTATTTGTCAATCCGATCAGCCCAGGGTGTTTTTTCCCTTGGTTATTATTGGTTGTTGAATAAACAACTGATAATTTATGAGTTTTTCACTCCATCCCTCCAAAGTTGGGGTGGTCATCTTGGCATTTAGGCCAATTGAGGTTATTAGAGTCTATGTGTCAATGTATAAACATGCTAGGTATCATGGTCGAGTCATATGAACATGTCTAAGTCCCCCTAGATTTTTTCAAATTTTTTAATTTTTTAAATTTTTCAATGTTTTTCATTAAAATTTAATTTTTCCAAAACTTAGGCTATTTTTTGATAGTTTAATTGGAAAAATTGGTTTTGTAATAAAAGTGGGCCAAATAATCAGTTTCAATCATGGGGGTGCTCATTTTCAAGCTAAGAGCACCATGTAAATCCATGGACCCACTTTTTCAGGTTTTGAGTGATTTTCATCACTCGAGTCAGAAAACCCCAAAAAATAAATTATTGATTATTTTAATTAATAAATTGATGAATCCTGGAGCAAATCCAAAATCCTAGATCAGTGTATTCTTAGTCAATTTGATTGAAATCAGTCAAATATAAACCATATTGACTGGATCTAACAAATCCTTGACTGAAGGAGGTGATCTGGACAGATCCAGAGTTGAACTTCAACATCCTTTATGGGGAATTGTGCTCTCTCTCTCTCTCCTCCACACATGTGGGCTCTCTGGGAAGCTTTATGGATTGATGTGTCAGTCTATGGGTTGATGTGTCAACTCAATCAGCCCCCCAATTGACAAGTAGGCTCAATGGAAGCTCATTTCAGCTTCAAATCGGCATTAATGGACTCACCTTCAGCTGTAGTGGTCTATATCCTTGGTATTTGTGCCCCCCCGGCTCGATCTCCTATTTTTTGTATAAATCAAGCTCAGATCACCTCTTCCAAGACTTAGAACTGGGTTTGAGGTGTTGTTTCTCTTTTACTATGTTATTCTTTATTATTCTAGAATAAAGAAGCTTTGGAGGCAAGATATATGGTGTAATGCTCTTCACGTGTGGATGGTGATTGTTAAATGCTTATGAGGTATAATCTATGTTATTTATCATTGCCTTTGTTGGTTAATGGTTGGCCTTGAAGAGGATAGATCCCTCCTATTAGGGTAAGAGGTTATTCTAGTTTGATTTATTCTCTTACTGTTTTCTTGTTTCAGATCTATTGGATTTGGATGTATTTTAAGTTTAATTGCAGGCTTTCCAATTATCTCTTCCAGCAGCACCTACGTTTCAACCATCTATTTGTGCAAGGATTTCTAAGTTGCAGGTGCTCTCTCTTGTAGAATAGGTTGAGATGGTTTTCATATTTATCATCTTCAATATCTTCTAAATGACATAGTCCCTCAGTGTTCCACCAAAGCAGACTCCAAAGCCCAACATTCCGAGGCTTTCAGCACTCTTTCTCTCTCTTTCTCCTTCAAAAAATTAATTTTCTTACCTGGTTACTGTGTTCGAAAGATTTGTTATCATTTGGATATGTTATATTAAAGTAAAATTTACATATATTTTCTTTCTTGAAGCTCAAAGTATAGATCTCATTTCTGAAAAGTATCATTAAGCATTCTAGATCTAGCATAAGAAAATCGTCCGTTTTGCATGGCAAGTTAAAGAAAATCAGTAGGTTGCATGCTATCGATTTCCTTTTCTGTTTTAAAAAATATTAAATCCAGAAATCAGTGCATATTTCATTCTCTGCACAAACATCAATCCAATATCCCAAGGAAATCTTGCTTTCCTTGGTTCCTTTTTCACCTGTTTAGCTAGTTTTAACTTAGTCTTTTTTGAGTTAAGGTAGGATGATCCAAAGGTACTCTTAAAGTGATTTTGGTAATATGTAATTCTAACATTATTGATGTTTTTTATCAGATGTAACAGAAAATAAAATAAATTTCTGTTCGAAAGTGGCCTCGGGAGCGTTCAGATCCCCCCAGGGGTCTCCCCTTTCACTAAAATTTAAAATTTTTGGAAAGTTGTGAGATCTTGCTTTCATCCTGTATAAGGAACAAGAGGTTTCTGATATTAATGTTTTCTAATATTGTAACCAATAATAATAAAATAAAATCTTTTTTGAGTAGGCTCTTTCGAGCCCGCTCCCCATCCCCCTAGGGGGGATCTGCGTCTGTTTCACTTTTTTGCACTTTTCCCTTTTTTTGATATAGTTAGTACTAACATGGAGGATTGTATACTTTAATATAATTTTTCATTGTTCCATATTTCAATTTCAAAATTAATCATACTACTTACCCCATGACTTCCCGATTGACCTGCAAGGGGAAAGAGATGTGTGGTAGGACTAATTAGAAAAATGGTGTTGTGTATCTTTGATTCATTTTTCATCAATTGTTTCTTTGTTCATAATAACATAAACACCTCCTTGATTCCATGATTGAGGTCCACTTGGATCGAAAGAGGTTCCTGGAGCGTTTTCTTTTTAACAAGAACACATTTTTTAAAATTTACTAAAAATAACAAAGACTCTAGTGTGTATGCTCTGTACTTGGCTGCGGTTTGTCTGATAAGTAAAGCTACATCAAAAGCACTTGAGTGACTATAATAATTAGGATTCACTCTCCCTAAATTGACAAACCATCAGGTGAAAATCCAACGCCTCGATCAAACCATTACGGTGGAAAAATACCGAAAGGAAGTGGGAACTCTTGAAAAGTGACCTCGGGGAGCCAATCTCTGTTACACCTTGGGGTGCATTATGAAAAACAACCTCAGAGACTCCATTCAGCCCACCTATTCCTTGCGGGTATCCGTGACAGGTTAGTTTTGGCCATACTTCAAGTACTCCCTAAGTATATCTAGAGTCCCCTCGCCTAAGTTAAATTACTCATATTCTTACATTAATTTAAAATTAACCAAGATACAATTGCACAACATTCATTCCAGCACTTGCATGCACTCTTAATTTTTTTTCGACTCCATTTTTAAGGCACTAATCAACTGTTTATTTCTTTGAATCTGTATGTGATTAGGTGTCATTTTTGTACTTACTTGTGATTATCTAATCATGTTATTTGTTGTTCACAATTGTTAAATTGAAACTCCTAAAAAACTTACTCTTTAATACCATCATCATACTAAATAATTTTTCCATAGTATCTTAATAGGGTCTACCCCCCTTTGCTTCGTTAAGAGTTGAGCCTAAACAAAGGAGTCAAGAACAAGGTGACAGCCTTGACTGGAGACTTTCCCCCAAGGACACACTGAGTGGCTTGAATATTTCTACCACGTAACCCAGGTGTGTGAAGGTGGCAACACTTTTTGGCGTCATTGCTGGGGATAAATCTTTTTATTCCCAAGTACGACTTAGCTTAAATTTTTTCTAAACAACTAAAAAGATAGAATTTTTTTATTGATCTAGTCTTTAAAAAACATAAAAATTAATACTTGATCCATATGGAAACTCCACTGTCTAACATCCCTCCAAGAATTTCCACCCAAAGAAACTGCCATCAATTTTGAAATCCTCTCCTGATCCCGAAAGGTTTATTAGGGAAAGATTGAATAGGCAGAATTCTCGTAGAAACCTTGAAAATTTAGGAGACCAATCCTTCTCAAATATCCACCACATATTTGTAGAGAGTCATGTTCACCAATATCAAGAAATGACGGAATTGTTCAAACCCCTTGACTTTTCTCAGATAGTATCTGCTCTCCATGCCATTCCAAAAGATGATATCAAAAAGCTCCCCATATTTCAAGGCAATAATTCCATCACTGCCAAGTCTCACCTTTGAAAGTTTGAAAAGCACCTGGTTAGTTATTGCAATGATGCTTCCCATGACCATGGCAATTTCAAAATGAATCTCTTTGCTTTATCCTTATAAGATAATGTTGAAGAATGGTACCTTGACCTAGATGATGATTCATATAAAAATATTAGTGAATTCCTAGAGGGTTTTAAGAAGAAATGGGGAGAAAAGAAAGAACCAAGACATCTGCTTGCTGCCCTTTATAACATTAAGAAGATGGAGAATGAAACCATGGATGAATTTAAAACTAAGTTCAGGCATGTGGTTGTAGACTTCCCTAAAGAAATCAAGCCAAAGGATGCCTCCATCCTCATATCTTACATCGAATCTTTCACTGGTGTTTTGAGGTACCAGTTAAGAGACAAAGAGCCGACCGATCTAAAAACTGCTCAGGAATTGGCCTAAAAATAGAAAAGAATATGCAGTCTTCAGGAAAATCCAACATTCTAGGTTATACTAGTGAAAACACTTCATACAACAAATAAAAGGGAAAATATGTTGAATTAGAAGAAAAGGGAGCTTCTAAAGATCCCATGGAAAAGGTAACAGACATGATAAAAGACTTGGTTACTAGTCAAAACCAACTTATGTAAAATTAGTCAGCACAACTAAATCATATGCACAATAGAATAATCACAATGGAAAGAAATAATGGACCTATGAAATTTCAGCCTAGGCAGAATCAGAGGTATCAAAAGAAGTTTCCTCAACAAGAGCCTAGGATTCCAAACCAGTTAGACTCAGCTAACATGGCAGAAGAATTAATTCCATGGTGTAGACCCTCAGAACAATTCCACCAAGAAAGCACTTGTTATGTTGCAAATCAAGTCATGGAACATGGAATTCCCAAGGTCAGTAGTTAGGAAACAACTTCAAGCGAGCCTGATCATATATACATGGTAGGCCAAGCCTACCCTTTTTCACTAGCTAAACAGTACAAACCTAAGGATGAAACCATTGTAGAATCTTATAGTGAAACTTATGATGAAAACTTTAATGTACATGATGGGACTCCTACATATTCTCCATATAATGATGACAGTGTGGAAGGTTTACTGCCTTGTGATATTTTCTCTGAAGAAGATGAGTATGAAAATGAGGACAAGTATAACTTGGAGCATGATACAAGTGACAAAGAATCCCTTATCCCCAACAAATATTTTGATGAGGAGTCTTGCACATTCATGGAAAATCCAGTCTATGACATGAATAAAGAGGAAAATAAAGAACTAGAAACTTTTGATGGTTTTGTTGATTTTTCTATCTATGGCATATCTAAAGGAGAGAGCATGGACCATGTGGCCTTGGGAAACTTTGATATGAAAAAGGAGCATGCAGTTTATCCACATGATCAGTAATGAAGACAAAGAGAACTTGATATCGGAACTCGATATCAACAATGGGGAATCCATCACATCTAACATAGATGATGGTGATGACTATTGGGATTTTTGTGGATATCTTATTAATAATCATATATATACTATATCTAGTAAGGGGAGTGTCTATTTAGAAATTTATGGAAGTCCAATATACTATACTTCCATGGAGGGAAGCATGGATCTGGAGACCTTGGAAAATCCTAGTATGGAAAAGCAGCATTCAAAACTCTTATATGATCGTTCAGAGTCATATCATGTAGAGCCACAAAAAAGTATCAATAATGAAGACATGGAGAAGTAGTGTTGTGAAAAGACAGATGTGATGCAGTTAGTAGAACATCAATCTCAACTATCATCTTCACATATAAAGTTTCCTCATGATTTGGAGCCGCTTAGGGCTTATACAGTGAATTATCATCTGGTAAGCCTTGATGATTAGTATGATGGTGTAGTCAATCTGCATCATCATTTTTACTTGTACATCAACCCTATCCATTCATGGATAGAAGAAGCCTGCGCAAGCACTTACCAGTTTGGGAGGAAGTTTGACGACATTATTCATGCCTATGATTTCCCATCCATCCCACCGTTTCCGGATCATCACGCAGGTTTGCATTTTCTGAAAAAAAAGTATCCTTACATTGGCTGGTAACCAAAGACAAGGACACAAAATTTTATGTTAATAAAATGCTTAGGTGGTTACATTGGATTTGTGATTACACTTAACCCTTTTTATATCATGCTTAGAGTAGGAAAATAAGCTCCTTAAAAGCAAGAATTTACATTCTGCATTTTTTGTTTTGTACTTAGCTATAATCAAACATTTTTTTTCATAATTAGTTATATTTATTTTGGTTAAATAAATCAGCTTAATGGTTCATTTGGTTTTTTATGTAAAGCTTTTGCTACTAAGTTTTTCTTGTCAAGTTGAGATGTTTATATAGGGTGTATAAACAAGAGATTATGTTGTTCTCATATCCTCTCCTTTCCCTATGACCAGTTCGAGCACATGTCCCTTAGTTGGAGCCATAATGTTACCACCTAGGTTGTACTTAGTGGTTTTTTATCAAGTGATCCTATTGAACTGGACAAATATTTTTTGTTCGGACTTCAGAAGACCTTTGGAAGTGCTTGTTGTACTATATCACATGTTCATACCCCATGGGGGAATTGTAATAAATGTTCTAGCATGATAGTGTCTGTAAAAGACTCGGTCTCTTAGATTTTATTTGTCAATCCAATCATCCGGTGTTTTTTCCCTTGGTTATTATTGGTTGTTGAATAAACGACTGATAATTTCTAAGTTTTTCACTTCATACCTCCAAAGTTGGGGTGGTCGACTTGGCATTTAGGCCTATTGAGGTTATTAGAGTCTATGTGTCAATGCATAAACATGCTAGGCATCATGGTTGAGTCATACAAACATGTCTAAGTCCCCCTAGGTTTTTTCAACTTTTTAAATTTTTAAATTTTTCAATGTTTTCTATTAAAATTTAATTTTTCCAAAACTTAGGCTATTTTTTAATAGTTTAATTGCAAAGAATGGTTTTGTAATAAAATTGGGCCAAATAATCAGTTTCAGTCATGGGGGTCCTCATTTTCAAGATAAGAGCACCATGTAAACCCATGGACCCACTTTTTCAGGTTTTGAGTGATTTTTCATCACTCAGGTCAGAAAACCCCAAAAAATCAATTATTGATTATTTTAATTAATAAATTGATGAATAATGGAGCAAATCCAAAATACTAGATCAGTGGAATCTCAACCGATTTGATTGAAATCAGTCAAATCTAAACCAAATTGACTAGATCTAACAAAACCTTGACTGAAGGAGGTGATCTCGATAGATCCAGAGTTGAAATTCACCATCCTTTATGGGGAATTGCACCCTGTCTCTCCTCCATGTGTGTGGGATCTCGTGGAAGCTCTTTGGATTGATGTGTCAATCTATGGGTTGATGTGTCATCTCAATCAACCCCTGGATTGACAAGTAGGCTCAATGGAAGCTCATTTTAGCTTTAGATCGGCATTAATGGACTCTCCTTCATCTGCAATGGTCTGTCTCATTGGGATTTGTGCCCCCCTGGGTTGGATCTCCTATTTTTTGTATAAATCAAGCTGGAATCACCTCTTCCAAAAGTTAGAACTGGGATTGAGGTGTTGTTGTTCTTGTACTGTGTTATTGTTTATTATTCTGGAATAAAGAAGCTTTGGAGGCAAGATCTATGGTGTAATACTCTTCATGTGTTGATGGTGATTGTCAAATGCTTGTGAGGTATAATCTGTGTTATTTATCATTTCCTTTGCTGGTTAATGGTTGGCCTTGAAGGAGAGAGCTCCCTCCTATTAGGGTAAGAGTTTATTCTAGTTTGTGTGTTTCAGGTCTGTTGGAGTTGCATGTATTTTAAGTTTAATTCCATGCTTTCCAATTATCTCTTCTAGTAGCACCTACATTTTAACCATCTATTTGTGCAAGAATTTCTAAGTTGCAGGTGCTCTTGCTTGTAGAAGAGGTTGAGATGGTTTAAATATTCCTCATCTTCAAGATCTTCTGAATGACATAGTCCCTCCTGTTGGTACTCAGGGCAGACCTGGGTTCTTATACTATTATCTTTACCAACAAAAGACTCATAGTGTTGGCCCTTTCGGCAACAACCTGCGAACAAGTTGCAGTCTCACCCGAAACAACTATGGGGTGCCGGAGAATCTGGTTCATGCAGGAAAAAGAGGGATATTATTGTACCTTTAGCCTTAACACATATTAATCATACAACACAGAGCTTCGACAGTCACTTAGTTAGCTTCGTAGTTTAGATAAATAGACAGTTACTTGCCTAACCCTTAACTGGGAATTCACAGCGAAGTTAATACTTAACAATATATCTTACTTATAATTCACCTACTTATCAAATTCATAAAACAAAACAGCACAAAACAAAAAGGAACCACCACAACACAAGATATACGTGGTTCACCCCCAGTGTAGGGGCTACGTCCATAGAACTGCATTTTTATTCCACTCTTTACACAACAACAGTTCTAATCTGCGCACTTAGCTATAGATCTTCTCAACAACCCAAATCTATGCACTAAGCTGCAGAACCTTTCTCTGATCTGTGCACTCAGCTACAGATTCCTTCTTGCAAAACCCTCTGCGCACTCAGCTGCAGAGGTCATCCATGCACACAGCTGGGACTTAACCTTAAACCCAAAAAATAGGCCTTAGCTTCTTCACATCAAATTATCATTATACAAGAACCTTCGAAAAAGCTCTTTTCTCCTTTACATAAGTGCCTATTTATGCAAGTGCATTATTACAATACCATATGTTTAAACCATGGGATTAAAAACCATGAGTTTAAACCATGGGTTGTTTACAAAAAGAGGGGCTTTGACCCAACCCCAACACCCCGAAGACTGTTTTGAACCGCAACTATGCTTACAAGCTTTGCACCAAAACCGCAAAGTTGCCAAAATTAATGACCTTCAAGGTTCGTGCCCCAACAGGCCCCTAAGACTCACTAGTGTCCCGTCCCAGGGCACTCTGCTGCTTTTCTAGTGGGAGAATCTTGTTGGAAAAGATAGTGAACTGCTTGTTGAGGCTGCAAATGATATCTTTGGCTGCTTGCTCCTTCTCCACGATCTCCTGCAATGTTTTTGACGATGATTCGCTGGAATTTTCCTGTGCGAATACATCATACTCCTTCAAAACTTTGAGCTGATTGTCCGCAGCAGTGATAACCTCCAATGCCTTGTTAATGAGAGGCTACATAGAGTTCACCAACAGGGCTTCTTTCCTTCTGCAAGACTCAATTTCTTGTTGGAGCTCATTGCTCCGCTTCACCTTAAGAATATTCTACATGGGAGGCAATGTCTTGATTTCTGCTTTGACCGCATCCAGCTCTATCTATCGCTGCTTGATAGTTTCTTGTAGCTTTTCCACTTCTGGGTTGTCCTACAAGTTTTCCCAGGCCTCAACGCTTTCATCTAGTAGCTTTGATGCACTGCTCACCAGATCTGAGATCTTCGTTACTGAGGCCTGAATATCCCTGCGACGTTGTTCCCTGACCTCTAGTGGACTCTCAGGAAAAATGCAAAGTTGAAGCTCTGCAATCTGAGCCTCATGCTATGCTTTCATCTTCTCTATCAGGCTTCGAGACTATTGTGCATAGTCTTTCATCTTGGAAAGCCTCTACTCTGGTTCTTCTTCAGCCTGCATGTCGAAGTCAGGGAGACTTCGACACGCCTCATCCAATACTCACGCCAGTGCAGCCTAATTTCTTTCTACTTCCCTCTTTTTATGTTCCACTTCCTCCAACTGCGCTGCGAGGCTCTCACTCTGCTTCATGGAATTTTCCAACTTCCTGTGTGAGTAGCTGTCGCGTTCTCGGATTTCGTTCATAATTGCCAATTGACAAAGATGCAGCTCCGGCATAGACAACTTCGTGTAGTCTATCTCAACAGCCATACTCATCTGCGATCGAGATGTTGTGTTAGTTATTATGATGGCCACACTTGCGACCTATCCTCTGTTGCTTCTAGCTGGCCATTGCTGAGTATTTGGCTACGTGCTTGCTGGGGCACTGCTTGTTGTAGTGCCAGTTGTTGTTTTTTCTGCTAACGCCTTCAGTTCTATAATTCGCTGCGCTACGCCCAAGAGTGCATCAAGATGTGTAGCTGCAAAATCTGACCATTTGCTGGTTAATACATCTGTAGACTTTGTCAGAGCCTGATCAATCTCTTCCATCGTCAAAGCAGGCTCTTCATCGATGTTCTTGCCCTTCGATGTCTTATCTTTCTTTCTCGACGAAGGCTTCATCACTTCCTCTGCTTCAAGAGACTTGCGCTTATCTGGGAAATTAGGGTCTGAAATGGTTTTGACCGATTCTTCTTCTTCTTCATTAGCTCCATCATCTCCACCCTGGTCATCTTCACTCTGCTCTGACTCATCTTGTTTGTCGCTTTCTTCGAGTGGGTCATTCTGCAGTGCCTAACTAGGACCTACACCCATATCTATTACTGGGGGGATTAGTATGCTCGGCTTTGTTCCTATGTCCTTCAT
This sequence comes from Pseudotsuga menziesii, assembly GCA_001517045.1. Classification (NCBI taxonomy): domain Eukaryota; kingdom Viridiplantae; phylum Streptophyta; class Pinopsida; order Pinales; family Pinaceae; genus Pseudotsuga; species Pseudotsuga menziesii. Next base: position 1,709,449 of record LPNX011037000.1, on the reverse strand, counting down.
CCACTCAGCCGGCCACTGCTGGACTATTGCGATGATGTCCTCCTAGGTCACCATGTATGGAAACTTCCAACATGCATGTTTTTTATCTGTGCGGGCCTAGATGAAGACATTGTGCATGTTAGCCTTGAAGTTGGACACTCCCGCATACTAATAAAATAGCTCATTACTGAGCCATGGTGTCTTCAGGATTTCATATGAAAGACTCATCGAATAAAATGTGAACACGTAGTTCATCATCTGCTGCAAGGCCTTATCCTGCGACACCCATAGGGATGCATATCTTACAACGCCAGGCATGTCCAGAGGCACATCAACAAACTGTGCCTTGGTAGGTTCTCTCCATCCTACCAGTGTAATAAGCACTAACAACCATGAGTAATGAAAGTTTCTACCTTTCTCCTGCGTATCACAGACATCTTCGAGGAACTCCTTGGCAATGTACTCTGCCTATTTGTAACTGTAGCCTTCAGCATAGTTCACATCAATACTGACAATCGGGGCAGGTACTTCATTTGGTCTACACTTCTGCATTAACTTGCATGCTAGTACCTCTGCGGCAAAGCAGATGTTTTGATGTTGAATTTTTGAGGTTTGATACCCTCTCTTTCCTTTTGTCAGGCTGAATAGGTCCTTCATGTGCTGCGCCAGCTTCGTTTCTTCGTGTTTTCTGACGAACTCAATGCTAGGATCAGGATCTTCCTTCGGCAAGCCTGTAAACTTATGGATCAGTTCTCCATCAATATGAATTCTATGGCTTCCTATCCATAGGTGCCCATCATGCACCAACGCCAATAGCTACTTGACCACTATGGTAACTGGCGTGCTGCGACCGAAGTGGGGAACATTCAGCATCTTCAACAAGCCAACTTGCTCCAAGCCAGCGGCCCACTATTTTACTTCCAGTAGCATCGTACCGGTCTCCAGATAATGGACAGAGTGGAGGTATTTCCCTGGTGTGAACTGCAGAAAATTTCCACGATCATTCGTATCTTATTTTGCGTACTTCAGCTGGTATATTTTTCCTATCATTTTTCCAACCTGCTGTACACCCTATGGTAGCGACGGGGTGCGTAATGTGAACTTGGCTATCTACCAAGGTGGCTGAACTCCTGGTCACACAGGTAGAAGATATGGTGGATGCTATGGTGCAACGTTCTCATCCTCACCAAGGTCTTCAAATTCTCCAGGAGGATTCATCACGGGATCCTCTGGTGTCTTTCCTAATGGCTGGTTCCTTTCTTCGTTCCGCTTAGAATGAAATTCTACCCTAAACTTCTTCCTGGTTGATCATGTCTACATTGGTTGACTCGGCGCTGGGGGAGTCTCTTCGCAAGGTGCAGATGTAGGTGGATTTCTCATAAGGTTCTATAGACCCCTTTGTTTGAATTCTCTCAACAATTCCTGGACTTCGTGATCAGCTGACATGGATTTAACTTAAGAAAATGCGTAATGCGAACTTCGCAGGACTGGGTGTCTTCTTATAGAATCCATCAACCAAATCTGTCATAACTGTGCATTAAAGACACCAAATCTGACAGAGCTGCTGTAGATCTTATCCAAACGGTGCTAGATTTCCTCAAAATCTCATCATTACAGGCAGTTAATGCAGTTAACTTACCGGCACCGCCAAATCATATTTTTTTCAACGGTCACATTTTAAGCTTCAACGCACCTTTCTTCTTCGGCATGACCACTAACTTCAGCTTCACCATAATAAGGACCTTCGACACATCCAACAATCTGCCAAATCTTCTCTGAGAACAACTTCATTATAGTCTAGTACCCAATTTCAACTGTTCTTGGTACTTAGACTCTTCCTCTTGCTATTACTTTTGATCAGGGGGTACAGGCTTGTCCCTATACTTCTTTAATCTACTTCCATTCACCATGGAGGGAAAAATTTCTCCATTCAATTTAGCTAACTGAACTGCGCCACCATCAGTAACTTTCTGAACTATGTACGGTCCTTTCCAATGTGTCTTGAACTTTCCTGGGAACTTCATGAATTTACTGTCGTACAAGAGCACAAGATCACCATTCTAGAAATGCTTCTTCTTAATGTGTCTATCATGCCATGTTTTTTCTCTATATTTCTGCACTTGCTGCTGGAAACCTGCAATGAATCTGTCTTCTTCTAGTTCAAGTATCCTCGCCAACCTTTCTTTCAACATAGCTGGATCATCCATCTCTGTGAAGGTAGATATTCTGAGGCTAGGGACAATGTATTCCATGGCCATAACTACTTATTGTCCATATACTAGCCTAAAAGGTGTATGGCCTGTCAACTTCTTACAAGTGGTTCTATAAGCCCATAATACTGCTGGAATTCTAAGATCCCAATCATTTCTGCTAACATTGCAAACCTTTGTCAGAGCATGCTCAAGAATCTTGTTAAACGCTTCGACAATTCCATTTTCTTTGGGATGGTAGGCAGTACTCTTCTGATGATATACTTGAAATTATTCAGTCAATGCTTCAATAGTCTTATTCAGAAAATGTAATCCTTGATCACTCATAAGAATTCTAGGACATCCAAACCTTGACAAAATATTATCAAAGATGAACTTCGCAGCTGTAGCAGCACTACAGTCCTTAACTGGTTGAGCTTCGGCCCAATGAGTAAGGTAATCAGTTGTTGTAATAATGTATCTTGGTCCATATTTCTTTGTAGGGGGATTGATTGGTCCAACAAAATCAATGGCCCACTTGTCAAATGCTTGTAAAGTTACTTGTGGAACCAGAGGCATTGCATCCCTCATGGATGGTTTTCCTGTCCTTTGACAGATATCGTAGCTGTGTAAATACTCTCTTCCATCCTTATGAATTGTAGGCCACCACAATCCTGCTGTCAGAATCTTCTGTGTTGTAGCTTTTCCTGCATAATGACGTCTTGCTGCTCCAGAATGTGCCTCAGCCAGAATCAATGGATTTTCATGCTCCAAGACACATCTGTGCATTATTTCATCTAGTCCCATCTTATATAGTTTTCCTACTATCAACATAAAGTCAGCTGCTCTAACCACTAGTTGCTTCTTCTGCTGTGTTGTCATCTCAGAGGGTGCAAAACCTATAGACAAGTACTGAACAATATCCTGAAAATAGTCATCAACCATCTGGATGGAAAACAACTGGGCATCAGGAAGACCTTCATCCAAACTAGTGGGTTCTTCTCCTGATTCGAGCCTCAACAAGTGGCCAGGCCCCAGGTTAAGTCTTCCTGGCTTAACTATGATCTCAAAGTCATACTCCTAAAACAAAATCAGCCATCTGCATATCCTTCCACCCAACATAGGCTTGTTAACCAAATACTTCAAAGAAGAATGGTCAGTGAACATCTTAAAATGAGATCCTAACAAATAATGTCGAAACTTCTGCAAAGCATAAACCATAGCTAGACCTTCTCGTTCTGTCATAGTATAATTATTTTCTGTTGTGGACAATTTTATACTTGCAAAAGCAATAGGGTGATCAATATTACCTTCTCCTGACTGAGCCAATACTACACCTAAAGCAGTGGAGTATGCATCGACATGAACATGAAACTCCTTATTCCAGTCAAGGAATACTAAGATAGGGGTTGTTACCATATTTTCTTTTAGAATTTCCAAGCTTTCCTGACATTCACATGTCCATTCAAACTTAATGTCTTTCTTCAATTTCTTTTCCATAGGGGCTATAATCTGAGCATATCCTTTAATGAATTTCCTGTAATATCCAATATGACCAAGCGTAGTGCGAAGTTTCTTAACAGACTTCAAAGGTGGTAAGTTCACAATAATGGCTATATTCACAAGATCCACCATCAATCCTTGCTTGCATACAATGTGACCTAGCAAAATTCCAAAAGGTGCACAAAAGATACACTTCTTCAGGTTCAATGAAATCTGATGTTGTCTACACTTGTCCAGCATAAGTATTAAACTGGCTATATGATCTTTCAATAAACCAAAGATAGTCTAATCATCAAAGTAAACTTCTAAGAACTTATGAATAAATTCCTTAAATGCAGATATGACTACTCTGGAAAACATAGCAAGTGCATTCTTCAATCCAAAAGACATAACAGTGTACTGAAAAGATACCATTTCTATAGCGAAGGTTGTTTTATGTCGATCCTATGGAGCAATTCTGATATGATGGTAACCTCAAAATCCATCAATGAAAGAATACACTTCTTGACCTCTGACATTGTCTAAAACTTCATCTGTAAAGGAAGTAGGGAAAGGATCATGTAAACAGGCATCATTCATCTTCCTCAGATCAACACAGATTCTTATTTCTCCCTTGGTATTCTTTTCTTGCACCACCATAGTTCTGACCCATTCGGATTCTTCGATAGTCTCAATGATTCCTACAGCGAGCATCTTATCTAACTCCATCCTGGATTTTTCTTTATACTTAGGATTCATCCTATAAGGGCGTTGTTTCACAGGCTTCGCATCAGGTTTCAAAGGGATTTTTATCACTCCTATATCACCAAGGATACCTTTCATTTTTGAGAACTTCATCAGAAATAATTCCTGATACTCATGGAGGAGTTCAGTCACTTTTCTTACCATTTCTTCATCCTAGTAATCTCTAATGGTAGCATACTTAGGCATTTCTTCTGATCCAATGTTTACATTCCTTGTCTTCAAGGGCTGAGTTGCTTTAGGTGCTTCGACTGCTGGTCCATGTACTTCATAGTGTCCTTCTGACTCAGGAATATTAATGTTGCGTGGGTCGTCGTCTTCATCAATTGTGAGGTTATAATATTCTACTACATTAGCTTCTTGTTCCTTCCAATCAAGTTGGTGCTTGGCTATTTCTTTATCATCAAACACCTTAGTATGGATCAACCTAATAGCTGCGTCCAAAATAGGGCAATCCTCATTAATAGAAAATGTAAGCACAAAAATATCAACAAGGTTATCCCAGCTTACAGTACCATGGAAAAGCTCAACCTCTGCATACTAGTTCTTTGCTACAGGTTCCAGAGTGTGTACAAACCCATGTACCCATTCTTCACAAGGTACATACTTCCATGCTTCATAACACTGCTCCAAATGTTCCTAAGGGCTAGCGTTACCATTAAATCTGCTTTGCATCTCCTGAGGTTGATCCATGAATCTCAAGCGAAGAAAATTTTGACAAGCTTTCCAACTATGGATATTCTTTTTATGGCCATTCCACCATATGGTAGCTGCGGCTCTGAATGCTGAATCTAGAGTCTCCATTTTCTATGAATCTGGTACATGCTCTTAGAATTGTACAATAAAATATTCAGGGTCTGTCAATCCATCAAAATTAGGCAAGATCTTTGTCTGTGAGCCAACCCATCTGATAGACTTGGTAATTCTTGCACATCGATGTCCATGTAGCTCATAAAGTCTATTCTGCCAATTCTCTAGGCCTTCGTCTGAATCAGTCATGCAAGAACTATCACACTACCAATCCATTATGCCTTCAGTAGTAGGGTTAACATAGTCTTCTTCTTTGGTTGTGATGTTGTAAATATGATCTAAAACATCCTAATCTTCATCTCTTACTGGCTCTGTATACCTTTCTCCTTGAGAAGGGTCCAATGGTACTATGAATCTCAAGCATTTTCCTTCAAACATCATCTGTCTATTCTTAAGGTTGATTACTGCATCATTTTCTATTGCCCATTCAATTCCTAGTATTGCTGGATAGGGGTTGCTATCATCAATTATTTCAATGAATTCAAAATCTGCTAAGGTACTGACTCCATCAATGTCCACTGGTACACTAGGGAATATTCCCAAGGGCACAATCTTCTGTTGATTGGCTAATCTCAGCTGTATAGGGGACCATTCAAGCGTAGGTATTCCCATTTGTTCCCATGTCTACCTAGTTAGGACATTCACTTTTGATCCTAGGTCTAAAATAATATTAGTCATGTCATAATCTCCTATCTGAGCATGCAATCTCATTTCTCTTCCAGTCCTTCTAAATCTATTAACATTTTTTCCTCTATCAGAGCTTCGTTGAGGTTCGCAAGACGCAATAACTTTCTATAACTCATTCAAAGCATTCAGATTTCTTAATAACTTCATACAACTCTGTAAAAATGATGTTAGTGTACTTGCTTGAGGTGGTGAAGCTTCTTGAGACTGTAACTGTTGTTGATGCTGTTGCTTAGTTGCTACTGATGTTCTTGAATTAGCAAAGTCTTTTTTGGCTTCCATAAATGTTCCCTTTTCTCTTCCAACATCGAAGACGGGAATTTTTTCTGGGGTATTGCGGACCCAAGCCTCATCAAGTTGTTTCTCCTTATTCTGCAATTGCATCGTAGCTCCACTCCTTGTAACAATGTTAATGGCTGGGACAGGTCTTTTCTCAACAGCAATCATCTGAACATTTTGAGTAGGAGCGCCGTTTATTTCTTGTATCTTGGCGATCAACTATGGACATTGCTCAATCACATGATCGACTGCTCTGCAATATCGACATGTCGTAGTTGGGTTCTGACAGTCTCTAGATACATGTCTTACATGATTATAGTTATAGAAAATTACCTAGCCTCGACCTCTTCTAGGCATACCACCACGACCTCGACCTGATGTACTACCATTGTAACCATATACATCATTGCCTTGTGCATCAGGTTGTACCCTATAAGCATCATAGCTTTGCTCTCTCATGAGGTCAAAGCTGCGACACTCATCCTTGTTGTGTCCAACTGACTTACAAAACTTGCAGTAGGGATTCTTAGGAACTTGAACATATCTCTGCAGCAGGTAGCAATATTCAGGTCGATGTTGACCAGTTGTTCTACAGATCTCACAATATAGGACAGTAGGGTTAAACGGGTTTGGTGCACTAGTATTCAGATAATTTCTTACTACATGGCACTGTTCTTTGTCTGACCTTCTGTCTTACATTGTGTACACCAAACCTCTTCACGAGTATCTTTCCCTTTCTTCATGTCGTGAAGCTCCAAAGCCATTTCTGCTAACTGTGCTTGTTTCGAGCTTCATAGCAATTTCCAATGCTTCTTGCTGATCAGCAACCTTCTATTGCATAAGTGGAGTCCTGATATGTGGAAATAGTGCTACAATGAACCATTCTTTATGTTGATCTGGTCCAATAGTGAAACTAACTTGATCTAGCAGAACCTTGAACCTCTGATCAAAGTCCCAAACTGATTCACCTCGCTTCTGCTGAATTTCTTTCAGTTCAGTTATAGACTGTGACTCTAATTTAGGCTTCTTAAATTATTTAATCATTGCTTTTTTAATATCGACCAAGACATAGTTCTGAGTATGGAAAAATTCATAAACCAAGTCAAATCTTGGTCTCTAAAAGATGTGACCAGCTACGTTGTTCTTGTATTATGATCCATAATATTCTTAGCAGTCCAAACAGCTTCGTATAAGAACCAAAACTGCTCTGGATCCTCTGATCCAGTTCCTCTAAAGACTGGGAGCTTGATATCATCATTTACATGGGCCATAGCGGATCAAGGGGGAGGGGAGGGGGAGGAGGAAAACTAGTAATAGTGGGGGGGGGACTTACTGAGGTAGACAGAACCTGCAACAGGACTACTCGGGCTAGGGTTACTTTCAGACTGCGATGGGTTCTCAGGGATAACAGATTTTCACTGTGGAGTGATAGGAGGGTTTCTAACAAAAGGGGTTTCTTCAGATTCAGACTCTTCTTGGCTTAAAGGGGTATAATCGGTATTCTGGACTAGGGTAAAGGATCCAAAAGTTCTCTTGTATCTTTTATCGCTTCGAAGAAAACCACTTTTCTCGTCGAAGTCACTTTCACTTTTAAACATAGGTTAGTAGCACTAAATCTAGCAATCTAATTCAATAAGCAATATGTGTTTTTCAGCCAAGAGCATTTTAATTTTCAGATTAAGTGAGTTCAAGTACTTACCCCTTGGTCCTTTGAAGAACTATCTTTCTGCTTCACTGAAAGAAGTATGTGTGTCGATGGTGAACTCTGTCACAAATGCTTCAAGGGTTCACATTGTCCAGAAGTCAACAGCTCTAGATACCGCGTTGTTCACTCTTTTCAACAGGTTAATTCTTTCTGGGGTCCAGGAAGGAGACTGATCTTCTTGGAAGTTTGTCCTTCTTTCTGTCAACTTGGATAACCATTGGTGCAATTCTATGTGGATATTACCAAGGAAAATTTCATAAATATCAGAAAAAATGTACCTTTACAAGAAGTCATCTGAGCTACGACGAGGATCTTTATTTTCTTGTTCAGCAAATTCAGATAGGTGTCCTCAACCTGGTCACCGATTTCTTTTACTGAGGGCCTCCAAAATATATAACTCCTGGTACGACGTAGATCCCTCTTGAGAAAATACTGGTTCAACCGGCAATGGAACCAATTTGTTGGTACTTAAGGAAGACTCGGGTTCTTATACTATTATCTTTACCAACAAAAAGACCCACAGTGTTGGTCCTTTCGTCAACAACCTGCAAACAGGTTGCAGTCTCACCCGAAACAGCTATGGGGTGCTGCAGAATCAGGTTTCTGCAGGCAAAAGAGGGATATTACTGTACCTTTAGCCTTAACAAATATTAATCATACAACACAGAGCTTCGACAGTCACTTAGTTAGCTTCGTAGTTTAGATAAACAAATAGTTACTTTCCTAACCCTTAACTGGGAATTCACAGTGAAGTTAATACTTAACAATATATCTTACTTATCATTCACCTACTTATCAAATGCATAAAACAAAACAACACAAAACAAAAATGAACCAACACAACACAAGATATACGTGGTTCACCCCCAGTGTAGGGGCTACGTCCACAGAACTACGTTTTTATTCCACTCTTTACACAACAACAGTTTTGATCTGCGCACTCAGCTGTAGATCTTCTCAACAACCCAAAGCTACACACTTAGTTGTAGAACCTTTCTCTAATTTGCGCACTCAGCTGCAAATCACTTTTTGCAAAACCCTCTGCGCACTTAGCTGCAGAGGTCGTCCACGCACACAGCTGGGACTTAACCTTAAACCCAAAAAATAGGCCTTAGCTTCTTCGCATCAAATTATCATTATACAAGAACCTTTGAAAAAGCTCTTTTCTCCTTTACATAAGCACCTATTTATACAAGAGAACTATTACAATACCATGTGTTTAAACCATGGGCTTAAAAACCATGAGTTTAAACAATGGGTTATTTACAAAAAGAGGGGCCTCGACCCAACCTCGACACCCCTAAGACTATTTTGAACCACAAATATGCTTACAAGCTTCACACCAAAACCACGGAGTTGCCAAAATTAAGGACCTTCAAGGTCCGTGCCCCAACACCTCCGTGTTCCACCAAAGCAGACTCCAAAGCCCAACATTCCCAGGCTTCTAGAACTCTTTCTCTCTCTTTCTCCTTCAAAAAATCAATTTTCTTACTTGCTTACTTTGTTTGAAAGATTTGTTATCATTTGGATCTATTATATTAAAGTAAAATTTACATAGATATGATTTTTCAAAGCTCATAATCTAGATCTCATTTATGAAAAGTATCATTAAGTATTCTAGATCTAGCATAAGGAAATCGTCCATTTTGTATGGCTAAAGAAAATCAGTAGGTTGCATGCTCTAGATTTTGTTTTCTGTTTAAAAAAAGATTAAATCCAGAAATTAGTGCATATTTCATTGCCTACACAAACAGAAAGCCAAAATCCCAAGGAAATCTTGCTTTCCTTGGTTCCTTTTTCACCTGTTTAGCTAGTTTTAACTTAGTCTTTTTTGAGTTAAGATAGGCTGATCCAAAGGTACTCTTAAAGTGATTTTGGGCATTTTTTATTACAACATGCTTTATTTTCTTTAGCATTTGTAACAGAAAATAAAATAAGCCGCTGTTCTAAAGTGGCCTCGGGAGCGTTCAAATCCCCCCAGAGATCTCCCCTTTCACTAAAATTTAAAAATTTTGGAAAGTTGTAAGATCTTTGTTTCATCCCATATAAGGACCAATAGGTTTCTAATATTTCAGCTTGTTGATATTTTAACCAATAATAATGAAATAAAATCATTTTTGAGTAAGCTCTTTTGAGCTTGCTCCCCATCCCCCCAGGGGGGATCTGCGTCTGTTTCACTTTTTTGCATTTTTCCATTTTCTCTATTCTAGTTAGTAATGACATGCAGGATTGTATACTTTGATATAATTTTGCATTATTCCATATTTTAATTTCAAAATTAATCATACTAGTTACCCCACGACTTCCCGATTGACCTGCAAGGGGAAAGAGATGAGTGGTAGGACTAATTAGAAAATCGGTGTTGTGTATCTTTGATTGCTTTTTCATCAATTGTTTCATTGGTCATAATAAAATTAACCCCTCCTTGATTCCCCAATTGAGGTCCACTTGGATCGAAAGAGGTTCCTGGAGGGTTTTCTTTTTAACAAGAACACATTTTTTAAAAATTACTAAAAATAACGAAGACTCCAATGTGTATGCTCTATACTTGGATGCGGTTCATCCAATCAGTCAAGCTCCATCAAAAGCACTTGAGTGACTAGAATAATTAGGATTCACTCTCTCCAAATTGACAAACCATCAGGTGAAAATCCAACGCCTCGATCAAACCATTATAGTGGCGAAATACCCAAAGGAAGCAAGAACTCCTTAAAAGTGACCTCGGGGTGCCAATTTCTGTTGCACCTTTGGGTGCATTATGAACAATACCCTCAAAGACTCCATTCAGCCCACATATTCCTTGCAGGTAGCCATGACGGTTTAGTTTTGGACATACTTCAAGCACCCCCTGGGTATATCTGGAGTCCCCTCGCCTAAGTTAAATTACTCATCTTCTTACATTAATTTAAAATTAACCAATATACAATTGCACAACATTCATTCCAGCACTTGCAAGCACTCTTAATTGTTTTTCAACTCCATTTTCAAGGCACTCGTAAACTATTTATTTATTTCAATCTATATGAGATTGGGTGTCATTTTCATGCTTACTTGTGATTATCTCATCCTGTTATTTGTTGTTCACAGTTGTTAAATTGAAACTCCTAAAAAACTTACTCTTTAATACCATCATCATACTAAATATTTTTTCCTTAGTAACTTAATAGGGTCTACCACCCTTGGCTTCATTAGGAATTGAGCCTAAACGAAGGAGTCAAGAACAAGGTGATAGACTTCACTAGTTTTCCTTTACTGTTTGTGTGTTTCAGATCTATTGGAGTTGCATGTATTTTAAGTTTAATTGTATGCTTTCCAATTATCTCTTCCAGCAGCACCTACATTTTAACCATCTATTTGTGCAACTATTTCTAAGTTGCAGGTGCTCTCTCTTGTAGAATAGGTTGAGCTGGTTTTCATCTTCCTCATCTTCAAGATCTTTTAAATGACATAGTCCCTTGGTGTTCCACCAAAGCAGAATCCAAATCCCAACATTCCTAGGCTTCCAAAACTCTTTCTCTCTCTTTCTCCTTAAAAAAATCAATTTTCTTACCTAGTTACTATGTTCGAAAGATTTGTTATCATTTTCATCTACTATATTAAAGTAAAATTTACATAGATTAGCTTTTTCAAAGCTCATAATCTAGATCTCATTTCTGAAAAGTATCATTAAGCATTCTAGATCTAGCATAAGGAAATCGTTTGTTTTGCATGGCAAGTTAAAGAAAATCAATAGGTTGCATGCTCTAGATTTCCCTTTCTATTTTAAAAAAGATTAAATCCAACAATCAGTGCATATTTCATTGGCTGCATGTTGACGGGCATATTCAACTATGCACGCAATGGGGGAAGACAACCCAGACTGGGATCCTTAAAGCAGGCTCCAAGCTGTTTGGGATGGTTGTTCCCGACAGGTTTAAAGGCTCTGTTAGCTTGAAAGTCTAACTAAAGAAAAATCTAGGAGATAGAGCTAACACTACTGATTATTTATCAGATATATACCTATCTCTGTACAAGTTAATAAATGTTATTAATTACAATATTAATAAGTTAAATCAGATAGAAGTTAAATAACTATTAATAGACTTGATCAATTACAAAGATACATTATAAACACCTGCACATTAATCCGGAATAAAAAGAATAATATGAATGTGACATGAGTATAAACATCTGATTCGAATAGATTTTTTAACAATATAATTAACAGAACAGGAAAAACATTAACCTAATCTAAGTCCTATCCTGATCAGAAGCAATAAAATATTTAACCTGATATCAGATCTACCAATGAAACTATTGCATTAATAATCCTGATAGTAATCAAAAGAAATTTTGAAATTAACAAGATGATACAATAGGTGCATATATCACATATGATATGATGTGAAACATCAGTAAATCGAAATCAGTACCAGTCGACAATTATATAACATATATTTGTATAATTCTTAAAAGAAATCATTGCAAACATTAATAATATGGAAAAATTAAACAACAAGACTAAGCGATACAGTACACACATATACAAAGTAAAAATACTGTAAAAATATGTAAGTATCACCGGTTTAACAATCTGTAGCTGCTGATAGCAAACTGTCTTGAGTCACAGGGAAATCAAACAGAAGTCTTGTCCCTTTCTTCTCCAAACTATCGACCCCTTATCCCATATGCTATCTCCCCTTAAATACATGTAATCTCCAAATATAAATAGTCCTAAAAACTAGAGATAGCAAAATCAAAACCTTTAACCGATTTGTCTTAAAAATGACAAGTAAGACATGTCAGTTTTCTATATACGTGGAAATGCCTAGAAATGGTAAAGATTCGATCCATAAATATCGAGAACATCAATGATGAAACAACACCTGGAAGACCTTTTAATCGATTTGTTCTGATTATGTGGGGATCATCCAAAAATAGACAGTCATCAAAATCTGGGCAAGAACAGCAACCATATCGCCTGTGATACAACACGTAAAAGTGATATAATTAACACGCATACAAAAATCCAAATGATAGAAACTGTATAATAAACAAAAATAAAACAAGCCAATACCTGTACAGAAATAACCTGATCATTAATCCATCATAACTTCAAAATTTGAAACCAATAGAAAACATCACAATTTTACAGGAGCATTGAAGACTTGGATGTTCACACCACTCGATTGACTCTGCGACTGACCCTTAAACTGCATAAGCGCAACTTGAGCATTAAGCTCCCATACCTTTTCTTCGTTCTTATCATTCTCATTCTGTAATTTTAGAACCCTTCTAATCAGCTTGTTCTTTTGATTTTTTAAACGCAAGAGATGCTTATCACTCGAGTCTGCTTTCTCCTTTAACTTAAGATTATCTGCCTTCATCAAATCGCGACTAGCTATTACCTCATTCACCCTTTCTTCCATCCTGCATATCTTGTCTAAGAGACAGTTAACAAACAATGAATGCATCATATCCCCAACGTCATGAAAAACAGATGAGCTTGTCTCTACAGGCTTCTCTTTAGCTGGAAGATCAATAACAGGGTCAGGCTGAGCATCCTTATCAAATGCGGAAGAACCATCCTCGACAGGATTCGAGGTAGATTGAAGACCAACATTATGATCATCCATAGGAAAAACGGGGTTGCTTTCATCATCGTCGATAACGACAGTCTCGACACGAATAGCATCATTCACCGGTGGCTTAACGACATTGCCTTTGGCCATACTCCTAGTAAATCTTCCTATCACTTTAGCTCTTGACCTGTTACTTCCCCGATTACATGTTTTATCAACACTATTCTTTGGTGTAACTGGTGACAGATTTGAAGATTTCTTATTCTTTTAGAAACCAGAGGGGTACCCGGGCTTCTTACTGGAGTGGACATAGGGTCTCGACAAGCTTCGGGGCTCATGCGGCCGGTAGGTTTTAACAGAGGCTCTCGTAAAGGAGGAACTGAAACATGATTCAGCTCTTGATTCCTATTGCATTCCTCGGGGTTATCAAACTGACAGTGGCAGAAGGCCGAAAAACCATTGGACTCAATGAACTCATCCTAGGACCGGTTTGACTTCGACAGCTCCCAATCAATTAACATACGGACTAAGCCATGGTGAAAGAGACTATGACTAACATGATTAGGACCGTTCTTAATTACAAATGACATTTTAACAAAACTTCGCACCATATAATAAGGTAATTTTAGCGGGAAACCTATAAATGTAGACATCAACCTGAGATGGTAAATGTAAGCGGAGGAAAGCCGACCTTCACAGGTCACGTACCTGTGCAGTAAATCCAGGACCGGGCTCCATTTCTTTTTGAAGTATCTGTGGGCTACTCCACTTCGGAACGATACCTCTTGACAAGGGTTTTTTAGTAGCTTCTGCCACTCAGTAATGTCCATCTGTTTATATTTAAACCACCTCTTTCCTGTTAGTGACAGACCAGTGGCAAGCGCTACTGATCGCTCGTCCACCCGAAAATGGAGATCACCTACTTCAGCCTGAAAATCAACCAAGGAGAAAGCAAACACCCTTGTGACTTTTGGGTTCGAATCGGAGAATTTACTAACAAACGGCAGCCATCCGATAGGCTCAACTTTTGCTAACAGCTCAGGGTTCGAATCCAACAATTTCATTTCACAAGGCTCGACCCTCACTACCGGCGCCATGACTGACTGTGTCAAGGCACGTAACCGCACACAGAACAAATACCACAGCTCGACACAAGATAGTGAACCAGATAGCGAGCACTTGGGATGTAGACTCAGCAAAAACCCTAAGCAATGCAGCCCTAAACATTCACAAACCCACTGTAACACACGTGGATGCAGACTACACCCCTATAAACCCGGCATGGGCGGAGGCATTATCGCTCAAAGAGGTAATCGAGTAATGAGGAATGACGGTCGAAGACTCCAGATAACTCATGTTATCATTATTTATCCAGTATTAATGATATGAAACCATTCGCTATACATGAAATAGGTGTTCCATTGACAGATAGCCATGATGGAGGACAAGTACTGGGGCTTGAATGTGATGGACAGATTTCAGTACCAGTGTAATGATACCATATCGACTTCACACCATGTGGATCGTATTCGGAGGCGATGGCAGAGGTCATAAAAATCACAAGGATTAAACCTAATGCATAAACCTTACAGTATAATAATGTTAACCTCTGAAGGTGGTGATCACGTGATAATAATACAAACCATCACATCAAAACCAGACTTTGTGATATAGACCATATTATAAAGATCAATATAAACAATTATGATAATATCGACTATGGTTTGTAAACTTAGGATATGGCACATAAAAAAATTGGCCTTCGACACTCTAAGCTTTACCAAAGTTATAACAAACCGCCCATGCATAACCATTAATCAACCTTGAAATAAAATCTATGGTAATGCGATAAATCATACCAAAATCAACCATTCGAATATCTCAACCTTATTAATAATTATAGTAACAAAACCAAATAATAAAATCAATTGATAATGTTTTGGATAAGATTTCAAGATTAGGTCGTGATAAAAGATATGAGAATTATTAATGCTCCTCCTTTGATTTTTAAGTGTAAGTCAATAATAACTTGATAATGGTGATTTTTCCACATAACCTATGGTTTGCAAAGGATGCTTAAAAAACATAAAATTTCACTGATTCAGTAGCTCGCAGATTCTCATAGTTTTAGCAGCTGGTGATTCATTAGATTTGCTTTCGGAAATTCGAACATTTCATCAAACAAAATAGGATTTTGTTTGATGAAATAATGTTTTTTAAGGCTATTGGGCAGGGGCACAACAGATGGCGACTGACTGGGCGAAACAGTTATCTCTGTTGCCTAACCTGAAACCATGCAAACAAAGAAATTAAATCCTTCATATAAGCCATAATAAAGAGATTGCTATTTTAACATCTTAAACAGATTCAATCATTTCACAGTTCTAAAAATTACCAGAAAATTATAGTTTCAGTTATTTATTTGATGAAAATCAGGTTTCTAACAAAAATCAGTCCTTAAGGAGTAAGACAGTAAATGGCTTACTCTTAAAGAATAAAATCTCAATACCACAAGCATGGCCCTGCTTCCAGCAGGTGTCCATAGCCTCGACAGGGTTGCTTCAAAACCCAAAGAATGCCAGTATCCCATTTGCTGGTTATAAATATACAATTCTGGTCAGGCTGAACTGTTACAATTATTTTCTTTTTAATTTTATTACTCATGAAGGCCATGGTTCAGGCTTGGTAACCAGATAGTAACCATGTTAGTCACCAGTCTGCACTATAGTAAAATGAACCAGCTCGTGATGAGACCTTTCATCCCTCGGGGTTTTCTGTCCAAGGGTCATTGTCCAGGCTTGGTAACCGGAGATGACAATGTCACTGAATGCAAACCTATGATCCTGAATAGATCAGCTCATTATGAGACCTTCTGTCCTTCAGATTGTTTTTGCAAATATTCAAGTCCATCCTTGTCCAGAATGTAATTATAGTTAATCTCTAATAAGATTATCTTAGCAGATGAGGAGGCAAATCTAATCCTGTTTATGAGAAAGGATGGCGTAAAATATTTAAATAGATAACTTTACCAAGTACTGCCCTAATCCCTTTGGGAAAATATTTGCAGAGACTGATATAATTAATTAATATTAACATGGTTTAAGAGTTTCTGGTAAAATCTAGAGCAATGAAAAAATATTCCCTGTTCAAGAAGTAAAATAGTATGACAGTTTTTCAGGACAGTAATATCTTTGTGCATGATTTACAGAAATAAGTCATCAGTTGAGGTTTGATAAATTGATCAGACTCAGAAATGAGCAAATAAAACACAAATAAAAATGAGAAAATATAAACAAATAAAAAAGAATCCGAAACAAAATTCATCAAGCAAACACACCACACAAGGTATATACAAGATAATCCCTTGAAGGGGATCAACAAAAATATCTCTTAATCAGGTGACCATTTATTGGAAGGTTGTCAATGTCACCTTCCAATGTTTGCAACCTGAAAGTGCTAGGACCAAGTTTTTCTGTAATAATAAATGGTCCCAGCCACAGGCATTGGAACTTCGTATGTTTTCCTTTGTCTTCGTGCTCCTTGTCCCATTTCAGGACTAGGTCGCCTACCTCCAAATCTCTACTGATTGATTTTCTGAGGTCAAACCAATGCTTCACAGTCTGCTGGTGTCTATCAAACTTTTTCCTAGCCAACTCCCTATCTTCCTCCAGTTTATGCAAGGTGTTAATTCGATGCTCCATGGCAGAACATGGTGTTTCTTGCACTGACTGGGAGAGCTGTAAAGAAGGTAAAAATAAATGAGGAGGCAAAATAGCTTCCTTGCCATATACCAGGAAAAATGGAGAGTTTCCTATAGCAGCTTTGGGAGTCACTCTGTCAGCCCACAAGGCATTCGATAAGGCGTTATGCCAATTCCTGTGATGATTTACCATCGTATGTTTCAGAATATTGATTAAATTTTTATTAGAAGATTCAGCTAACCCGTTACCCTGGGGATAATAATTAGCTAAATACTTTAATTTTATTCCCTTTTCCAATGCATACTTAGTTAATTTAACAGAAGAAAAATAATTTGCATTGTCAAAAATCAAAGATTCAGGAACACCGAATCTGGTGATAATAAAAGAATCAAGGAATGATATCACCTGTTCTGAGTTAACCACTCGCAAAGGGATGGCTTCAACCCATCTAGTGAAGTAGTCTGTGGCTGTAAAAATGTATTTATGCTGCTGTGAAGAAGCTGGTGTGATTGGGCCAACAATATCCAGACCCCATTGCTGAAATGGGACTTCGATAATAATCAGCTGGAGGGGTAACGCTACCTTCTTCAGTCTGCCTCCTGCTCTCTGACACTCCTGACACTTCCTGGCGAAAGCATATGCATATTTAAACAATGTGGGCTAGTAGTAACCAGCTTTAAGTATCTTATGTGGAGTGGTTTCTCCGCCAAAGTGTCCTCCGGCTGGTCCTGTATGTAGTTGAGATAACACATTATCAGCCTCATTTCTTTCTAGACAATGAAGGAGAACTCCTTCGAAATTATTTCTAAACAAAATGTTATCAATAAGCTGATAAGGGGAAGATCTCAATCTCAAAGCCCTTTTATTACGTGGGTCTAAGTAATCAGGAGCATTCCCATGCAATAAAAAGAACTTAATATCATTATACCAAGAGTCAGGAGGAGTAGAGATCGGAAAAACTTCCCTTTCAAACAAAGAATGTTCACCAAAGAAATGTAGATCAGATTTGGAAAGGTCTGATGATCCATTTTCTAGCTTGCAGATTCCTTGCCCCCTGACGATCTTTAAAGGCTTAATTTCCAGGTCGTATTCCTGAAGAGCTGTGACCCAATGTGCTCATTTTTCACCAAGATCCTTTTGTACCAAGAGATTTATAACTGCAGAATATGGTACAATGACTTTGGTGTGGGACTTCAGCAAGTAAGGCCTGAAATGTTTGACAGATTTGAAAACAGTGAAAGCTTACTTGTTTACTTCTGGATAGTTCAACTCTGCACCATTCAAACTAGAACTCGTAAAAGCGATAAGAGCTTCATTATTTTCCTGGTTTTTCTATGTTAGAACAGCAGCATATGAAGAATCATAAGAAAATGTATACAAAATGGAAGGTTTGGAAAAATCTGGGCTAGTTAGAGTAGGAGCTTCAGCAATAGCTTTTAAGATGTCATGAAAAGATTTCTTCTCATCAGTAGACCATTTAAAATCAGCATCTTTCTTGATCATTTTCTGAAGCGGCCTAACAATTTCCATGAACCCAGGAATAAATCTAGAATTTTTTTTTATCTTCCCAAGAAATGACTACATAGACTTCTTTGAGTGAGGCATCGAAATTTGTGATATAGCATGGGTACGTTCTGGGTCAATATTGATGCCTTGTTTAGAAACAACAAAACCCAATACTTCCTGCAACGCTAAAAAACTCTCCTGAGATGAGTTAAATGATTAGTTCTATTTTTTGAAAAGACGATAATATCATCAAGATAAATAACGACAAACTTACCGATCAGACCTCTGAAGGCGATATCCATTTCCCTCTGAAATGCTCCGGCATTTATTAAACCAAATGGCATCTTTCTATAGGCGTATGTTCCCCAAGGAGTCCTAAAGGTTGTTTTCAACTGGTCATCTTTGGATACTAACACGTGGTTGTACCCTGAAAATCCATCTAGAAGTGAAAACATTTCAAATCCAGAGACCTGTTGCAAGATTTTCTCCATTGGAGGAACAGGATAATTGTCCTTGTTCGAAACTTTATTCAGGTTTTGAAAATCAACGCATAACCTGATATCGC
Source organism: Pseudotsuga menziesii (assembly GCA_001517045.1). NCBI lineage: Eukaryota > Viridiplantae > Streptophyta > Pinopsida > Pinales > Pinaceae > Pseudotsuga > Pseudotsuga menziesii. The sequence goes on along the minus strand of LPNX011037000.1, from coordinate 1,690,226 downwards.
CATTTTTCTTTCTGATAGGGACAATATTTGCCACCCACTATGCATGTCGAACCGGGAAAATTATTCTGGCGGCAAGGAGTTTATTCAACTCCTTCTTAACAGCTGGTTCTAGGCTAGGATGCATTTTTCTCAATTTCTATTAAAAAGGTTTAGCCTCTGGTTTCATAGGAATGACATGTTGCATTATATTAGGATCGAATGTATTAAGATCCTCGTACATCCATGCAAAAATTTTGTTAAACTCATTAAAGAGTCTTATAAAGGCTGTTTTTTCCTGGGGAGTACACGTACTACCCAGATTTACACATTGAGGGTTATGTTCAGTGCCTAGATTTACAATGTCAGATTGCATGATGGAGCTGTTAGTTTTACAGTTCCTTGCAGCTTTAAATTTATCCTTCAAGTCATAGAATTTCTCAAGTTTGATTACTGATCTAGGAAGAGTACTAACCTTATTGAGAGATTCCTAAATTGAACAAGGCTTATGAATTACCGCAAAATTATATATATCCTCATCGTGAGTCATTTCGTCAATGACCGCATCTTTAAAAGTATCCTTCAAAGTTAGAAAATCGATCAACTACTCGTCGTTGTCGAAGACTCTCCAATTTGTTATGTTGTCAGGTATAGAAGGTCTGAAAAGAAATTCAACCGAGAAAGAATCAGTGAGCATTCCTTCGGATGGAATCAACCTTGAAGCAACATTAGCTAAAAGATCAGCTTCCTGATTTAGATAATGAGGGATGGAACTTACGTTAAAGGCTTCAAATGCTAATAGTAAATTCCATACCTCTGCATAATAATTTCTCAGGTGTCTAGCAATGCAATGTATAGTGTTACGTACCTGTCTAACAATGATCTCAGAGTCCCCTAACACTACCAAAGCTTTGGCTCTCAGGTCAATTGCGTTTTTCAGCCCTTGAATTAGAGCTTCGTATTTAGCCACATTGTTGGTGCATTCGAATTCTAACCTGCAGGCTATGAAATACCTTTTCCCATAGGGGTCTATCAACAAGCAACGTGCACCAGCCCCTTCTTTTGACTTAGACCCATCGAAATATAAATACCAGAGACCATTGTTCAGATCTAAGTGTACCGCAGTTGGGACTGTAATTTCATTTGGAACTTGCGAAAAATGGCAAATTTCAGATTGTTGTTCTGCACCTGTTATTGATGAAGTTTAGCTTCGAATTCCCCAAAGAAAGAGTCTTCCATATAGTTACCCATTATGGTATCGGTGAATAATACCGGTTCATTTGAATCATCCAATTCGGTGATGGTATGCTTCATGTAGCATTCCCGATCAATTCTAATTTTATTCGGGCGACCATTATGAGATATCCATAGGTGTGACCAATCAGTAGCAAAATATCCCTTCAGTTTCTTAGACCAATCTTTGCTGAGAAATAGACCATATGCTTCTGGGATGTCTGCTACAATTATATCAATAATAAAATGGACTTGAGGATTCGAAGCTAACCTTATCAGCACCTCTTTCAACTTACCTATTACTTTTACGTTTGAACGATCAAGCTATACAATACTTGTATCACAAGGCACAGGGACAGCATTAAGTTTTTTACATATAGAGTATGGCATAACATTCTTGGAGGCCCCTGAGTCTATCATATAGTTGCTCACTTTACGATTGCATATTTCAAACGTAAGTAAAAAAGGCAGAGTTGAAGAATCAGATTTCTTGCCTATGGATGATGCATTAACTGAAGATTTTGTTGGGTTATCTTTAGTGTTAGCAGAGTTGTTTTGACTTGAAGGAGTTTTTCCACTTTTACTTGGAGATACCCCTTGCATAATTTTATCTCTAATCACCGTTAACTTAAGTAGTTCATAGATAGAGATGTTGGCTCTGATTTTCTTTAAATCTTCGATCAGATCGTATTCTAAATCAAGAGAGGGTGCAGATTTACTATTTGCAGGTTGGGTTTTTGTTTGAGCAGCTGAACTATTATCTGTAGCAGTTGTAGAAGGTTCCCCTAAGGGCTGATATTTCTTTCTTCTAGTGTTATATTGATGCTGGTTTATATTGACAACACCTACATCTTCATCATCAGTCAATTATGAAGTATCCCAGAAGTGGCTGATAACTAGAGGAGGTTTATCTTCTGTGTCATTATCTTTATCTTGGGTACCTTCAGAACTCTGTCCTGAAGATTGAGTTTCATTTTTAGCTGATGTTTCTAGACCTGAAACTAATAACTTGAGGAAACTGTTAATTTCATCAACACTATTAGCTTCAGAGGGTGGAGTCTGTCTAGGAGCTGTATTCGGGAATGGCCTTCTGAAAGGTTGTCTAGGTGGTTCTTTAGTAGGAGTGTTTTCAGAAGTGCCTTTTTTTAAAAAATGATTTCATTAGACAGTTTTTTAATAACTCTTTGGAGGCTATCTAGGTCTAATGAATCCTGACCTTTTTTCTCAGGGGTTGTGTTCTTGGTAGGACTGTCAGTCTTCTTACGAGAAGAAGATGCAGAATCTGTGTCTACTCCAGGATTTGCTTTTATGGCAGACATATCTTTCTCAACCTTAATGGCTTCTTCAAAGTTTTCAGCAAGGGTAAGTTTGGCCTCTTGTCTGATAAACATGGCCATTGACACAGGCAAGGCTAAGGTGTAAAATTCAATAGTGACATCCTCAACTAGCCTTGAAGCAGCAGGATTCCTGTTTCTTAGAGTTAAGAATCGCTGGTTAAAATCTTTGACCTTTTTCCTTGGTTTCCATGCGAATTCTAGATAATTCTAACACCAAGGCAGCTGGAGTCTTGTCATCTCCAAACTTGTTCATGAAAGAAAGGTCGAATTCATTCCATCTAGTAATAGAACCGGCCGTGAGTGAAAAACACCATGTCGAAGCTTCACCCTCAAATGTATAAGGGAAAAGCCGACAGACTACATCTTCATGTTCAACATCCAAGAGCTGAACTGCCAACATAAACTTTTTGACATGATCTTCCGCTGGCTCTTTCAACTCAGGGTTGAACTTGGGTAATAACTTCTCAGGATGTTTAGGTAAAGGGTGTTGATCGCCTAGGACAACTACTGCATCCTGAGCTAACCATGGCATATTAGCATTAGGGTTTGGGGGATTTACACCTGCCATGTTTCTTGGAGTTGGAGGTGGCGAAGGTGGTGTTTGATGAATGCGAGGAGGTGAATGAGGTGGTGATGGTGGTTGACCAGCCCCTCCTGAAGCAGGTGGTCCTGAAGAAGATGAAGGCTGATTGGCACCTATCAAAGGTTGTTGTATATAAAGATCAAGGAGGGAACCTAAAGGTTGCTCCTGCTCTTTCGAAGTAGGTTCAGAACGATGAGTGTGGGGATGTGTGATCTGCGGGAGAGGTAGTTCAGTGGGTTGGCGCCCAATGAGATTCGAATATGCCCTTGTTAGGATCCTACGAGATTCATTTATGGCCTGCTCATACTGGTCAATTTCTTCAGGTAGGTGAATACCGGGAGAGTTGAACTGAGAGATAAGATTTCGAATAGATTCGTTCAGTGGGGCTTAACCTGAACGTGATGACCAAAGAGTACATGGTTGTGAAGATGATTGTATTTGAGGAGTGATAGGCTAATTAATTTTGTTAACAGGATTGTTTTCATCAGCCATGTGTCTAAGCTATCCCTCCTTCTAGCACCATTGTTGATGGGCATATTCGACTATGCATGCAACGGGCGAAGACAACCCAGACCGGGATCCTTAAAGCAAGCTCCAAGCTATTTGGGATGGTTGTTCCCGATAGGTTTAAAGGCTCTATTAGCCTGAAAGTCTAACTAAAGAAAAATCTAGGAGATAGAGCTAACACTACTGATTATTTATCAGATATATACCTATCTGTGTACAAGTTAATAAATGTTATTAATTACAATATTAATAAGTTAAATCAGATAGAAGTTAAATAACTATTAACAGACTTGATCAATTACAAAGATACATTATATACACCTGCACATTAATCAGGAATAAAAAGAATAATCTGAATGTGACATGAGTATAAACATCTGATTCAAATAGATTTTTTAACAATATAATTGACAGAACAGGAAAAACATTAACCTAATCTAAGTCCTATCCTGATCAGGAGCAATAAAATATTTAACCTGATATCAGATCTACCAATGAAACTATGGCATTAATAATCCTGATAGCAATCAAAAGAAATTTTGAAATTAACAAGATGATACAATAGGTGCATATATCACATATGATATGATGTGAAACATCAGTAAATCGAAATCAGTACCAGTCGACAATTATATAACATATATTTTCATAATTCTTAAAAGAAATCATAGCAAACATTAATAATATGGAAAAAGTAAACAACAAGACTAAGCGATATAGTACACACATATACAAAGTAAAAATACTGTAAAAATATGTAAGTATCACCGATTTAACAATCTGTAGCTGCTGACAGCAAACTGTCTTGAGTCACAGGGAAATCAAACAGAAGTCTTGTCCCTTTCTTCTCCAAACTATCGACCCCTTATCCCATACTCTATCTCCCCTTAAATACATGTAATCTCCAAAGATAAACAGTCCTAAAAACTAGAGATAGCAAAATCGAAACCTTTAACCGATTTCTCTTAAAAATGACAAGTAAGACATGTCATTTTTCTATATACGTGGAAATGCCTAGAAATGGTAAAGATTCGATCCATAAATATCAAGAACATCAACGATGAAACAACACATGGAAGACCTTTTAATCGATTTGTTCTGATTATGTGGGGATCATCCAAAAATAGATAGTCATCAAAATCTGAGCAAGAAAAACAACCATATCGCCTGCAATATAACACGTAAAAGTGATATAATTAACACGCATACACAAATCCAAATGACAGAAACTGTATAATAAACAAAAATAAAACAAGCCAATACCTGTACAGAAATAACCTGATCATTAATCCATCATAACTTCAAAATTTGAAACCAATAGCAAACATCACAATTTTATAGGAGCGTTGAAGACTTGGATGTTCACACCACTCGATTGACTCTGTGACTAACCCTTAAACTGCATAAGCGCAACATGAGCATTAAGCTCCTGTACCTTTTCTTCGTTCTTATCATTCTCATTATGTAATTTAAGAACCCTTCTAATCATCTTGTTCTTGTGATTTTTTAAACGCAAGAGATGCTTATCACTCGAGTCTACTTTCTCCTTTAACTTAAGATTATTGGCCTTCATCAAATCACGATTAGCTATTACCTCATTCACCCTTTCTTCCATCCTGCGTATCTTGTCTAAGAGACAGTTAACAAACAATGGATGCATCATATCCCCAACATCATGAAAAACAGATGAGCTTGTCTCTACATGCTTCTCTTTAGCTGGAAGATCAATAACAGGGTCAAGCTGAACATCCTTATCAAACGCGGGAGAACCATCCTTGACAGGATTCGAGGTGATTGAAGACCAACATTATTATCATCCATAGGAAAAATGGGGTTTCTTTCATCATCGTCGATAATGACAGTCTCGACACGAATAGCATCATTCACCGGTGGCTTAACAACATTGCCTTTGGCCATACTCCTAGTAATCTTCCTATCACTTTAGCTCTTGACCTGTTACTTCCCCGATTACACGTTTTATCAACACTATTCTTTGGTGTAACTGGTGACAGAGTTTAAGATTTCCTCTTTCTTTTAGAAACCAGAGGGGTACCTGGGCTTCTTACCGGAGTGGACATAGGGTCGCGACAAGCTTCGGGGCTCATGCGGCTGATAGGTTTTAACAGAGGCTCTTGTAAAGGAGGAACTAAAACATGATTCAGCTCTTGATGCCTATTTCATTCCTCGAGGTTGTCAAACTGATAGTGGCAGAAGGCCAAAAGACCATTGGACTCAATGAACTCATCCCAGGACCGGTTTGACTTCGACAGCTCCCAATCAATTAACATACAGACTAAGCCATGGTGAAAGAGACTATGACTAACATGCCTAGGACCCTTCTTAATTGAAAATGACATTTTAACCAAACTTCGCACCAGATAATAAGGTAAGTTCAATGGGAAACCTATAAATGCAGACATCAACCTGAGATGGTAAACGTAGGCAGAGGAAAGCCGACCTTCATAGGTCATGTACCTGTGTAGTAAATCCAAGACCGGCCTCCATTCCTTCTTGAAGTATCTGCGGGCTACTCCACTTCGGAACGATACCTCTTGACAAGGGTTTTTTAGTAGCTTCCGCCACTCAGTAATGTCCATCCGTTTATATTCAAACCACCTCTCACCTGTTAGTGATAGACTAGTGGCAAGCGCTACTGATCACTCGTCCACCCGAAAACGGAGATCGCCTACTTCAGCCTGAAAATCAACCAAGGAGACAGTGAACACCCTTGTGACTTCGGGGTTCGAATCGAAGAATTTACTAACAAACAGCAGCCATCCGATAGCCTCGAATTTTGCTAACAGCTCAGGGTTCAAATCCAACAATTTCATTTCACAAGGCTCGACCCTCACCACCGGCGCCATGACTGAATATGTCAAGGCACGTAACCGCACACAGAACAAATACCACAGCTCAGCACAAGATAGTGAACCAGATAGCTAGCACTTGGGATGCACACTCAGCAAAAACCCTAAGCAATGCAGCCCTAAACATTCACAAACTGACTGTAACACACATGGATGCAGACTACACCCCTGTAAACCCGGCATGGCCAGAGGAATTATCTCTCAGAGAGGTAATCGAGTAATGAGGAATGACGGTCGAAGACTCCAGATAACCCATGTTATCATTATTTATCCGGCATTAATGATATGAAACCCTTCGCTGTACACGAAACAGGTGTTCCATTGACAGATAGCCACGATGGAGGACAAGTATTGGGGCTTGAATGTGATGGACAGAGTTCAGTACCAGTGTAATGATACCATATCAACTTCGCACCATGTGGATCGTATTCGGAGGCGATGGCAGAGGTCATAAAAATCACAAGGATTAAACCTAATGCATAAACCTTACAGTATAATAATGTTAACCTCTGAAGGTGGCGATCATGTGATAATAATACAAACCATCACGTCAAAACTAGACTTTGCGATATAGACCATATTATAAAGATCAACATAAACAGTTATGATAATATCGACTATTGTTTGTAAACTTAGGATATGGCACGTAAAACATTTGGCCTTCGACACTCTAGGCTTTACCAAAGTTATAACAAACCGCCCATGCATAACCATTAATCAACCTTGAAATAAAATCTATGGTAATGCGATAAATCATACTGAAATGAACCATTCCAATATCTCAACCTTATCAATAATTATAGTAACAAAACCAAATAATAAAATCAATTGATAATGTTTTGGATAAGATTTCAAGATTAAGTCGTGATAAAAGATATGAGAATTATTAATGCTCCTCCTATGATTTTTAAGTGTAAGTCAATAATAACTCGATAATGGTGATTTTTCCACATAACCTATGGTTTGCAAAGGATTCTTAAAAAACATAAAATTTCACTGATTCAGTAGCTCGCAGAATCTCATAGTTTCAGCAGCTGGTGATTCATTAGATTTGCTTTCGGAAATTCAAACATTTCATCAAACAAAATAGGATTTTGTTTGATGAAATAATGTTTTTTAAGGCTGTTTGGAAGGGGCACAATACTGCACAAACATCAAGCCAAGATCCCAAGGAAAGCTTGCATTCCTTGGTTCCTTTTTCACTTATTTAGCTAGTTTTAACTTAGTGTTTTTTGAGTTAAGGTAGGATGATCCAAAGGTACTCTTAAAGTGATTTTGGGCATATTTTATTATAACATGCTTTCTGGTTTTGATCAGGTGTAATAGAAAATAAAATAATTTTCTTTTCTAAAGTGGCCTCGGGAGCATTCAAATCCCCCCAAAGGTCTCCCCTTTCACTAAAATTTAAAAATTTTGGAAAGTTATAAGATCTTTGTTTCATCCTGTATAAGGACCAAGAGGTTTCTAATATTTCAGTTTGATGATATTGTAACCAATAATAATAAAATAAAATATTTTTTGAGTAGGCTCTTTCGAGCCTGCTCCCCATCCCCCTAGGGGGGATCTACGTCCGTTTCACTTTTTTGCATTTTTCCCTTTTTTCTGTTCTAGTTAGTATTGACATGCAGGATTGTATACTTTGATATAATTTTGCATTATTCCATATTCTAATTTCAAAAGTAATCATACCACTTACCCCACGACTTCCTGATTGACCTGCAAGGGGAAAGATATGAGTGTTAGGACTAATTAGAAAACCGGTGTTGTGTATCTTTGATTCCTTTTTCATCAATTGTTTTGTTGGTCATAATAAAATTAACCCCTCCTTGAATCCCCAATTGAGGTCCACTTGGATCGAAAGAGGTTCCCGGAGGGTTTTTTTTTAACAAGAACACATTTTTTAAAATTTACTAGAAATAACAAAGACTCCAATGTGTATGCTCTGTACTTGGATGCGGTTCATCTGATTAGTCAAGCTATAACAAAAGCACTTGAGTGACTAGAATAATTAGGATTCACTCTCCCCAAATTGACAAACCATCAAGCAAAAATCCGACGCCTTTATCAAACCATTACGGTGGTGAAATACCCAAAGGAAGCGAGAACTCCTGAAAAAGTGACATCGGGGCACTGATATCTGTTACACCTTCGGGTTCATTATGAACAATAGACTCAAAGACTCCATTCAACACACATATTCCTTGCGGGTAGCCGTGATGGTTTCATTTTGGACATACTTCAAGTACCCTCTGGGTATATCTGGAGTCCCCTCGCCTAAGTTAAATTACTCATCTTCTTACATTAATTTAAAATTAACCAAGATACAATTGCACAACATTCATTCCAGCACTTGCAAGCACTCTTAATTGTTTTTCGACTCCATTTTTAAGGCATTGGTCAACTGTTTATTTCTTTCAATCTATAATTGATTGGGTGTCATTTTCATGCTTACTTCTGATTATCTCATCATGTTATTTGTTGTTCACAATTGTTAAATCAAATCTCCTAAAAAATTTACTCTTTAATACCATCATCATACTAAATAATTTTTCCTTAGTAACTTAATAGGGTCTACCACCCTTGGCTTTGTTAGGAGTTGAGCCTAAACGGAGGAGTCAAGAACAAGGTGACAGCCTTGACTCGAGACTTTCCCCCAAGGACACATGGAGTGGCTTGAATATTTCTGCCATGTAACCCAGGTGTGTGAAAGGCGGCAACACCAACCAATGGCGGCTGATGCGGCGAAGGTCCATTGAGGTGCACGGTATCATAACTTATGCTGGGTTGAAGAGCCCAGTCAATAGGTGGACTCTTCCATTCATTTTTGGGTCTATTGGGAAGCACTGTAGGCCACATCTATCGTTGTTCCTCGAGCATCTCCGTATGCGGCAGCCAGGCATCAGCGAATAATTTGGTTTTCCATCGGTCCCCACTCTATCTACATTTAGGGGCGGAGGGAACCCAACTGACAATGGATACCATTGGATTACAAAGTCATGATAGAAGAATTGGATGCTATTGTTCAAGAGTGGTAGGTTGAATGGCACAACTCGATGATTCAAGAGGAACTATCTAAGGAGCCGCCACCTAATGCCCCAGAAGAGCCTTCCCAAAAGGAGCTGAGTATTCATGACTCTGACAATGAGTCATCGATGGACCTTAAGGATGAAACACAGTGCATGTGGGAAGAGAATCGCACCAAATGGTGCCAATAATATGATGTGGGCAGTGGTATCTGGTTGGGAATGGAGGACCAACTGCAATGGCTTATCAAAGTGGTCATTGACTCCTCTAAGGCTGCAACATAGGCGATCCGAGAGTCGAACCATGAAGAATTCAATGCGGTAAGAGATAGATTAAATTCCATTTTTGATATTGTTTCTGGGAAAACATCTACAAGACCTATGATGCAAGACATCCCATCGATCAGCATTGATCCTTGGGCTAGGAACGTGAAAGTTCCCCTCACTGCGATCGACGCAGGAAATGAGGAATTCCACCAATTGCTGCGACCGATCTAAAGTGTGGCTTTGGATCTAAAAAAGTTGTCTGCTATGGTGTTAGTGGAGTTGTAGCACATTGTCACCTTGGAATTGGTGGATCAATAGAAAGAGCTAACTAAGGGATATATCCAGTCATAGAGCGTAGCTGAGAAGATACAGAAAGAAGAAGAGGAGTTGCATTAGGTCCAGGTGCAGCTGGCAGAAGAAAAAGTGCGGGTGATAGACGCCTTGAATGTGACATAGGATTAGCTAAAGCAGAAGGCTACTCAAGATATTACTAAGCTGAAGAAGGTGTAAGACCGCCTGATTGTTGAATAAGCGCAAATGGGTTCCAAATGCGGCGAAGTCGAGAAACCTATTTCTGAGGCCTGCCAACACTTTTTTGAGAGCAAGGTCGAGCTCACCCCAATAAAAAAGGATAAGCAATTGGGGAAAACTATTGTACAGCTCCAAGATACCAACCTAATTCTCAATTCCCTATGCCAACCTACGATGTCACTAGAGAAGGTTGCTGAAAGGAAGGCTTCCATTGAAGAAATCATGACTCAGTTAGAAACCATGGAGAGAGAGGCCAAGAACATTATGGAGGCCACAATGCAGTTTTGGCAAAGTGTTTTCCAATATGAGCAGCTTGATCAGCTGATTGCGCAGGTGCAATAAGTTGAAGGTCAACTGACGACCTTGAAGACGTCACTACGGGTGATGCCGATGATTGTGTAGATCACCAGGGCTAAGGAATTGAAGGATATTTAGCAGTGAGCCACCCATGCACAAGAACTCCAACAAAATCACTATGCTTAGCTCAACGAGTTTCAAGAAATTGGCAGATATTTGGATGTTAAAGAAGTTGCCACACTGCAGGTAGTGCAAGAGAATCAGTAGATGGTCGACGGTAAGGCTAGTGAAGAGCACTTGGTGCAACAGGATTTGACTAATTGCCAGAGTATTGCCAACAAAGTCCAACTTCAAGTTCATGAGATCGCATAGTAATTTGAATATTTTAAAGCATGAACGTCGGCATACACCCTATCAACCTAATAAGGCTTGGGGATGAGCCACAATATTGTGTTGGGGGCTTGTTGGCAGGGGTTTTGGTAACTGAGTTGTGCAGTGTTGCAGAAGCTGTGCAAGCTCACATGGTACCGTGTAAGGCCAGATTAATGTCATGGGTGGAAAATAAACTATTTTGAATATTTTATATATTATTTGACCAAGTTTTTCACAATAGGTCATTAGCAATTATAAGTTAGTTAGAAGTCGACCTTTAATGTAAAGGCGCAAGCCTATTTATGGATCTAGTTTTGCAATTAAATAGACATCTGGAGAGATCTGATGATCAATTGGTTTTGATCGACAACCTTATGATTATTGCATGAGATCTAGTGCAATATGGTTTTGAAGAATTTTTGTTGAATCTGTGATCTATCTAGGTTATTTTATGATGTATTCAACCTTTGGTTTTGGAGAAGAATTGTCCGGTTTTGGATCTTTTGCAAAGTTAATATATATGATGGATGATGCATAAATATTGTCTTTTTTTTTACTGTTCTTTATGTTGTGATCTGTTTTGTTCCATTGCTGCGGTGATCTAGATCTATTGTGATGCTATGATTTGTTCTAACGTCGCTGTGGTTTATTCTATTCCTACTATACTGCTGTTGATGTGATCTATTTTAAGTTTGTTATAGTGCTATTGCATTGTGAGGTTTGATGTTTTATCAATGGTGCTATTGTGACTAATGTATGATGGAATCCGTAGTTATGGAAATGAGTTAGTGTCGACTGCATAGTTCTGGATCCAATAGTCATGTTATCTCCCCATTGGATCCCCATATCCTTCGTCCTCACTACTGGAAACTCAGTTTTGACAACTCTCCCTTGAACATCTCAAGTGAGACTTCATCTGCTTTGCAGATGTTTCTAGGCAGGATAAAACCTTTTTGGGCCGGTGCTCAGGAAGATCGCTCTAGTTGGGCATCGATAGAGTGAGAGACCCTATCAATGAGGATTTGTTGGTGGGTTTCGCTAACAAATCTTGAATCAGCATAATACATTCTAATAGCTATGAACTGGTGCATTTTCCATACTCTTTACATAAAACATGCAATAAGAAATATTGAGCATGCCTGAGAAAATAGGTAATGTGATGGTTGGGGATCAGTCTCGCTTGGCATGATAGTGATGGCTCAAATCACTCTCAATGGATTTGTGCTGACTCGGCTTGGTTTGTTTCTCCTCCTAGTAGGGAATGTAGTAGGTATTTGGTCCTCTTGAACCTCTTGATTATTTTCCAATGCTACGGGGATGGTAATTCCATCGTGGAAATTTCCTTTTCCAACACGCATAGCTCGATGTGATACTGGTAGGAAAACATCTATAAGTGTGCACATTCTTCTTTGAAGGGGAAGAGGATTTCAAATTCATCGGCCAGCTTGTCTACAATTATCCTTCTAGTCAGTGACTGATTCATATTTTCAAACTTTAGATGGTCTTGTTTCAGTGCAATTAACTTTTCATACTATGCATCCTTAGTCAGCATAGCAACCTTCTCTCTCCAGAAGAAGGGAATCCCTTTCTTAAAAAGTGGGTCAAAACTTTCAATAAACTATTCCACTTGGTAAGCCAACATGTCAACCTTTTCCTATACTGTATCTAGGTGGCGATGGTTCTTTATAACCTTCCTTCCCCAAGTCATGATGGAGATCATGTCTTTCACATTGGCCTTCTTTAGATAATCCTATGAAAAACTATTTAGGAAGTTTGTATTATATTTGGCATATTCAATTGGTATCTTATTCATGTTTCCCTTGCCACTATCATAACCTTCCTGGATGAATCAATCACCATTTCCTTATCTAAGCTATGGTCTAGATAGGGCCTGAACTTGCTTGCTTCTTCAATAATAACATCCCAGATAATGTGCTTTTCCCCTTGAAACCGTGGCTGGACTATCACTTGTTTTTCCAACTTGTCATTTTATGTCTTCAGATCCTGACATTTGACCTCCCAAGCTTGGGATTTGGCCTCCCAACGTTTCCTTTCTTGATCTTTTTGCACTGGTAGGTCCTCTAGTAACTTTTTTTGGTTTTTTAAACCAGTAAATTCTACATTCTTTAAAATCACCTAGGACACAGCTTGATGTAAGGTCTGTTCACCCGATTGAGCTACATGATCCATAATCCTATCTTCAATATCCTTCTCCCTTTCCTGCATTTTCCTCTCCATTTCATCATGTTTTTCTTTCAAGGTCTTCTCACTTTCCACTACCAAAGTCACGTCCTTCTGTCATTTCTTTTCTTTTTCAGAAACTTTTAATAAATTTTCGTTGCAATCCAATAGCTCATTCTTCAAATCCTCTTTCTCTTTTTCCATCTCAGCCATCTCTGGTCCTTCTAATAACTAAGTAGCAAGAATATTTAACTTATTCTTTATAAATTTGATGGAATCATCCTTTTCTTCCAATAGCTTCTTCATGCCTGCTCCGTTGTCCACTTGACCCCCAATAGCTAGAAGGTCTTCCTGTATCTATTTGATTTGTGCCTGATGCGCTTGATTCTCTACCTTTTTCGGTCTTAGCTGGTTCACAATTTTTCTCTCAGTAACTTCCATCTTAGATAGCTTTAGAGTGGTCATCATCATGTCTATGGAGAATATGTTCCTAATTTGTTTGTGAAAATGGATCAGGTCTAGGATGGGGATGTCCTCCAAGTTCATCCTTATTTCAGTAACCTCACTATTTTTTGCTAATTCCAATTTCAATGTCTTGCGGGTCTTGTCTCTGACAACAATGAGTGACACATCCTGACTAGAAATATTCCTCACCTATGCACACAATTCTAGGTTTTTTATCCATAGTTGTATCCTTTGTTTCTCTGTATTTATCTAATAGCTCCATCTTATCCCTGAATTGGTACATGGAGTCAGATGGCATGTCAACAAAGGAATATTCCTTGACTTCAAAAACAATTCTAGCTGTCGTCTATTAGATTTTTTTGAGATCTGATTAGATTATCTAGGATATTTATCTGAAAGAATAACAAGTAGAACAAAATGCATAATATATAAAAGATACACAAAACACAAATATTTTCATCAGGGAAAGCATAAAGGAGAAAAACCCGCAAACTTCTTCAGNTCTCTCTCTCTCTCTCTCTCTCTCTCTCTCTCATGCACCTTAGAGAGTGTGTGAGGTGTGTATAAATGAGGGATAACACCTCCCTATTTATACCCTTTCTTGTCACTGACCAAATATAATACTCGAGCCTACATGTCATTGTTTCTAGGAAAAATGCACCTCTTGTAGGTAAGAGTTCTTCCCCTAGTCTTAATGGTTCAGATATAGAACAAATGAGTTATAACAGAATTGGAAGACTTCCCCTAGAAGTTGTGGAGATATGGAATGACTCCCTTTGATAGAGTGGTGTAGTTGTTTCTTATGGTTATGGCTCTTCATGGACGTACCTGCATAAACACATGAAACAAGAAAACAAGAAAACAAGATAAAAAAACATTAGAACATAATCCACAATTCTTTGTCAGTGACTAAGGAATCCAATAGTAAAATACATTATTACAACATTACATACTTTAAGGGAAAGGAACCAACTTTGCATTAAATATGGAAGAAAGCTTACAACCTTTTCCTTATTGTTGTGATGCTCCTTCACATGCCAATGCCTTCTCCCCAAAAGCTCCAAGTTGCTCCTTCTATGATCACCCTACTAATTTGGCCAAAACCTCAATGCAACAACATAACTTTTGTCTCTCTCTCAAACATGGGGTATGATCCTGGTTTTATAGGACTTGGGAGGATAGGGATGGTTGAGTAAATGGTGGTTGAGGTGGAAGGGAGATCCCAAAAGGATGGATCTCGAGTCCAAGTGGTCATCAGGAGTAGGGATGAGGGTGGCACGAAATTTTCCTTCAAAGGCTTCATGGAATTTTCTCTTTTTCACTTTTTACCTCAGGAACCACTTCTCCTCCACTATGATAGAGTGGTGAAAAGGTAGAAACAAACTTTGAAGAAGGGGAAATAGTGATGGCACCGCTTACTATCAAGAGTCGGTGAATTTACTGAAGAAGGTAACACTTCTTGCCTTAAGGATAGAAGCGGTGCTGGATTTTTATATGCGGGACTAAAATCAGGGCTAGTATTTTGATTTCACAAATTGGGATTCAGGGAAATAACTAATTTTGGGACCTCATCACATGATGATGATTATATTTATTTGTAACAGAATTCCCCCCAAAGCATGAGGCTAGAGGGATACGATAGGAGAGATATTTGAAAGAGCAAGTTATCACTTCGAGGAAAGAATTCACTTGATCGGAGATAATCATAAACCATGAATATGCAATACATCAATACTTTTGACTAATGACCAAATGTCTTCTCATCATAGTTGCAGACCAATACAAAGTATATCCATGAGAAAGATTAACAAACATGGCTACTAGAATACAACGCAAATCCATGGAATAGAGGACTCAAACTTGGTACATAGCTACCATACGTACACTGTAGATCTATGTCAAATGAACACAAATTTGAGCACAACCACAACCATACAAATGTGGATCCATGCTAGGACTCATAGAATACACTCCATCATAACCTAGGGAAAGTAATGAGTGCTTTTAATAGATACCCAAGGTCTTCATCTTGTCTTCCACAAAGTACGATTATATCCATGTGATTACAATGATTTCATGTCGAACAAGGTAGAAACCACTTGATTACCAGTCAATGATGTGAACCATTAACAAGTGTGAGGGAGATCACCATTGATGACAATGATTCCCAAGGTACCCTACTATAATATCCTGATTTTGAATAGATTATTTGATGTCGAACACTCAGTCGAATCTATCAATAAAAGGCCAATGATGTGAACTTCATGTAATCAGGAATATTCCACCTTCCGCAAACATAAGTTGTTCCTTTGGTTTGAATAGTTCAGATCCAGAACAAAAGAGTGAACAATAGGATGAAGACCTTCCTTGAATTTCGTAGACACCTGGAATGCTACTTTGATAGTGAACTTGTGTACCTACAAATAGATAAAACATGCAAACACATCAAAGGTACCAGAAAATCATCTACTTATCCATGTTAGTGACTAAGAAATCCAACAACATGTACACTTGAAATCAAAACAACAGTAATGTGGGACAGAAATCAGCTTTGCATTAAAAATGTATGGAGAAGCTTACAATTGTTTCCTTAGTGTCAACAAGCACCTCCACGAGACAAAAACTTCATCCCCATAAGCTCCAATGTTTCTCTCTATGCTCTTCAATGACTTGGGCTAAGTGGTCAATCCAATAGCATAATGATACCTCTATAGTTCTCCCCCTAAACTATGGACATGAGCTTGTATTTATAAGGCTCAATGGATAGGAATAGTTGATAGAATTGTGGGTGAGGTGGATCTAAGATCCTACCATGGGGGATCTTGAGCTCAACTAACGCATAATGATAGGGATAAGGGAGGACATGAGGCTCATGATTTAGAAGCCTCGAGAAAATTCTCTTTTTCTCTTTTTACCAAGGGTACCACTTTTATTCTCTTATGATAGAATGGTTTAGATGAGAAATGATTTTGGAACAAACACCATAGGTGGTGGCACCACTTCTTGAAAATAGGATACAGGCGGTGCTGAGAAAGGTATCGCTCATGGGCCACAAGGAAAGCGTGGTGCTGAGTTTTTTCAAGTATAATTGACAAAAAAAGTAAGTTTCCACTCTAAGTGCTAGGATTAAGGGCAAACATGGAAGTTAAGGGTCTTATCACATGGTGGTGATAGGATTTAGGTATAACAGAATGCCCCCCAAATCATGAGACTTAGAGGGATACGATAAGCGATAACTTGCGAGAACAAGTTTCCACTCTGAGGTGAAAATGTCATCTTGGTCGGAGAATGTCGTCTAGTAGGCATCTATAGTACATCAAAAAAAATTACTCATAGACACATGTAACCAACTCATGGCTACAGACCAATACAAGGAATATCCATGAGAGGAATAAATAAGCATGGCTACTAGAATACAACATAGATCCATGTGATAGAGGACTCAAACTTGGACATATCTACTGGACATACAATGTAGATCTATGTCATACAGACACAAATTTGAGCATATCCACAACCATACAAATGTGGATCCATGCTAGATATACATAACTCCATTGAAACCTAGGGAAAGAAATAAGTTCTAAACAAATACCCATGGTCTTCGTCTCGTCTTACAAAAAGTACGATTCTATTCATGTGATTACAATGATCTGAAGTTGAACATGGTAGAAACCAATTTATTACTCTCCAATGATGTGAACCATTAACAAGTGCAAGGGAGATCACCATTGATGTCAATGATTCCCAAGGTATCCTAGTACAATCTACTGAGCATGAATAGATGTTTTGATGTCGAAAACCCAGTTGATTCTATCAATCAAAGGTCAATGATGTGAACCTATGTCAATAGTGAGAGAATCTATCATTAAAGCATATAGATCTCAAGGTACTAAGTTTTGTTTCTAAGACTATTTCCTGGATGATGAGCTGATGTTGACAGGAATAGTCTCGTCGAAGGAGGGCCATGGTGAGTCCCACATTGATGACATGAAACTCAGAACATATATGTGAATGTAGTAACCATAAGACTAACTCAAAAGTATTGACAGAGACTATTTTGATTGTAGAGGTAAACTTATTCAACTTCCCTTTGAACATTGGGCGGCACGACAAAAGATTTGGCAGCATGACTAAACCAGACAAACACACAGTGCGATAGTGGACAATGCATTCTTTTGAAAGACTCAAAGTGAAATGAATCATGAAAGTGGATTGTCATGGAGATCAGCTGAATACCCAATTGATTGAAATGATATGTAGATAAGTGGCTTGTTCAAAGGTAATGAAAAACTACTACCATTTATTTGCAAAAATGATTCCCTTCCCATTTCACCCATCATGATTGATGAGTACCTATTTTTGGTTTTACAAGTTCAAAGAGGTTAACAAACACTTGGTATAGCTTGTCTGAAGACAAGTCCCAAATCATATGTTTTATGAACCTGAGAGAGGAGGGATTCATTCCCAGAAGAGGGTCTCTCAATGTTTAATTTAACAAGTCCAATGAAAGAAAACCCGGCATCGTTCATGTTTAGAGAGTCTGAACGACTACAGAAGAAGACTCCAAAGGGTCCTTTTTCGTATGATCTAGTCCCTAAGGCCCAAAAAAGTATAAAACAATGCCTTAGAGAACTCTTCCAGTCATGATTGGCTGGAGTGTTCATTTTTCATAAATAGTCTATCCGAACCGAAAAAGAGATAACCTACCATAAGAGAGACGACTCTTCAAATGCTTTAATGAGCATGAAGAAGACAAGATCACTCGACAATATTTTTGTATTTAAGGAGCCTGAAAAGAGTTTAAATAAGACTCCATTAGGTCTCTTTTCACAATGAGAGATTTTACATGTCTGAAAAGAATCAGAAAAGAACTCGGACCTTTGATACTAAGTTTTGAGAGCGTAACCAAAGTGTTGCAATGAACACTCAAAGACTTTTTCCATTTTATGGTAGTATGAAAATGTAAAAAACAAACTCCCAAAACGTTACTGCTACTATTCTTCTATCTTGCAATGACTCAAAAACAAGTGTTAAATGCCCCAATAATTGACATTAAAGGATTACGACTGATAAATTTTGAGTAATAAATTATTTTAAAACAAAACTATAGCATGTCAAACCCAAAAATTTGTATAAAAGACATGTAAATAGTAAAAAATCAAAACATTTTACTATTTACCCATAGTGGAGAGAATTTGGAGCATTTTTCTGGCCATATTTCCAGTCGCTGGTATCGGGGGTTTCCACCGTCGGATTTGAGCATTGTCAGTTCCAGGTAATATCCTAGACCCTACTCTTTCATTCTATGGCTTCAAATTTGATTTTTAATGGTGTTTTGGACTAGTACGGCAAGCCCTAAAATCATGGGAGCAGGCACCACTCTTATCCCTTGCGGGATAAGTGGTCCCTCACTAGAACTACACTGAAAACATAGCGTACAGGTGGTGCCACCGTCTGTCCTCAATGGGAAATAGGTGGTGCTTGCCATGGAGAAGTAAAAATAGTCACACAAGAAAAACTAGTTCATTTCAATTGATTTGGATGATTAAGAATCATTCTAATGAGTCTTGTGATTGTTTTTGGCAGGTTCTTGCTAATAAAAAATGGTCATATGGAAAGAGAGACAGCATTATAATGATGACGCCTTCGCTGAATGAAATGCAGCTTGCATAGCCGCATTGAGATATTGCGGACTCTTAAAATTCTTCCGCACACCCAGTATGGTATCGCATGATCGATTGCTAGAGAATATACTCCACATGTGGAATCCAGAGGAACAATATTTCAAGGTTGGTGCTCATATTTTGATAGTTGAGATAGAGGCCATCTACTTCCTGACTGGCCTTTCAAGATGGGGTGCTCCCATCTTGCTGAATGGTTCCCACGGAGGGGACATCACGACACAGGAGTTGATAGATTGTCACTATATTCCTGGGACAAGGACATCGAGGAAGAAAATCCCCATAAAAGCAGTGACGGATGGACCTATATGGACTGTATTATTTACCATGTAGAGAGTGGCGAGAATCCACGGAGTTAACCAGGCATCTAGAGCACTTATTCTCTATGCCATGGCGCCTAGAGTATTTAACTAGGTGAAAGCCTTGATTCCAATCTTCAAGGATCAGCTGACCAAGTGTCGGCAGGGGGAACTGAAGCAATTTGGTTTCAGTTCCATTCTATCTTACTTCTTCTTCGAGCAGATTCCATAGATGAGACCCTAGGTGGTCTTTACAGAGCTAAGAGCACGAGACCCTCGCATGCAGAGGTGGGTCTGGATTATGGCCCGTACTGGAGCAGGAAGGGAGAAGGTAAAGTTTGGTGACCCTTTCTTTCAATGGTTGAGAGATCAGGTCCTCATGGTGGAGGATTATGCATATGTGGAAACTTACTTCAGTGGTGACCCTGACCTACTGTTCCCACCTGGTGGACAGTGGCGTGATATCGGTAAGAAGCAAAAGACCCTAAAATGGAAATCATGTTTTTATGTTTTTTATTTTTTATTTTTTTATGTTAAGTAACAAGACTTGAATATTTTCATGCAGATGTTGGAGTAGCATGATCTGGGGGAGCTTCCCCATTGGATAGTTGAGCCATAGCTCGTTTTGCACCACAGGGTGACGATGTGACTGGGGAGTTAGAGGAAAACCTGGAGAGGTTGACCCTAGACATCCCTGATGCTTCCATTAATGACCTACCTCTGAGGTATCGGAGGCCTACAATGGGAGTACTGATTCGCTTTAGCAGACTACTACGTAGAGTATCCTGGGCAATGATGTGTTACCATGAGCATCATTAGACGATGTGCGCATGATGTATCCACTGAAAGATGATAGCTTTAGGATTTTGTATGGTGATTTTTACCTGAAATCCTACGTGCTTTAGCGAAGGTCTTATGACCTATTTTTTGTAAAACATGTTCATATATATATATATATATATATATATATATATATATACAGACTTTTACCTGGTGTTTATATGTCTCAAATGGTGAATGTATTTTACATGAGTTTTATGTGTCTTTAATTGTTTATTTACAATGAACCAAGTTTGATTTTCATGTCACGAATGGGAAATATGCCAATATAGGATGTAATTAGCTAATGAGTCATCAACTACATTATGTTCCCTAGGGATATGCCTATAGGTGATAGTTTCAAATGACATTTCTAACAAGTGTACCCTTTGGAAGAGGTGAAGAAGCACAGGATTCCTAATGGTATAAACATGGTTTATATGACAAACCACTGGTTGCGAGTCCATCAAGACTAACAAGTTGTGAACACCTTGGGAGGAAGCTTCAATCAGAATACCTATGACTCCTTGATACTAGGCGATGTTGTTGGTAGCAGGACCAATACAAACCACTACTGAACTAACCAAATCCTAGGCTGGGGAATAGAGAACCCAAGCAGCTGAGGCAAGATTCAAGGTGTGGTGGAAAGCACCGTCAACGAAGCCGTAGAAATCCATCTGTTCTACATGACCAAAACATGGTATAAATAGATACAGACACTAAACTCAAAACCATATTGAAAATACTTAAATTAGACTAAAATTCAAGCAATATACATATATACAAGATACTATCCAGGAGAGATCTAGGCATAGTACCTCTTTAGGTACAACCCATTGCGAGGCTGCCCTAAAGGGATTCCATTGTAGTCTATGAGCTCGTAGGACCCTTTCTCTAAAACTTTAGAAATAATGAAAGTATCGTACCACATGGATTCAAACTTTCCTTTTCCTAGTTTGTCATATCTCTGATCGTAATTCAAAACTAGGTCACCCTCGTTAAAGGCACGAGGTTGGATAGATTTATCATACTGCACCTTGACACATTTCTTGTGTGCCTCATTAGCTAAGGTAGCATCTCTCCTTGTCTCATCAAGGTTGTTTAAGTATAAAAATCTCTCTTCCTCTATGGAAGTGTCTAGGAGAAGTTCGACAGCAAGTTTCAAGGATGGAATATGACATTGAATCGGTAAGACAACTTCGAGTCCATAGACAAGCTGGAAAGGTGTGAAACCAATAGTTGTTTTCACCAAAGTCCTATAATCCTAAAGAGCAGAGAAAAGGATATGGTGCCAATTGGATTTATGGTCTCCAACCATCTGATGAAGAATCATTTTCAAAACTTTGTTAATGGCCTCTACCTGACCATTAGCTTACGGATAATAGGGCGTAGAGTTTTCATGGTGAAAACCTAGATTGGAACTTAGTTCCTCCATCATTTTACTATGGAAATGTGATCCGTGATCAGTAACTATGGACCACGGGACTCTGAATCTAGCTATGAAATGATTGAACAAGAAGAGAGCGACAGTCTTACCATCTTTCGTATATGTAGGCATGGCCTCAGCCAACTTTATAAAATAGTCAAAAACTACAATGATGTAACCATGCCCCCCAGCTGAGGTACACTTACAATGCATATAATCAATCCCCCATTTGGAAAATCGGCCAACATAAATGACAGGGTGTAGCAGAGCAGGATGAGTGTGCTTTTTCGAATAAAAATGTTGACAAGGTGGGAATTTCTTAAGAGCCTCGTGATAGTATTTAAAGATTGAAGGAAAAAAATAGCTAGCATGAATGATTTTCTAGGCTGTAGCCATCCCAGCTAAATGATTTCCACATGCTCCAGAGTGGAAATCATTCAACACTTGTCCATATTCCTCATGGGTGAGGCATCATCTGAGAATAGAATTGATCCCACGTCTATACGAGGTGTCATTCAAGATGAGGTAGTATTTTGCGTGGTGACGAATACAGCGGCGATTGTCATGGGATAGATTTGGTTGAAATATTTGTGTTTGGAGATAAATGAGCAAATCTCCATACCATGGGTCAGTAGTGCTTATCAAGAACAGGAATTCATCCAGAAATGAACCACTAGGCTCAGATTCCATCGAAGCACAGGTAAGATCACACATGAGCTCAACAAAGACCAAGGATTTATTTGATGTGGCTTTGGAAAATTCTAGATCAAAATCCTATAGTATAACTATCCATCAAGAGTACTTGTCCCCGAGCACCTGATGAGTCAGGATGTAATACATAGGGTTTTGGTCTACGAATATAGTGGTTGTGCAGAGCAAAATGTAGTGGCAAATTTTTTGAACAATAATGACTGTGGCCAATGCTAATGTCTCCACATGTGAATATCGGGTTTCAGAATCCATAAGATTCTTACTAGCACAATAAATCGCGTGCTCCTGACCGTCAAGATTTTCCTGCACCAAGACCGTAGAGATGGCAGTAGTGGAGGTAGAAATATATAAGAGAAATTCCTTTGAATAATTTGGGGGGTGTATCACAGGTGAATGAGTCAAAGCATGTTTGATATTATCAAAGGTGCGTTGGGATTGGTCATCCCAATAGAATGGAGTGTCCTTATTAAGGAGATGCATATAACCGTGCATTTTCTATGCAAAATTGCACACGAAACAATGGAGAAAGTTTTCCTTCCCTTACAAACTTTAGAGTTCAAGAATATTGGTTGGGGACGGTAGAGCTAAAATGACGGCAATTTTCAATGGGTCTATCCAGATTCCATCCTTAGAGACCACAAAACCTAACAGGCATTCCATCTCAACATAGAAAACACATTTATACTGATTGAGCCGTATATTATAATGACAAAATCTCAAGAAAATATCTCTAAGATGACCAGGGTGGTCCTCCCGTCGTTGTGAATGAGTAGGGAGGTCATCAAGGTACGGTTCAACAATATGTAAAAATATCATGAAATGCATAGGACATAGCATGCTGGAAAGTGGCTCCAACATTTTTTAAGCTAATGGTAACTTCATATATGCAAAGGTTCCCCATGGGAAAACAAATGTCATCTTGTGCTGATTGGTGGGTAATATCTCAATCTAATTATAACTAGAAAATACATCCATGAATGAGAAGATGACACGTTAGACACAGTTGTCGATAATCTGATCGATGTGTGGAGTAGGAAAGTTGTCCTTGGGACAAACTTCATTCAACTCTCTAAAATCAATACAGACTCTAATGGTGTGCTTCTTTTTATTGACAGGGAAAACATTTGATACCCATTATGTTAGTGGTACAGGATAAATAAACCCAGCTTTGAGAAGTTTCTCTATTTTAGCTTTAATAGCTACGGCCTTCCGTGGATGGACTTGCCTTAGTTTTTCTTGACAGGTTTAGTAGTGGGATAGGTTTTAATTTCATGGACCACAATGGATGGGTCTATCCCTCACATTTCTTCATAAGACCAGGAAAAAATATCACAAAATTCTTTGAAAAGTGCCTTGTGTGCTTCAGATTCTTCTTCCAAGCAGTTCTCCCCAACATGAACATGCTTGATGGTACCAGGATTGGCTTATAAGTCAATCGGATTTGTCTGAGTAATGTTGCATAGATTTCCTTTAGAATAAGTGTCTTGCAATAATATAGGACTCTAAGGTGTGTTGACAATATAAGTGGAAAATAGGGAAGTGAAAACAGTCATGGCGTAAAACCAATTTCTTCCTAGAAGGAGGTTGTAATATAACGGGGCGTCTACCACTTCTACTTGAATAGAAACATTATTTCCCCCAAGCTCAACTGTAAGGGATGATATGATACCATGGGGATGGAAACCTTGTCCATCAAAGGATTTCAGAGTCATAGGTGATGTTACAAGCTCGGGAGAGATGATAGCTTTCCAGCAAGATAGGGACAAAATTGAAGTTGAAGCTCCTTCATCTAAGATAGTCCTAAAGACATTATTTTCGACTATTTTTGTGATGATTTGGAAAGAAAGTTTGTGAGGTAGTCTAGACTTATAGTTCTCGACATTGAAATGAATCAAATTAGTATTGTCCGGGTCTAAATCTCCTAACGAAGTTAATATTTTTTTGCGTTGTGTAGGACAACTTAGGAGCACTTCCAAGGTAGACATTGCACATGGTGCCTAAGCGAGATATTCAACTACATTATAAAATTGAGTAGCTCAGGCATTAGGGTTAAAAAAAACCTTCCTAAGAGTACTCTTGGGTGGATGCAAAACCATATTGAGAGTAGGATTCTCAATGGTTAGGGGGACAATATACGAGGAGTTGGGAGAACCAGTAGAGGGAGCTTTCCCTGAACAAGAATGGTCTTCTTTCTTGTCTGCAAGTTTGTCATAACTCTGAATTCAAGTTTGTAGACTAATGGTATTCGAGGACATCATGCAAATTTCCTCTGAAGAACTAGAGTTTCCCTGATTAGACATGCGGTCTATCAAATGTTGTTGAGAGGGAAAAGGATCCGTGAGAACTATGGGTGTGGGATTAGTTTTCAAAAATTGGGTGATTTCATCTCGGCAGGGACACTCGTTTGTGAAATTATCACCTCCATATAGCAGACATGGATATTTTACTTTTCTTTTCCCTTTATCGTTATCATTGGTGGTTGGTTTTGGATTCTCCTGTTGGTTTCCAGGTTTTTTATTTTTATCTTTACATTTATTTTTATTATTTCTAGAGGTTTGAATACTCTGAATAGAATTGACCTCGGCGAAAACCTTGGGAGTCAAAGGAGTAGGGGTGGTAGTCTGGGGTTACTTGTCAGGTTTTGTTGCTGATGGGGGCTGGATTGAACCAACAATCCCATCAACATGGACCTCTACTGGTGCCTTTGTAGGATCGGTGCTTGGGAAAGGAGCTTGAGGAATCAAGTTATACAAAGTTCCGAACTGAGAATAGACCAAGTCCAGATATTGGGCTCAACTAATGGCTTTATCTTTAGTAACGGTACCGCCCATAGCCACATCTCAGGAAATTGGAGGCAACAAAGATTTAGTAAACCAATTAGCTAATAATTGATCCAGAATAGGAGCCTTAATAAGTCTTCTCTACCTTCTCCACTCATGGATATGATTGGATATGTGGGTGGAGGTGTTCTATCATAGAAAAGTTAAGAGATCAATACCTTTTTCATAATGGATAGGAAGCTGAAAGTGCGTAAGAAATATAGTTTCCAATGAGCCAAAATATACAAACAAATGTTGCAGAAGTTCAATGTACCATTTCATGGCTGTACCAGTCAAAGTTCGCTGAAAGAGTCTTAAACAAACTGAATCATCCATAAGGGATTTTGAAGAACACCATAGATGGGATGTCATGACATGGTTTTTTGGATCATCTCCCTGCTTCCCGTTGAACTTTGAAATGTCCGATGGTAACTTTACCGGAATGGGAGGCCACGAGGGGTTATGCCGAATGGGGTCATTAATCAACTTGGACAAATTAGGAAAGTCCAAAGTTGCTAGGAAAGGTAACTGATGATTAGGTTGCACATATTGTTAATATTGATATGGCATATAAGTACTGGTAGGATTGTAAGTATACTGATAAATAGGTTTTTGTGACGAAGAACTACTGGAAGATCCGCTTGTAGGGGGTTGATTTTTGGGATCAAGACCGTTAGGAACACCACGGCCTCCTGGAGGACGACCAAAAGGGCCTCTATGACCACCAATACCATTGGGACCACTAGGACCACCGGGACCACTACGAGGTAGACCACCAGACCCTCCAGGACCTCTAGGAGGTAAGCCTCTAGAGCTTCCAGAACAACTAGGAGGAGGGCCACCAGAACCTCCATGGCCATTAGGAGGGAAGCCACCAGGCCCTCCATGGCCATTAGGAGGGAAGCCACCAAGCCCCCTAGCACCACCAGGATCATTAGGACCATAAGGAAGAAAGCCACCAAGTCCTCCACGACCATTAGGCCCCCGAAGGGGAGGACCTCCATAAGGGGGTCCTTTGGCACCTCCCACTATATATATAGGTATCCCCCCCATAGCTAGCATGTAGGACCAGTTAGGTTGACCCCATGGCATGAAAGTATTACTAGGATATGGAATTCCATCATAAGGCATTCTTATAGGTTTGGGTGGATAATTAATGTTTCCTACAGGTACTTGATTTGATATATAACCATAACCCCAAGAGGTTTGATTGGTTACAGTTTGTGCCCCCAAGGGATGACCTGAACCGGATGGGGGGTTAACCAAATTAGTGTGGGTGGGATGGACATAAACTGTAGATTTCTCTATACCAGAGGTCTGTCCTTGAGTAGGTATAATTTCGGTGCTAGATAACGTTGGTCATGCTGGGGGTTTCCCCCCAGCACTAGAAGGTAATGACGAAACAATAATTGAATGTTGCACCCTAGGTGCAGAAGACCTGGGAGGATTAGGAATAGACATACTATGGGAGGCGATGGTTTTGGTAGTTTGACATTGGTTATGTGGAGTCACTGTGCAATCTAGAATCGGTTCAATGGGTCTCATAGAATCAGTAAGTGAACGATATCCCATAGGAACAGCTGCGGAACGTGATGGTGGTATTCCCAATATGTTATCTATTTTCTTTTCATTCTCCTGTGCATGGAGAATAGATTCTTGGTATTTTCTACGTTCTTCTTCATCTGGTGAAACTTCTTCAGAAAATTTTAAACAAGTGCCAAATGAGGCAATGGCTTCTCCTATAGAGGTATCCCAAAATGGAGCATTGGGACCATAATTTTGAAGGGTAATATCATCAACATGACCTTCTGTGGGAGAATGGAATGAAGTATTACCCTGACAAGGTTGTTGGACTAAGGGAGGCGAGTGTGAAGGATATGGTCCTCCACTTTCTGCAATCACATTCTCTCCCATAGTAGCAGCTCCTTGGTCGATAGCTTCCATTAGATTTTCTCCTGAAATAGGAATAAAATTAGGTGGAAAGCCCTGTAGTCTTCTGTACTTTCTTAGATCAGCCAATTTGTATAGCTCCTATCTAACCTAGGGTCTTAAAAACTAGAAAACACACAAAAAATTTCCCTACTCAAGCTATAGGCCAAATAAGCAAACTTAAATGACAGGAGGAGTTCAGATAGTCAGGTCTCTCACTAGGATTGTCAAGAAGGTGCCACTCGCGATATACCTCAAGGGTATGTTCGTAGTAATCTCCTTGAATGTTGTTTTCGGTGTATGGCTCCAAGCAAGATGACCAAAGGGATTTTCTCAGATGGATAAGGTATCCTAGTCGGGTCTCTCGATATACACAAGGTACGTGGGAGCTCAAATTTGTAGTAGTGTTGTCTAATGCATAACCATTCACAAGGGGCCTTTCGATATACAATCGAGTACATGAAGTACCTTTCTATATACCTCAAGGATATCTGAAAGGTCATTCGATATACGGACGGTACGTCGAAGAACCGCGTGAGTCCTGGGATGTAATGCAGACCAGTAACGATAGCTCCTACGCTTAACGACGCTCGAACGTGTCTCTAACCTATCACTCAAATTGCTGTGTAAATTTTAACCTATAACTACTATTAATTTTAAAGTGGACAGTTAGGTGAATGCATGGAATTTCGACAGAAAAAGTAAAACCATGCACTATGCATATGCAAATATTTCACTTTACCGTTCGTGGTATGCCTACCTACAGGAGGGAAAGAGAGTATTTTATTTTTTTTTTAAACCAAAAATTTCCAAACAACTATCTTGAACAAATAAAAATCAAAGACAAGCAGGACTTTCCAAACTCATTTTTCTTTTCTGGAAGCAATCAAAAGGGGAAGAGTCTCTTTTCCTAAAAGAAAAATAAGAAGTAGACTACATGCATATGATCTCTATTTTTTTATTTTTCTTAAGACATATATAGATCTAACTTAAAACTACAATATTTTTTATTTTGATGAGATAATACTAATGCAAAAGAGACAAAAGAACACAGAGAACCTGAAGCTTGTGAGGCTAATCAGAGATCCAATGTCTTATGCTCAATAATGATAATGACCTAATCTCAGTCAAAAAAATTTCTTTTTAACAAGCAAAAAGAAGTCCTCTATGGAAACAAAAAATGAAATCAAGATGCTAATCAAATGGTATTTCTTTCGGTATTTATAACAGAAATGAAAAGAGAGCTCACTACAACCTAATATTTTCAAAAAAGAATTCCTTTCGCAATTACAACCAACAAGAACGAAAGGAAATGAATAATCAACAAGGCTAGTCTAACTTTTGAATTCTTCAATCTAACCAATATTTTACCACAAAATTTCAAACCATAAGCATTCAGATTCTAACACACAATACTAATAGTCCAAGGATGAAAGCAAACAAACTCAATTTTTTGCAAAAAATGAGAAAAATGTAGTCTTGGAACAAGGCCTACCTGGCACTACGCTGGAGGGATCTTGACAGAGCGGTTCTGGATGAGCACCACTTCTGGATAACGGGACTCAGGCAGTGGTGCCGCGTACTGCTATCAGAGTTCAGGAGGTGGCACCGCTTGTTGCGAACAATGCATCAGCGGTTCCCTGAATAGATACAAAACACAAAGGAGAATGAAAGATCAAGTTAGAAATTGATTAGACTAAGGAAAAAATTGATGGATTGACAGTAAAAAAGAGCATAAAAAGTCGAAATGATTCATATCTGAATAGATCTGAAAGTTTCAAACAAAAATTCACTGAGTCAAATGGCAGATTTGACTGAAGAGAGTTGGAGATGGAGCCAAGATTTGGACAAGATTTCAAGAACTGAGGAAGATCAGATCAAATGAGATATGCACTGCTCCCCAACGGAGTCTCTAGATTTGTAATCAGGAATATTACACCTTTTGCGGACAGAAGTTGTTCCTCTGGTATGAATGGTTCAGATCTAGAACAAATGAGTGAACGACAAAGGATGAAGACCTTCCTTGAATGTCGTAGACACCTGGAATGTTGCTTCGATAGTGAACCTATGTACCTACAAATAGATCAAGCATACAAACACATCAAAGCTACTAGAAAATCATCTACTTATCCATGTTAGTGACTAAGAAATCCAACAACATGTACATGTGAAATCAAAACAATAGTAATGTGGGACAGAAATTAGCTTTGCATTAAGAATGTATGGAGAAGCTTACAACCATTTCCTTAGTGTTGACAAGCACCTCCATGAGACAAACACTTCATCCCCATAAGCTCCAACTTTTCTCTCTATGCTCTCGAATGACTTGGGCTAAGTAGTCAATCCAATAACATAACAATTACTCTATAGTTCTCCCCCTCAACTATGGACATGAGCTTGTATTTATAAGGCTTAATGGATAGCAATAGTTGTGATAATTGTGGGTGAGGTGGCTCTAAGATCCTACCATGGGGGATCTCGAGCTCAACTGACCCATAATGATAGGGATAAGGGGGGACATGAGGATCATGATCTAGAATCCTCGATAAACTTCTCTTTTTCCCATTTTACCCAGTGTACCGCTTTTCTTCTCTTATGATAGAGCAATTTAGATGAGAAATGCTTTTGGACCAAATACCATAAGTGGTGGCAGTGCTTCTTGAAAATAGGATACAGGCGGTGCTGAGCAAGGTACCACTCATGGGCCACAAGGAAAGCACGGTGCTGAGTGTTTTTAAGTAGAATTGACAAACAAAGTAAGTTTCCACTCTAAATGCTGGGATTAAGGGAAAACATGGAATTTAAGGGTCTTATCACATGGTGGTGATAGGATTTAGGTATAACACCTATGTTGAGAGTGAGAGAATCTGTCATTAAGGCATACAGACTTCAAGGTACTAAACTTTTATCTAAGACTAATTCATGGATAATGAGCTGATGTTAATAGCAATAGTCTCATTGGAGGAGGGCCATGATGAATCCCACATAGACGACATGAAACTTGAAACAAAGTTATGGAATGTTGTAGATGATGTAACCATAGGACTGGCTCAAAAGGTACTAAGACAAATACTTTTTTGATTACATAGGTAAAATTTCAACTTCCCTTTGAAAATCAGGTGACATGACAAAAGACTTGGAAGCATTGACTAAACCAGACAGATACCAGGACATAATGCAGTGATGGACAATGCATGCTTTGAAAGAGTCAAAGGAATGACATGACTCATGAAAGTGGATCAACTTGGAAGCAAGTTGAATACCCAATTGACTGAATGAAATGTAGACAAGTGCCATGTTCAAAGGAGACTACAAACTGCCATTTTATTTCCAAAATGAATTAGTTCCCTTCCCTTAATTTCCCCATCATGATTGATGAGTTCCTCTTTTCATTTTTACGAGTTCAAAGAGGATAAAAAACACTCGTTGTAGCTCATCCGAAGACAAGTCCATTCTCATATATTTCATGAAAACATATCTCACACTTGGCTTTGTTCATGTTTAGAGAGTTTGAAAGAAAACATAATAAGACTCCAAAGGGTCCTTTTTTGTAATTAGTTAATCCGAACTGAAAAAGAGATAAACTACTGTCGGAAAGACAAATCTTCAAGTAATTTTACGAGTGTGAAGACAATTTTGCTCGACAATCTTTTCACATTTAGGCAGTCTGAAAAGAGTTTAAAGAAGACTCCATTAGGGTTTTTTCAGGATGAACGGGTTTAACGAGCTTGAAAAGAAGCGAAAATGACTCAGAAATTTGATTATAGGTTTAAAGAGCATGATCAAAGTGTCGAAATGAACACTCAACAACCTTTTCTATTTTGTAGAAGTATGAAAAATCCAAAAACAAACTTAGTCTCTCAAAAATATTTTAAAACTAAGTTTTACAAACTATAGAAAGGGTATTTTTCATGAAAATCATTTAAAAACATTAAAATAATATAAAAAACCTAAAAATATTTTATAAAAGGAAAAGTAAATAGTAAACACATATTCATTTTACCATTTACCAATTCTTGGAGAGCATTTGGGAGAGTTGTGTGTATATTTTTAGTTGAAGAATCTGGAGTTGTTTCTCGTCCATTTTTCGAGCCGTCTATTCCAGGTGAGAGATAGAAAAATTATCCTCATTTATATGGTTTCCATTTTCCAATTCCATGTATTTTTATTAAATTTTGGGTATTTTAATACAAACCTA
Source organism: Pseudotsuga menziesii (assembly GCA_001517045.1). NCBI lineage: Eukaryota > Viridiplantae > Streptophyta > Pinopsida > Pinales > Pinaceae > Pseudotsuga > Pseudotsuga menziesii. The sequence continues at coordinate 1,658,702 of LPNX011037000.1, read as the reverse complement.
AAAAATGCATCCCTGGTAGCGCTTCTAGCCTTCATGGGAGGAGCGATGCCTGATAAGAACCGCCTTTCTTCAAGCTTGGACAGGCGGTGGCACCGCTCTATCATAAGGGGACAGAAATGGTGTCGTGCATAGTGCCCAAAATGTGTATTCCTGTTGGAGTAGTAATACATCCTTAGTACATATTTTTTACCTTAGGCTAACTTTATTTTCCTTCATGCAATGATATCCTATGGTTTAAGACTTAGGAGAGCTGATTCAACATTATAACTAGTTATTTTGGCCTATTCACACCTACAAAGGCTCCCTAATTGGTCAAACTAGCACATGTACACCTCATTTAATGTTTTGGGGATCCACCTTCTTGATTTTTGGGGCCCTGGTTTGACTAAGTGCACTAGGGGGTGAATCTTGTCTGTTTTAGCTCTCCCATGAGCTTTTGTTGCCACCTAGAGCACCCCACTCACCTCTATCTTCTTCCCCACTCTTTCCTAGGACCCATTAATGACCCAAAACACTTCACATGAGGTTTCATGTTTGTTTGGGCTTAGTTGAATATCCTTTGGTCCACCTAGGGGGGTTGGGGGTCAATTTTCACCATGAAACTTGTACTTTCTGAATTGGATTAAAAAGCCACTCAAATTTCCTCCAATGTATTATAAATGTGTAACATAACATATAAATAATGTATGATAATAATATGATCATAAATTAGCACTATTCATATGTGTTATTCCATGTATTTTCTGTCTCTTTGATTATTTCTCTTGTATATTTTGTCAAACACTTCATGTGTGAAGTCTCTTCTAGCTCCTAGATCTGATTAAGAAGTAAATATTTACATGGTATTAGAGCTAGTTGGAGCTGAAAACAAATCTTGTGAGGTTTGAGTTGTTGTTTAGGGCATATTTCCAGAAAACTTGAGTGTTTACTTCCAGGCTTAACAACATTTTTGTCACAGGTTGTGCAGGAAAGATGGAGCAAACTCAATATCTACTTACTCCATTCAATTATTTTGAGTGGAAGGCTGAGATGGTCATCTAGTTGAGGTCCAAGGGCCTCTACCGGGTCACCATGGGAACTAAAATTGAGCCAAATTCTATTGTGGAGAAAGCTAAGTATTTTAATAGGATTGATGAGGCCTTCGGCATGCTCTGCCTCGGAACTTCAAGAGAAATTCTCTTTCAAATAGAAATTCTTTGCACATCAAATGAAGTTTGGGTCAAGTTTGAGTCACTATTCGGAAAGATAGATGAAATGAGAGGCCGTCATCTTGAGAATGAGCTAATCTCACTGAGCCCAGCTCACTACGAGACCATTGAATATTTATTCACCAAGTTTAAAGCCCTGGTAATTCAGCTAAAAAAATGTGGCATAGAGAAGAAATATGATCATCTTATCTTGTCCATCCTTTCTAAGTTGGGGTCGGAGTATTCTGTATATGTTTCGACATTTCACTCTAGCAAACTGACAACCAGAAATTTGAAGATGCCCGCGCAGGAATATTTCATGGAGTATTTGACTCAAGAATAGGACAAGCTCATAAAAATTGGTACCATCATCAAATCCAAGTATCAAGCTCTTTCTTCTGGTATATCAAATCAATCCCAGAGCAAGAAGAAATATTTGAAGCAAAGAGAGAAAGAGAAGAAGGAATCAAGTTCAGAAATATCTAGTTCTACTGATGGGAGCTTGAAATACAAGAAGAGAAACAAGAGAGAAATACCCACATGTGATTATTTTATAGGTTCACATATTGAGATAGATTTATTTAGAAATAAAATGGACATGATTACCAAGCTCCTTGAGGAGAACCACATTGCTCTTTCAGAATTTGCAAAAAGATGGGAGCGCAAGAAAGGAAATGGTAAGGATGATCATGCATTGGGTGCATGGATAAAACCCAATTATTATTTTTATATTTCTGATTCACATTCTGATATATCAGAACCTGAAACATCCATCCCTTCCTTGAAAAATTCCCAGTTAGTTAATCAAAGATTTCTCCCAAAACTAGTCATTTTTCACTAGATTTTGATGTTCCTTCTGAAAGCTCTTCCCAAATCCATTTGGATATTTCCATTTCTGATTCTAAAGATAATATATAGGCTAATATACATTATATGACAGTCATTGACTCATTTCTCCAACCATCTCATGACCAAAATACCCATCAACCGTCAAGTTCACTAGTTGGAAATTCAGAAAATTGTCTAGTTTCCAATGCCATGTATCTTGTATATGTTGTTGTTATGTCTTGTATGTAATTCATTGGTTGGAAATACATATCATTGGCCTTCATGGGACTGCTGTTCCATATGTCTGGAATTTCCTTTACCATTCATGTTTCGAATCTCAAGTCTCCAGACCTTCCAGGTTGACTCAATTGTAATTGTGATCTAGTTTCTCACTCTTCTCTTCCTATGAATCCATTCGCTCATGGATACACCATACCTATGATATTTTATTCTGTGTATGGAATATATTCTGATATTTCAGAGCCTCATGGGATTTGTTACAAAGTTCTGGAGGTGCTTCTTCAAATTGGGAGAAAGATTCATGGCTTTATTCATGATACGACAACTACACATAATGTAGATTTTGTTGAATCTTTTGATGTTATTTGGGAAAGAGTTTGTAGAGATATATTTTCCCTGGTTGATTATGATTTTATATCAGAGTATTCTTGTAGAAAAATACATTCTTATGATTCCACTCCATCATCAAGTGATGACCATCAAAGGGCCTCTCCACATGATCTTTTTTTACAGCACTTTGATGCATTGATGCATGATCTTGGCATCCACAACATCTTCACCAAGTTCATCACCAAGAAGTTGTTATTTCAGATAATTCAAGTGGAAAAGAGTACCTTCATAAGACATTTTGATCTCTGTCATATCCATTTTTTAGGGGAGCTTTTTCCCATGAGGTTTTCCTCCTTACCTCGGTTACATGGATCAATAAAAATTCTGTTGTAAAAGGTGACTTGTGCATTAGGCATTAATAAATATTTTTTATTAAAATGTACTAAGTATAAATTAAGGGGGGGTGTTGGAGTAGTAATACATCCTTAGTACATATTTTTTACCTTAGGATAACTTTATTTTCCTTCGTGCAATGATATCCTATGGTTTAATACTTAGGAGAGCTGGATCAACATTATAACTGGTTATTTTGGCCTGTTCACACCTACAACAATGCCCTAATTGGTCAACCCAGCACATGTGCACCTAATTTAATGTCTTGGGGCACCAAATCCTTGATTTGTGGGTCCATGGTTTGACTAATTGCGTTAGGGGGTGAATCTCTCATGTTTTATCTCTCACATGAGCATTTATTGCCACCTAGAGCACCCCACTCACCTCTATCTTCTCACCCACACTTTCCTAGGACCCATTAATGACTCAACACACTTCACATGACATTTTGTGATTATTTGGGATTAGTTGGAGCTCCTTTGGTCCACCTAGGGGGATTGGGGGTCAATTTTCACCATGACACTTGTACTTTCCCAATTGGCTTCCAGAGCAACTCGAATTTCCTCCAATGTATTATAAATGTGTATCATAACATCTAAATGATGTATGATAATAATATTACCAGAAATTAGCACCATTCATATGTGCTATTCCATGTATTTTTTGTCTCTTTTATTGTTTCTCTTGCATATTTTATCAAACACTTCATGTGTGAAGTCTATTCTAGCTCCTAGATCTGATTAAGAAGTAAATTATTACAATTCCCTAGAGAAATAGACATTTTTTAGCATTTCTAAAGGTTCGATAAGTGTCTAAATGCCTCATTGTTTTTTTTTGACAGGTTATTTTTCTCATTATGGTGATTTGGTAGGAAAGGAAACATGAAGATGACGATGGCCATGTTGCAAAAAATGTGAACTTAATTGCTTCTCTACAAGGTTGTGGCTTCTTAAAATTATTCAATTCTCCTAGCATGGTATCACATGTGTAATTACTAGAGCACATACTACGGATGTGGAATTTGAAGCAACAACATTTCGAGGTAGGGCCTCACATCCTCACCATAGAGGTGGAGGACATATATTTTATCACTGGGTTTTCTAGGCGTGGAGTGCCTATTTCATTGACAAGATCTCGAGGGGGAGATATTACTACACAGGAGTTGATAGTATGCCATTGTAATCTAGGAACCAAGATGTCAAGGAAGAAAACCCCGATCAAAGAAGTGATTGATTTGCTACTTCGCACCATGCTTTTTACCATACAGAGAGTAGCTAGGATCCAAGGGGCTCACCAAGCTTCCCAGAATGACATGTTGTATTCCCTAGAGGCCATGGATCGCATAGTATTTAACTGGGATGAGGCACTATTACTTTTGTTCAAGGATCATATGACCAAGTGTCGACAAGGGGAAATTAAACAGTTCAGCTATAGGACCATTCTGACACACTTTTTCTTTGAGAGGGTACCCCTCTTGAGACCCCAAGTGGTATTCATAGAGTTTAGACCTAGAGACTCCCACATGCTGCGGTGGGTGGAGATCATGGCCCACACTGGAGTTGGCGAGTCGAAGGTAAAGTAAGAGGCTCCATTCTTTTGATGGTTGAATGACCATATCCTCATGATTGAGGACTATGCCTATGTAGGGACTGAATTTAGAGGGGATCCCAACCTTTGTCTACCACTTGGAACTTAGTGGGGTGAAATTGGTAAGAATAAATACTCAAGATGTTGATTATGTTTTTATATTTTAATTTTTTTATGATTTTTATGAATGATAAAAATACCTAATGTTTTCATGTAGATGTTGGGGATGCACGGCATGGGGGGTCATCCCCCATGGAAAGGAGAGAAGGATCTCAATTTGTCCATAGAGGTGACAATGACCTCACCGAGCTGGAAGAGAAACTAGGTCAGTTGAATTTGAATATCCCAGATGTTGCAATAGATGACCTCCCTAGGAGGTTTCAGAGACATACTATAGGAGTGTTTGGCTTCTTCAGTCGCTTGCTATGTAGAGTAGCAAGGGATATTATGCGCTACCACGAGCATCATTAGGGTGTTCTACATGATGTATCATTGAAATATTTCTAGCTTCAGGATTTTTGTATGATTTTGTATACCTGAAAGCCAAAGTGCTTTAGATGGGGTCTCATGACCATATTTTTGTAAAACCACTTATATATTTCAATGTCAAATGGAGCAAGATTATCAACTATTTATGTAAATGGTTCAATATTAGTTTGATGTTGATATTATTTATTATTGTTAATTTAATTTAAAAATGGTTCATTTTCACAGTATTTTTGTATTTGTCTCTGTGTTTTATTGGGGACTTCAAATTCTGGTGACTGACCTCGTTGCCGCTATGATTGGAGGATCGAGAGAGAAGACACTTTGATTTTTTAATTTTTAGATTTGAAATATATATATATATATATATATATATATGAAAATGTAATCAATAAATTCTAGAGGCCGCAATCTAGACTCCAAACAATAACAAAAGTGTCCACACAACTAAAAATGTCCCTAAGGAAGCAACAAGCAAGCTTCTTTCCAAAAAACTGAGTTTTAGTGGAAAGTTATATTTTTATGGGGCCTCTCAAAACTAGTATTCCTTGAGGGACATTAATCCTAAAGAATTAATAAATATTGAAGGTACGAGATACAGTTACACTATTCTTCAATCGCCAGGGGTACAAGTGTTAGCTCTTGGATATTCACCCTCCCAAGGAGCTGAAACAACCTTGTTTATGTCTCAGGTATTGCAAGTCTCCCTAAATCACAATAGCCTATGTGATTCCCTAGGAAAAGAGCCTATGGTTACCACTTCTTAATCGATGACCAGATAGCACATTCGTCGGTCCAGAATAACTCACATAGACTAGCTATCTCAAAAAAGTGATGTCACCCTGAGGACTTGTCACTTAACTGAGACACTGTAATGTGCTCATATCCCACCAAAGGAGCAAGAGGGGGGTACCACCCTTACTAATTTGGATTGACCTCGTTCTTAAATCTTGTGTTAGAAGCACTTTCTGGACAAGCACTCTTTGCTACTAATGGATTTAACTCTCTTTAATCAATGATAGTTTCAAAAAAAAATTGTCTTTGGAGTGTTAACTCACCATCTTAACCCAAATCCCTAACCTAATCTTGTTGGTGATATCAAAGATAAAATATTGGTTTTTTGTATATTAATCATTGATTTTAAAGGTAATTTCATTACTTTTGATGAGTGGTGGTGAAGTTGATGGTGTTGTGATTTATGCTACTAAACCAAACCAATGCATAGATGCTTTTAAACCTATATTTTAATTCAATGAACATATATACTATGGGATAGTAAGAGGTTGATTGAGATCCTTTAGATGTACATATTGCAAAATAAAATAAATTTCAATTTCCTAGCAAGGGTTCAAGAGGTTGGATTCAATTATCACTAATTAGAAACGAAAATTGTTTGAATACTCAATGTTTTTTTTGTTTCCAATAAGTCTCTTAAACTGATGTGTACATGTCAGAATGTGATTCAATTTTTATTTTTCATGACCAGAATTTACACTTGAGACCCACTTTCTCCTTCACGGTAACTCCCAAAAGCGCAAGCGAAGAGAATACTCATGGCTCAACAATATGCTTCAAAAACTTCAAAGGATTCCTATTACACTTGAGATCCACTTTCTCATTCACAGGACCTCCCGAGAGCGCAAGTAAAGAGGATACTTGTGGCTCAAAATTTTGCTAAAAAATAAACCTATCTATTACAATTGAGATAGAATTTCTCGTTCATAGGACTGTGCTAAAGCACAAGTGAAGAGGATACTTGTGGCTCGAACATAACTTATCTTAAGAAGCTTGACAATGACGAAAAATATCCTCTCATTGTGTTTGGATTTATCTTGAGTGGTAGGTTCATATTTTGAGAGTTAATGTGAATTTGATATTAGATGATGGTATGAAGAGTGTCTTAATGGTTATTAAAATTTTTGTGGCAGGTCATCAAGTCGATTTGGATTCAAAATTCATGTTCAGAAGAATTCATAAATTCAATCAATGCCAAGTTTTTCAACAATTTCCTTATGTCACTATGTGATAAAAATGACCAATATAGACCAAATTTGAGACATTCCAAAGTGAAATAAATGATTCAAAGGATAAACATGTCACACACTTTCATATCTAAGCATTATTTTCAAGGAAATTTTTTCATAGTACTAAAAAAAAAACTACTCCTAAAAGTGATTTTTTGCTAGTTTTTTCTTAAAATGAGTTTTCAAAGCCTTCCAAAATTGAGAGAAAATGTCGCCACATGCTTCAAAAATTCCCTTAAAAAGTCATATTAATATTTAACAAGTGTTTTATGATTTCAATTAAGGTTATTTAAATTTTCAAGAGAATTCAATCAAAATTCAAAATCAATGATCTCCAAATATTTCAAACTCAAGCCAAAATGCACCCCAAACTAAAAATCCTTCAAAAATAATCTAAATATTGATAAATGGGAAGAAACAGTTGTCTAAAATATTTTTTAGAATGTTCCTAAGACATATACAGCGGAAAAAATCAATCAAAATGACCAAAAATTGCAGATCTGGCCATCAAAAATCAAGAATCGTGGCTTTTTCAAATTTCAACCATATGCATACAAAACTTTAGAATTATTTGAAGGAATCCCTTAAATATTAATAAAAAAAGAGGTAAGTATTTTCTAAAACCTCTCTTACAATATTCCTAAGCGACCTGTAATAACAAAAATCAACAAAAATGAGCCAAAATTGCAAATCTAACCATCCAAAAAAAATCAAGATATGTGACTTTACCTCACTGTGGGCACCGCACAGTTGTATTGAAGCACAGGGTGGTGGAACGACACATATGTAATACAAAAAGTACATTACTAGGGTGGTAACGCTTTATCTACACTAGAAAAGGGCGTTACAAGGCTCATAAGAAAAAATACACTAGATCTGGGCAAAATTTCTTGAAAAGGGGACAATTAAGGGTTTAATCAGGCCAGTTTTGACCTCCAAAGCTGAAATAAAACCTTCTAAGAATAATATCAATAAATCATCATAATATTTGAAAGGTAAAAGTAACCCTAACAAAGGGGAAATTCTCAAGAAAATTTATTTCAAGAGAATTTCCCCTTAGGTCCCCAGTATGGTCTCTATTCTGTTGGTATATTTGACCGTTGGGACATGTCTATAGCCTATCTATCCTTAACAATAGGGAGGGTGAATCCTGCTGATAGAAATACATGCAATAAATGAAGACTTCCTGATATTTCTAAAATTTTTCAAAGAAGAGATAGGGAGGGAAGGAAGGCTATTACCTCTTGAAGTGTGTCGTTAATAGAAGATCCTTTTGCTCTAGCCTCAGCCTTTAGGACTCCATTAGTAGTCTTATTTATATTTTATTACCTATATCGTTTGAAAAAATTAAAAATGCTTGAAATATATCTACCAAGTATTGATAAAGAACACATAAAAATGCATAGATTCAAACACAACATTTGGGGGGAATCAGAATGCAACATATTAAAATGGGAGGAAAGTGATTACAACCCAATAATAGGTGAATCCCTTTCTCCCTTGTTCTAAACTATCCTTCTCCATCAATTCCAATGATCACCAAAGAAACTATGATGTGAAAAAGACTCTATCTATCCTCCAATTCCGTTAGGATGCTTTTTCTTTTCACTCTTGTCCTCTTTAATTCACCTCATATGCTTTCCATTTATAGGATTGGGCTTTGATCATCCTATCTCTTGATTATGAAAGGATTAGTATTTTTGAATTTTTTTATTATTTACTTCAAAAAACCCACTTTCCTTAGTTTTTAGTCATTTCAACTTGTTTTTTAGTATTTCTAGGACAATTAATTCCCATGCTAGGAATTTTTCACTATGTGAGTTATAGGAACTGGGATTTGGCCCTTAAGTGGTCATGGAATTGGCCTATTTAGAGCCACCTTGTCTTCAAACACTTCTTCCTTTCTGGAAGAAGTGGTTAAATTGTTCAAAAAAACTCTGATCTTCATGTTGCGGGTGAAGTAGAATATTGTTTTCTGACCAACACTCTTGAGGGTGTTAATTTTATTGTTAACAGATGCCCCCTAATGTGTGAGGTCTGAATCAATGCTTAGGGATGAAATACATTAATTTATATTTCATTCTGATACTCTTTGTACTGATACTCTTTAGTGATCAAGGCATGATGGAAAAGAATGGTTTATGAATGCAAGAGTTGGAGAAACAACTGCAAGTCAAAAAAGGAATTTTCCCAAATATATGATATCTTCCTGAGGTAGGTATACCCATTCTCAGTAGTAAACAAGCATGGCCACAAACAATACATAGTGCATCCATGTAAAAAAACAAAAAAATTATACAAGCACTTTTTTATGAGTGCAAAATATCTAGGTCTTTGTGGTGATTTGACCTGGCAGTCTAATCTTGCGCAACTCAAGCAATGCATTCATGAGTGACACGACTATTTTTACCAGGGTATTCAAATAAAAAAATGATAGTATGATTCTATATCATGTGAATAAATGAGTGGATGTTGAGCATAATAAAACAACATCTAATTATTGGTCATTTATGTATACCATTAATAGATGCGAGGAGTCCCACCGATAATGATGATGGACTCCAAGGTACATGAGTACAAACTGACAACTATGAACATATGTTCTGAATTCGAACACTTGTAGAATCAGAAAATCAAGAGTCACTAGTGTATACCCACGGTTGTTTGCGAGGAATCCCGCCACTAATGAGTGCAAGATTTAAGGTACTCACTAGGGTTCCTAGATCCTTTTCTAGATGATGCTTTCACATCGATAGGAACGGATCTATCAGAAGGTGGGAATTAATGCATCCCACATGAACTGACACAAAACTGAGATCAATAGGTTGATATAATTTGGTAGAGCTGTGAGATCCAACACTGTATATTGACACAAGGAAGTCCGACATGATTGGTCAGGAACATTTTAGGAATGGCTGACACTGGTTTGAATTCCCTTGAACACATAATACGACGCATAATGGAACTTGGAAACATAAGACTCGAGCAACCAACCATTGTGAAATTCGTCAACTCCATATGAATTAATGAGATCTCCATAGATGACAGGAACGATAGCCTCTCGGTGGAGATATGTTCATATTACTCCTACAACTTCTTAAGAAAAATGTAAATGGTACACTAACACCAGATACAAAATTATGTGTCATGTTCAAGGGAGAATATTACTGAATTTTTCCTTGATCTCAAAGATTCAATATGACAAGATTCAAGTTTCCCCTTTTTTTATTTTATAATTTTTAGTGTTTTTTCATGTTATTAGCTTGAAAAAGAACAAAGAATGATATAATACATAATAGGTAACGAGTGTTCCAAGGGAGTGCACCTATGTTTCCAAAGCAAAAGTTAGGACGAGTTGAAGATATGTATGAAAAACACGGGCTAAGATAGTTTTGCACACTCTTTTGTATGTTCCCTCCATATATAAGCTATTCGAGGTAGGATTATATGTCGCCGAATGGTGAAATGGAACCAAATAACTCTGGTTTTCATCCAACATTGGATCTTCTCCAAGTAGGACAAAAGGAGTGATGTTCTTACCTCATACAGATTCTTGTGAAAAATATCAACACCATTTATCATGATCTATCATTCAAACCCTAGATCAAATAGTTTGAACATGTCAATTCCGCCAAAATCCTATAAAAGTAACCATAACCCAACCGTTTAGGAAACCAATAGGATTGAATACATGCATTTCATATCTGAAATAACAAAGATAAGTAAATAACTCATTTTTTATCATTCTTGTAGGAATCGCCTCTTTCATGGATATATCTCAGAAGAAATGAACCATTTACTTGGTAATCTTCCAGTTGTAGATGATTCTTCATGTTGGATTAGGAAGTCGAAAAAGTTCAAAAGTGTTTTTGAATTTTCCATGTATTCGAATTTTTATGAAATTTTTGGAACCTTTTCTGTTTGAAGAAAAATGTAAAAAGGGAGAAAGTGTTTATACTAATCTTTTTGGTGTGTGCAAAGTCACTGCAAAGTTTGTTTTTTGAACTTAAGCATACATTGTGGTTCATGATGTAAGCAGTTTTACTTTATACACTAAGAATGTTACTTCAAAATTTACTTATGCTTTGAAATATTTGTTCAATTATTGTGGCATGCATTCAAAATACATGTTTTCTTTATCAGAATGATGTATGACAAAGATTCCAATCAAGGATTTAGTTAGCTAAGGAATCACCTAGACAATTTGAACTTCTAAGAACATGAATATATTCAATGAATTCAAACTAACGTTCTAGAATACGAGCTTGTAGAAACTTTCTAAATAGTATAGGATTGTGAACTTGATTCTGACCATTTAACTAAGATAGGAAAAGTTGTGAGTCGAGTTTAATAGTTATTTATTGGATTCCAAGGGTGTTTTCCTCAACTAGAAGCTCAATGGCTGCACTATACTCTGCAACATTATTGGTCGCAGGTCCAAGAAAAGAGCCTCCCAAACTAAGGACTTGATTTTCATGTGTGAATATTACCCATGCAGTGAAAGCAATGTTCAAAGAGCCACAACTAGCACCATCTGCATATCCGAAATAAGTCAAAGGTTCCAATGACATCTTCCAAGTGCAGGTACCAATCAAGATAAGTGTTTGCACGAAATAACTATTGTACAATTTTTTTTTACATATCATACAACATAATACAACAAAAAGTGGCGAGGCCTCAATTCCTACGCAAAGTATTTCTTTTGATAGAGACCATTTCTAATATCCAATAAGGGTTCCTTGTCATAATTGACTAACTCATATGCACCTCTTTTCAATATTGTTTTAGCGATAAGTGGGCCAAAGAGTTCATTAGCCATTTTTAATGACAATATTTCACATTCCATCGACAACACAACTTCTTCTCCATAAACCAACTAGAAAGGAGTGAAACCAGACGTTTTTTTAGTAGAGGTGCAGTAAGCCCATAGAGCAGAGAATAACATCACATGCCAGTTAGTTTTTTCCTTATTAACCGTTCACTACAACATGTTCTTCAAAACCTTGTTGATGGCTTCTACTTGATCGTTGCATTGGGGATAATATGGTGAGGAAAAATCCTGCTGAAATCCTAACTTGGTTGTAAGTTCATCCATAAAGGAATTCCTAAAGTGGCTCCCATTATCTGTGACAATCTCTTTGGGTACATCGAACCTAGTTATCACGTGATTGATTAAGAAATATGATGCACTTTTTGTTTTGTTGTTGAATGTGGCCATTTCCTCAACCCACTTTGTACAATATTCCACTACTACTATGATGTAGTGGTGTCCATTATATGAAGGTGGGTTTTGTTACGGAGAAAAATTCCTATGGCTTTGGGGTACCACAACAGATAGAGTAATCGTAGAAATCAATCCCCTCCCAATATGGAAGAGAAATAAAAATCTAACACTAAAGGATCTCAAAACATACCTTATTCCAGATGGTTGATGTAGATCCCCATTGAGCTTTTCCAATCCCACTTGTGTTAACAATTTGCTCTCTTAACAATCAGCAAACAAGACAAGCATGCTATATAATTGTGTTATACCTACTCTAGCATATATAATCAATAATGTATAAATAATTAAAAGCATCCATGGATTCAATATTCATTTAAATGTATATCAATGGATAGGAAAATATATTTCTATTAATATAAATCAAAGATTACAAGAATGACAACCTCTGTTAGCACGTCTGCGAACCGGAGAAATTAAGTCCTCCACCTAGGCCTCTACCACCTCAATCCTCCATCTCTTGATAGCAATATCTCAAGAAAAGGAAATCTTGGGAAGAACAACAAGTTCTCCAAGGGACAAAGGGATGCATACTCAAGAAAACTATAGTCCATTTTTGTCGTAGCCTGATTAACTTGAGGGACATGTGTGGTCATCGCCATGTACAATATAGATAGATCAGAATCTCCATGATGAAGATATACAAAGGATCATGATCTCCATGAAAGCTGAATATATACAATGGATCAAGATCTCCATAATGACTAAAGATATGTGACATGCACTGGAATCAAGTCACGAGAGCTGAAATCTCATGAACACTGGCACGATGAAGGAGGTAGCATATGAGAAATGCCACCAATCCAGAAATTCTTCTACACAATCTGCTATGACTACATGTCCTACTATGTGAATAGAGGTGTCAAGGTCAAACATAGTAGTCCATCATCTAATTATCGGTCATTGATGTATATCGTTAATAGACGCGAGGTCACCCACTGATAATGAAAATGGGAATCAAGGTACTAGAGTGTAATCTAACAAGTGTGACTAAATGTGTTGAGGTCAAACACTTGAAAGAATCCATTGATTAGGGGATATTGATGTATTCCAAAAACTATCGATGGTGAGAGAACGTACCATTGATGATGACAAGTCTCAAGGAACTCAAAATGAATCTAGACTCCTATCCTAGAATAAATTATCTGAAGTCGATGGGATGAAATCCACTGGAAGGAGGGCATTAAGGAATCCCCCATCATCTAACACAAGATACTCAGCAAAGCAGTATGATGTGGAAGGAATCTATCATAATGGGCACAAAGCAATAATAGTACTAAGAATGGATGACATGCAAAGTCAAGAAAACTAAGGAATGGATGACTCAGGCTTCAACTTCCTTCGAACAAGAGCATAAAGGAAAATGGTGACTTAATGTAGGCAGCATAGAATCGATATACAAAAAATAGGACATCTTTGTGACATAAGAGGCATCGACAGAGGCTCCATAGGGACTGGAAGCTTAACCAATCGGTGGAGATAAACTCAAAGAAATGAGTACAACTACTAAATTCAAACTATTAACCCAACCAACGGATGTGATATACAGTGCTTTGTTCGAAGGAAACATGACTTGACTGTTGCCAAAGATAACATCTTTTCATGTCCATATTTTTGTTTTTATTTTTTATTTTTTTTGGACTTTTTCAAATATTTTCAAAAGCTTGAAAAAGAATAAAAGTGCTTTATAGTTACATACTAGGAGGAGACAAGTTTCAAGGGGAAAACAAACTAGTTTCAAGCAACGGAACATCCCTATGCTCAATGCAAGGAAACATGTGTAGGATAACAATAGTTGGGGGAAAGTCCCCTCCCAGTAAAAATGGGGAATCAAGCTACAAAAGATATATAAAATGGTTCTGCTTGGCTAGACATGAGACAAGCTCATGCTATATGGCTGATAATCAAAGTCAGGGAAGCCGACATAAGGCTCAATAAGGTAGGCAAAACTCATGATAATGCAATTACAACTTGACATAAGGGAGTCTTGGGGAAAAGGCCAAAAAAAAGATCAAGAGGAGTATGAGGCTCTTGCGTAAAGTCATGGCGATACTATACAAAGGACTCCCACACCCTAAAGGAAAAATGTCGGCATGGGCACCAAATGAAAAATAGGAACAAACTAGAGTACCCATGTAAGGTCAAGCTCTACCATTCACATCATCTCACTTCTAAAAGAAACAAGAAGGTTCTGTGAAAATGTAGAATGGGTTCGTACCTAAGGTTATAATGAAATGGTTATAAGGTCATGCAAAGTGCAAATGGATGTGAAACCTAACCTATATGCCAGTTTAGACATAATACCTGAAATCGACATGAATGGGTCAAAACCACGATCAAACCGTGCTCAAAACGGACTCGTACATCATCACATTAGTCCAAAACAGTCCAAAATGGTCAGAAACGGTCAAAACTATAGAAAGTGGGTAAAAAAATTCAAAACAATTCTATAAATAGTAAAAAATTTCAAAATTCCATATCATTCAAAACTTTTTACCCTTCTGAGCTCAAAACTTCCAACTCGAATTGCAGGAGCACCGTCCGACGAAATTGAACACCATTTGATCTAGGTAACTCCTTGTGTCCTCCTCTTCCTATTTCATGTATTTTTTTTAGTTTTCATTATACATTTAATTTTATAGGCCATCCTAAATTGTGTGTTTTGTCCCATGCATGTATCGGGGTTTTTTTCGCATATAGGGCTGGCCATACACAAAAAAAACACCCAACCCACGTACATCCACGGTTGTTTTGCAAACAGTCATGTATGAGGTCATGAATGAGGTTTTCAAGGGTAAATAATAATCAAAACTCTTGTTTTTTGTGCAGGATGGTTTTAGAATGGAGGGAGATGGAACATGGTGATGTAGAAGAGGTTGTGCAAGGTGACGTAATGGCCCAACAAGCATTTTGTGCATGTGGTTTGTATAAGTTTTGGTGTCTTGGTATACTAAGGGGCAAAACAAGACTTCTCTCGATGCTAGTGAATTTCTGGGATTTAGACTCTGATATTTTTCACATTGATGGGATGTCGCTCAGTATAGAAATTGAGGACATATAATTTATCACTGGATTATCCTGATGAGGAGAGGTAGTAAATCTCCGATCTTGCGGGATAGGAGGTGGATTGACTATTAATGAGTACATTGCGGTGTACTGCTTTTTGGACACGAAAAATATTGGTAGTAAAATCCCAACAAACTCTATCTAGGTACTGGGACTAGAGGCCATACTATTAGCACTCGGTAGGATAGTCGGCTTAGCTTCACTCCACCAGGCCTCTAGGACACTGATGTTCTCCATCTCTTGATAGTAAGCTTACAAGAAAAGGCAAGCTTGGGAAGAACACCAAGTGATCCAAGGGACAAAGGGATGTAGACTCAAGTATAATCAAGCTACAACAACAATGGACTATATTTTTCTTGCTCTTCAATTCCTCCCCTTTCAATGTATCCAAAGTGTTCCTTATATAGTGCTTCAATGGGGTAATGGAAGGTCAAATCTAAGTGATCTCAAGGCATATGGAAGGCCAAGAGACAAGTGACTTGGATCCACATCAAGGAAAACTCCAAAAATATTTGGCCTTTTGCACACATCCCGATGTACATAGGTTTAAGGTTCATATCCACATATATACATGAGAAAGGGTTTAAAAGTCACGTATAGCAGATAACAAGTGTTTTTAGGGATGATCTTGGAAACATCAAAGGTACGAAAATAGTCCATGGGGTCCAAAGAGTCTATAGAGGGATAGGGAAGGCCAGAAATATGTGATCTACAATGTGTGGTAAAATCATCTGTAACAGGTTCATTTTCATATAATCAATGGACCCACGATTACTACAGGGTGTAACAGAGTGGGAAGCGTGCGAATTTTTATTGTATAAATATTAGAACGATGACACTTTTTAATGACATTTATGCAATATTTGAATATTGTGGGAAAAAAGTGTTGGGCTATGGGCAGACCCGGGTTTTATACCTTTTATCTTCGCACCAACAAAAGACCCACAGTGTTGGCCCTTTTGGCAACAACCTGCGAAGAGGTTGCAGTCTCACCCGAAACAGTTATGGGGTGCCGCAGAATCAGGTTTCTACAAGCAGAAGAGGGATATTACTGTACCTTTAGCCTTAACAAAGAAAAAATATGCAGTATAGATATTCAACATTTACTTAACTAACTTCGCAGTTAGATAAACATACAGTTACTTGCTTAACCCTTAACTAGGAATTCACAGCGAAGTTATTATTTAAAAGTTATCTTATCTTATCACTTATCTACTTATCAAAGCATAAAACATAATAGCACAAAACAACAGAACCACCACAACACATGATATACGTGGTTCACCCCCAGTGTAGGGGCTACGTCCATAGAACTGTGTTTATATTCAACTCTTTACAAAAACCACAGTTTTGATCTGGGCACTCAGCTACAGAACCTTTCTTACAAAAAACCTCTGTGCACACAGCTGCAGAGGTCATCCATGCACACAGCTGTGTTAGAATAATCAACCCATAGTTACCTACCTTAGACATTAAATTAATCATTTTTGTCTTATATGCCTAGTTCATGTGTCCCACCTTATGCAAGTTGTCATTTACCTATCCATAGTGGTCAAACTTGCCTTATTTGAATCATGTAGCACTTGGGAAACCTCAAGGAATCAAATCTGCTTTACTCCTATCCTACTAGGCGCCCTTCTACTTTTTTTTCTTTATTACCTGCTTTTTCAGTGTTTTAAGGCAAATGGAAAAGCTTGACTAGGTGAGGTTGACTAGTTTTTTGTCCTACACATCATCCACTCTTTTCTCCTTGTAAAAATCATGTATGAGTTGTCATTACATCACTCTTTAGCTTACCTAAGTGATTTTTCCAATTCGTGAGCTCCATGACTGATTTGGGATCAACTTTTTGCACCTATGGGGGATTTGGTTAATTTTAGTAAGCCTGCTTTATGCTAGATTCGAATTGCTCCTCATGCATTCGAATACCTTATGTAATTATTTAATGTAGCAACCTATTATGTTACAGGGTTGGCTATTGTACACTTATTCAATACAGTTTAGTGTTCAGCTCATTATTCAGTCTCTTTTGTGAGTGATTTTACATGTTCAATTGATAAATGTTGTCAGTAAAATTAATATATCACTGTGTTCAATTTCCACATGGTATCAGAGCCATTGTAGATCGATTTATATCCTTCAAAATTGTTTTGCAGGTTCGACATCAGTGACTAGGAGCCTTCTACTGACAGCTAGGACAAATTTCTAAGCTATGGATCAATCTCAGAAGATCATCTTGACTCCCTTCAATTTATTTGAATGTAAAGCAGAGATGGAGATACTATTGAGAGAAAAAGGCCTCTATAGGGTGACTATGGCAATAGAAGCAGAGCCCAATGCAGCTGCAGAGAAGATAAAATGGCACAACAGGAGGGATGAGGCCTATGGTCTCTTGTGTCTAAGTATTTCCAGAGACCTCCTTTTCCATCTTGATGGATTGACATCACCGAATGAAGTATGGGATAAACTTAATGATATTTTTGGAAAGTTCTATGAGATGAGGGGACATCAAATCGAAAATGAACTGATCTCCCTGAGTCCAAACAGCTTTGAATCATTGCAACTCTATTTCTCCAAGTTCAAAGCACTTGTTTTGCAGCTGAAATAGTGTGGGATCGAAAAGAAGGATGATCAGCTGGTCTTGGCCATTCTCTTGAAGCTTGGCCCTGACTATTCAGTGTTTGTTTTGACCATCTATGCCACAAAACTGACAGCTCAAACCTGGAATATGCCTAGCCTTGCAGATTTCATGGAATATCTCACACAAGAACAAGACAAACTGGTGATGATGGGAACCATCAAACCATCCAAAGATCAAGCTCTGATTGCTAGAGATTCGAAGGTGGATTCAAAAAGCAAACAGAAAGCGAAAAATCCACCTGAGAAAAAGAGAGACAAGAAACAGTCTCTGGAGGAGCCATGTTGTAATCTCACAGATCACATAAGGTTACCAATAATACATACTAAAACATAACTATAAACCAGATACAAGAGATAAGAACAGATAGGAAAACCGATTATATTAATGTAATGAGTTCATACAAGGCATATAACTGAACTGAGTTCTTACTTGGCTCAACAGCCTAATATATACTAGTTACAAATAGTTACAAAAAATAACTACCTGTCGGTTCGGTGAACCGACACGACTGTTAGTTAAGTCGACTAATCTTTCTGTTTAGTCGGTCGACCGACTTAGTCGGTTGATCGACTAGTCGGCCCATCGACTTAGTCGGCTGGCTAAGTCGGTCTTCGTCTAAGTCGACTTATGTCGACTTTCTCCTTCTATATCTCCCCCATGAACAAAACATTTCTTCGTCACGAAGAAATAGGGAGGTACAAAAAATTAAACTCTTGTGGACGCAGTCAGGTTTGCTCGGGCTGTGGACTGTGCAGACAAATAGTCGGTCTTCTTTGGACACAGACTTCGATGATAGCTAGAGCTGTGATGGAAAGATGATGCTGAAAATCAGTCCAACTCTGCAATGCCTTCTGGATATCAATCGTTAAGGTTGTAAGACTTGAAAGGATCGACATCTTTTCGGACATGGACATTTCTGCTATGTTTTCCATGTTGGGACCCAACAGTTGGTTTTTTTCTTCTACATCAGTGATGAGTCGTTTCATCTGAGGACAGATGATGTCGACTCTCTCTAAATTGGGAAGGGCCTGTTGAACCCACTGATGTGCCTCCCATTCTAGCTTCTGCAGTTTGTTAGTCTCCATCACAATTTGTACTTCAATGGTCTACCTCAGTTCTGCCTCTATCGACTTCCGACTCTCCAAAGCCTGAATGCCCTTCCTTGCCTGCCTGGTCTGCTGATAGACTTGCCCATAGTGATTAGGACAGTCTTGTAATACTTCCTCAGTGACCACTGATTCTTCCATATGATCCTGGAGAACTTTGTAAGCTTCCGAGAATGCAGTGTGTTGGGCCAGGAGCAGTCAAACAGTCTCCTCCTTTTGTCCTTCTTTAGTCTCTTACAGTTGGGTTTGGACGGTCGATACCATTGTCTCGAAGAGATGATATGCTCTTTCAAGTGGTCGATCTGTATCGACGTCGATAGGTCATGGTATCATGGTCTGGACTAGAGCTCTGCATCGGCCGAGAAACTCGACTTCTTCTGCATGTTTGGCTACCAGCTCTTTATTTTTCTGATCTGTCCTTTTCTTGGACTCTTTGGCCACAGTTTTAAGAAGTTGACTGACCTCTGTGTCATCCAAGGAACTTGCATCTCTAAGAGTAATATGGAGACCGGATGTTCTCTGCTGCTCTTTCTTTTTCTTCTGCTTATCTGTCTGGTGTTCTTGTTCCTGGGTACCTGCAGTAGTGGAGGTTGGGTCTGTGGTTGGTGGATTGGAGGTCGAGGGTGGTTCTGGTTGGTTAGGTGGTATAGTAGGTGGGGTTGTTTCTTTTTGAGGAGGAGGTATGGGGGATGGGGGTTTTTCTGTTTGAGGAGGTGGTATGACCACTTCCGGTTGTGAAGACAACAGAGGCTAGGATGGGTTCGGCTGTAATTCTGGTGGTGGTGATTTTGACGGTGGTGGTGGTGGTGATTTTGACAGTGGTGGTGGTGGTGAGGGAGGTTGTGATGATGGGGGTATTGGGGACGGAGTGGGGGTATGGAAAGGGGTCGAAGGGTTGACGGGGGTGTGTTGTGAGCTCTTTTCGGAAGAAATACCTGCTTCCAAAGGTGTAGAGGGTAGGTCGTCCTGGTCGATTGGCTTGGTGATAGATTTTGATGTTCCTATTACGTCACCCTATTCGTCACAGAGTAATGTCATCATGACAGTTGCATAAGGCTTTCTGTTTGCATAGAGAGGGGATTTTATCTGTATTTTCTGGGCTGACTTAAACAGCCCAGGAAGTGTCGCAAAGAAATCTTGAAGCTCTGCGTCTTGGGAGACCTTGGCTCTGAGTGCCTACGGGATGACACGTTGATATTCCTCAGGGGGACTTTCTGCTTGCTGTACTTGTGCTTGTTCCTCGACTATGGTTGTTGGGGATGGGGGGGGAGGGGTCGACACAAGGTCGACCACATTTTCAGGTGTCGATGTCATTTTTTCTTTCTTTGGTTGACCCTCCGGAGCTCCTGCGTCCACGTAGCATTGAAACTCAACCTCGACTGACACTTTATTGGCACAGGCATCCTCAACAATGTTCATGGGGGAGATGTAGAAGGAGCAAGTTGACATAAGTCGAATTAGATGAAGACTGACTTAGCTAGCCGACTAAGTCGATGGGCCAACTAGTCAATCAGCTGACTAAGTCATTCGACCGACTAAACAGAAAGATTAGTCGACTTAATTAACAGTCGTGTCGGTTCACCGAACCGACAGGTAGTTATTTTTTGTAACTGTTTGTAACTAGTATATGTTAGGTTGTTGAGCCAAGAAATAACTCAGTTCAGTTCTATGCCTTGTATGAACTCATTACATCTTGTTCACTGGGTTCAATTTCCAGATGGTATCAGAGCCATTGTAGATCAATTTCTCTCCTTCAAAATTGTTTTGCAGGTTCGACATCAGTGACTAGGAGCCTTCTACTGACAGTCGGGACAAATTTCTAAGCTATGGATCAATCTCAGAAGATCATCTTGACTCCCTTCAATTTATTTGAATGTAAAGCAGAGATGGAGATACTATTGAGAGACAAAGGCCTCTACAGGGTGACTATGGCAATAGAAGCAGAGCCCAATGCAGCTGCAAAGAAGATAAAATGGCATAACAGGAGGGATGAGGCATATGGTCTCTTGTGTCTGAGTATTTCCAGAGACCTCCTTTTCCATCTTGATGGATTGACATCACCGAATGAAGTATGGGAGAAGCTTACTGATATTTTTGGAAAGACCTATGAGATGAGGAGACATCAAATCGAAAATGAACTGATCTCCCTAAGTCCAAATAGCTTTGAATCACTGCAACTCTATTTCTCCAAGTTCAAAGAACTTGTTTTGCAGCTGAAACAGTGTGGGATCGAAAAGAAGGATGATCAGCTGGTCTTGGACATTCTCTTGAAGCTTGGCCCTGACTATTCATTGTTTGTTTCCACCTTCTATGCCACAAAACTGACAGCTCAAACCTAGAATATGCCTAGCCTTGTATATTTCATGGAATCTCTCACACAAGAACAAGACAAGCTGGTGATGATGGGAACCATCAAACCATCCAATGATCAAGCTCTGATTGCTGGAGATTCGAAGGTGGATTCAAAAAGAAAATAGAAAGCTAAAAAGCCACCTGAGCAAAAGAGAGACAAGAAACAGTCTCTGGAGGAGCCATGTTGTAATCTCACAGATCACACAAGGTTACCAATAATACATACTAAAACATAACTATAAACCAGATACAAGAGATAAGAACAGATAGGAAAACAGATTATATTAATGTAATGAGTTCATACAAGGCATAGAACTGAACTGAGTTCTTACTTGGCTCAACATCCTAATATATACTAGTTACAAAGAGTTACAAAAAATAACTACCTGTCGGTTCGGTGAACCGACACGACTATTAGTTAAGTCGACTAATCTTTCTGTTTAGTCGGCCGACCGACTTAGTCAGCTGATCGACTAGTCGGCCCATCGACTTAGTCGGCTGGCTAAGTCGGTCTTCGTCTAAGTCGACTTATGTCAACTTGCTCCTCCTACATATCCCCATGAACAAAACATTTCTTCGTCCCGAAGAAATAGGGAGGTACAAAAAATTGAACTCTTGTGGACGCAGTCAGGTTTGCTCGGGCTGTGGACTGTGTAGACAAATAGTCAGTCTTCTTTGGACACAGACTTCGATGATAGCTGGAGCTGTGATGGAAAGATGATGCTAAAAATCAGTCCAACTCTGCAATGCCTTCTGCATATCAATAGTTAAGGTTGTAAGACTTGAAAGGATCGACATCTTTTTGGACATGGACATTTCTGCTATGTTTTCCATGTTGGGACCCAACAGTTGGTTTTGTTCTTCTGCAGCAGTGATGAGTCGTTTCATCTTAGGAGAGATGATGTCGACTCTCTCTAAATTGGGAAGGTCCTGTTGAACCTACTGATGTGCCTCCCATTCTAGCTTCTGCAGTTTGTTAGTCTCCATCACAATTTGTTCTTCAATGGTCTACCTCAGTTCTGCCTCTTTCGACTTCTGACTCTCCAAATCCTGAATGCCCTGCCTTGCCTGCCTGGTCTACTGATAGACTTGCCCATAGTGATTAGGCCAGTCTCGTAATACTTCCTCAGTGACCACTGATTCTTCCATATGATCCTGGAGAACTTTGTAAGCTTCCGAGAATGCAGTGTGTTGGGCCAGGAGCAGTCGAACAGTCTCCTCCTTTTGTCCTTCTTTAGTCTCTTGCAGTCGGGTCTGGACAGTCGATACCATTGTCTCGAAGAGCTGATATGCTCTTTCAAGTGGTCGATTTGTATCGACGTCGATAGGGCCTGGTATCACGGTCTGGACTAGAGCTCTGCATCAGCCGAGAAACTTGACTTCTTCTGCATTTTTGGCTACCATCTCTTTATTTTTCCGATCTGTCGTTTTCTTGGACTCTTTGGCCACAGTTTTAAGGAGTTGACTGACCTCTGTGTTGTCCAAGGAACTTGCATCTCTCAGAGTAATCTAGAGACTGGATGTTCTCTACTGCTCTTTCTTTTTCTTCTGCTTATCTGTCTGGTGTTCTTGTTCCTGGGTACCTGCAGTAGTGGAGGTTGGGTCTGTGGTTGGTGGATTGGAGGTCGAGGGTGGTTCTCGTTGGTTAGGTGGTATAGTAGGTGGGGTTGTTTCTTTTTGAGGAGGAGGTATGGGGGATGGGGGTTTTTCTTTTTGAGGAGGTGGTATGACCACTTCTGGTTGTGAAGACAATGGAGGCTGGGATGGGTTCGGCTGTAATTCTGGTGGTCGTGATTTTGACAGTGGTGGTGGTGGTGATTTTGATGGTGGTGGTGGTGGTGAGGGAGGTTGTGATGATGGGGGTGTTGGGGATAGAGTGGAGGTATGGACAGGGGTCGAAGGGTTTACGGGGGTGTGTTGTGAGCTCTTGTCGAAAGAAATACCTGCTTCCGAAGGTGTAGAGGTTAGGTCATCCTGGTCGATTGGCTCGGTGATAGATTTTGATGTTCCTATTACGTCACCCTGTTCGTCCCAGAGGAATGTCGTCGTGACAGTTGCATAAGGATTTCTTCTTGCATAGAGAGGGGATTTTGTCTGTATTTTTTGGGCCGAATTAAACAGCCCAGGCAGTGTCACGAAGAAATATTGAAGCTCTGCCTCTTGGGCGACCTTGGCTCTGAGTGCCTCCGGGATGACACGTTGATATTCCTCAGGGGGACTTTCTACTTGCTGTACTTGTGCTTGTTCCTCGACTATGGTTGTCGGGGATGGGGGGGAGGGGTCGACACAAGGTTGACCACATTTTCAGGTGTCGATGCTTTTTTTGCTTTCTTTGGCCAACCCTCTGGAGCTCTTGCGTCCATGTACCTTTGAAACTGAAGCTCGACTGACACTTTATTGGCACAGGAATCCTCGACAATGTTCATGGGGGAGATGTAGAAGGAGCAAGTCGACATAAGTCGACTTAGACGAAGACTGACTTAGCTAGCCGAATAATTCGATGGGACGACTAAGTCGGTCGGCCAACTAAATAGAAATATTAGTCAACTTAACTAACAGTCATGTCTGTTCACCGAACCGACAGGTAGTTATTTTTTGTAACTGTTTGTAACTAGTATATATTAGGCTGTTGAGCCAAGCAAGAACTCAGTTTAGTTCTATGCCTTGTATGAACTCATTACATCTTGTTCACTGGTTTCAATTTCCACATGGTATCAGAGCCATTGTAGATCAATTTCTCTCCTTTAAAATTGTTTTGCAGGTTCGACATCAGTGACTAGGAGCCTTCTACTGACAGTCGGGACAAATTTCTAAGCTATGGATCAATCTCAGAAGATCATCTTGACTCCCTTCAATTTATTTGAATGTAAAGCAGAGATGGAGATACTATTGAGAGAGAAAGGCCTCTCTAGGGTGACTATGGCAATAGAAGCAGATCCCAATGCAGCTGCAGAGAAGATAAAATGGCACAACAGGAGGGATGAGGCCTATGGTCTCTTATGTCTGAGTATTTCCAGAGACCTCCTTTTCCATCTTGATGGATTGACATCACCGAATGAAGTATGGGAGAAGCTTACTGATCTTTTTGGAAAGACCTATGAGATGAGGGGACATCAAATCGAAAATGAACTGATCTCCCTTAGTCCAAATAGTTTTGAATCACTGCAACTCTATTTCTCTAAGTTCAAAGAACTTGTTTTGCAGCTGAAACAGTGTGGGATCGAAAAGAAGGATGATCAGCTGGTCTTGGCCATTCTCTTGAAGCTTTGCCCTGACTATTCAGTGTTTGTTTCGACCTTCTATGCCACAAAACTGACAGCTCAAAACTGGAATATGCCTAGCCTTGCAGATTTCATGGAATCTCTCACATAAGAATAAGACAAGCTGGTGATGATGGGAACCATCAAACCATCCAAAGATCAAGCTCTGATTGCTGGAGATTCGAAGGTGGATTCAAAAAGAAAATAGAAAGCTAAAAATCCACCTGAGCAAAAGAGAGACAAGAAACAGTCTCCGGAGGAGCCACAAGGTTCCAAGAAGAACTACCAGAAGAAGAAAAACAAAGGAGAAATGAGCAAGTGCGCATACTGCAATAAGGGAAATCACACTAAAAGCTCTTTAATGAAGAAGAAAATAGACATGCTGACCCAACTCCTGGAGAAGAATGGCATCTCCCTTCCAGACAGCTCAAAGAAGAGAGAAGGAGGATCAAGTTCAGATGACAGAGAGATAGTTCATGCATTGGTTGCTGGCACATCAAGCTCACCCAGTTTTATCATTGATTCTGGAGCTTCAAGACACATGGTTTCGACCAAGGAGGCATTATCCTCACTTGACATGTCGAAAGGACCACCTATAGTACTGGGAGATGACTCTGTCACTGAAATTTTTGGCAAAGGGAGGATTGATATTGATCATGGTCAGTTCAAAAATGTGTTGTATGTGCCTGGTCTTGCCTCCAACCTCTTATCAGTGTACCAGATGACTCACACTGGGTCTCCAAAGAAGGTCATATTCTCCCCTGATTAATTTGAGATCACAGAGATCTCAAGTGGTAAATTCATTGCAAAAGTAGTTGCAAATCATGCTCAAAAGGTATACATGTTCTCACACTTCCTACCCTACTCAAACCCCTCTGCTCTTATGATTCATGCTAATGAGGCAAGAAAGCTTTGGCATGAAATATTTGTCCACCTAAATTACAATTATCTTGCTGATCTTAGTGAAAAAGAGCTGGTCATAGGGTTTCCCAAGATAAAATTTTCCAAAGGAGTCTGCCAAGGTTGTATCCTAGGAAAACACCCAGAGCATAAATTTGAGAGAGCTAGTCATGAGAGAACCTCTGCACCCCTCGAGCTGATCCACAGTGATGTTGCTAGCCCATTCCCTCATATGTCCATGAGTCAGGCCAAATATGCATTGACTTTCATTGATGACTTTTCCAGGTATTGCTGGGTTTACTTCCTGAAACACAAGTCTGAATTTTTTGGCCTCTTCAAAGTCTTTAAGGCTTTGGTTGAAAACTAGTCTGGGAGGAAACTCAAGGTCCTCAAATTTGACAATGGTGGTGAGTATGTCAAGTCTAATTTTATTAACTATTGTGTAGATGCAGGTATTTAGATGCAACATTCTATCCCTTACACACCACAGCAAAATGGTGTTGCTGAGAGGAAGAACAGATCACTGAAGGAGATGGCAACATGCATGATGGAGGCCAAAACTTTGCCACCAAAGTACTAGGATGAAGATATCAACTGTGCAGCCTATATCTAGAATAGGGTGCCTCATAAACAACTTTATGGCATGACTCATTTCGAAGCATGGAGTGGGCACAAGCCAGATGTGACCCATTTTAGGATTTTTGGCTCAAGGGCTTGGGCTAGAATTCCAACAGAAAAGAGAAAGGCTTTGTAGCCCCAAAGCCAAGAGTGTCTATTTTTTGGATACTTTGAATATTCAAAAGGGTACAAACTGATAATTTTAGCACAAACAAATCCTTCATCGAAAGGTGTGTTCAGTTTCAAGAAGAACCCCTTGCAGTAGTGGAAGTTGGAGAAACCTCTTAACCACCTGAACCTCTGAAAGTAAGTGAAGAGTTTGTTGAACATGATGATTCTGATTTTTATAATGGAGATAAGTTTATTTCATACCCTAACATCCCTACAAGGCCAAAATGGGCAGCCAAGACACTACATGCAGCAGGAGAGCTAGCTGGGGATCCCAATGACCCAAGGAGGACTAGATCTCAATTTGAGAGTGGTCTGTGCATGAAGGATTCTATGTTTGCTGAGAAATGCTATTTGATGGTGGAATATAATCCTAAAAAATATGAAGAAGCAACAGGAGATCCAAGATGGCAAGCAGCCATGAAGGAATATTTCAGCTCACTCCAGAAGAGCAACACATGGGAGCTAGTGGATCTTCCCCCAGAGAGGAAGTTAGTTCAGTGTAAGTGGGTCTACAAGACCAAATTTGCTGCTGATGGTTCACCTCTGAAGTACAAGGCCAGATTGGTAGCCAATTTCTACTCACAGGTTCATGGGATAGATTACAATGAGACCTTTTCCCCAGTGGCAAAGATGGATTCCATCAGGCTAGCCCTAGCCATTGCAGCCTCAAAGCAATGGGAGGTACATCACGTGGATGTAAAATGTGCCTTCCTGAATGGAGATATCACTGAAGAGATATATATGCAGCAGCCTCAAGTTTTTGCTACTAACCCTTCTCTTGTGTGCAGGTTGAGAAATTCATTGTATGGGCTAAAGCAAGCCCCCAAGGCTTGGTATGCCAAGATCGATAGCTTCTTGCTATCACTGAATTTTGTTCGATGCAAATCAGATACAAATGTCTATTTGAAGTTAATTAATGGTTCATTAATGATCATTGTGTTATATTTTGATGACCTCCTCATTACAGGAAGCTCAAAGGATGAGATTGCTTCCTTGAAGGGAGCAATGAACCAATCCTTCTCCATGATAGATTTGGGGCTCTTAAGCCAATTTTTGGGGCTTGAGATTGCTCAAACCAAAGCTGGAATCAAGGTGCACCAGTCCAAGTATGCCTTGGATTTGCTGAACAAATTTAGAATGAAGGATTGCAAAGAAAAGCAAAACTCCTTTCCTTTCAGGAGTGAAGCTAGAAGAAGTTGATTCTTCACCTATGGTAAACAATACACTGTATAGGAAATTGATTGGATGTTTGTTGTATCTGACACATACTAGACCTGATATTTCTTATGCAATAAGTGTGGCTTCTAGATACATGTATCAGCCTCATGAGATCCATTGGAAAGCAGCCAAAAGGATCCTTAACTTTGTTCAGGGAACAAGGACACATGGGATCTTCTATAAAGCAAAATATGATCTTGATTTGATTGGATTTACTGACAGTGATTGGGCAGGTGATAGAACATATAGAAAGTCCACATTAGGATATGTTTTCATGCTTGTAGAAGGGCCAATCAACTGGTCAAGCAAGAAACAGAGTGTCATTGCACTCTCATCTACAGAAGCAGAGTACAGAGGAGTTGTTAATGCAGCAACTCAATGTTTATGGTTGCAGGGATTACTTTGTGAGTGTGGCTTCGAATCAGAGTACTCAACTACCATCTACTATGATAACCATAGTACCATTCAAATCTACAAAGATCCAATTCAGAAGCAGAGAACCAAACACATTGAGAGCCATATGCACTACATCAGAGAGCTTGTGCATGATGGCACCATTCACCTACTCTTCTGTTCATCTTCAGAACAAGTAGCTGATATCTTCACCAAATCATTTTGTGAGAAGATCTTCAGCAATCTCAAATTACTGTTGGGGATTTCTGATCATGCTGTGAAGCATGAGTGAAGACAAGATTTCCAAATTTTGTTTTACAGTCCATGTTTAAGGGAGGATTTTCCCATGTGGTTTTTGCCTCTTTCCTTGGTTGTATGGAAATGCAGTATGTAAAGAGTGACTAAGCCTTGTTTCTAGGCCCTATAACTTTCAGATATATTACTCATAATTCAAGCTTAAGGGGGGGTGTTAGAATAATCAACCCATAGTTACCTACCTTAGACATTAAATTAATCATTTTTGTCTTATATGCCTAGTTCATGTGTCCCACCTCATGCAAGTTGTCATTTACCTATCCATAGTGGTCAAACTTGCCTTATTTGACTGATGTAGTGCTTTGGAAACCTCAAGGAATAAAATCTTCTTTATTCCTGGCCTCCTAGGCACCCTTCTGTTTTTTCTGCTTTATTGCCTTCTTTTTCTGTGTTTTAAGGCAAATGGAAAAGCTTGAGTAGGTGAGGTTGACTAGTTTTTTGTCCTACACATCCTCCATTGTTTTCTCCTTGAAAAAAGAATCTATGAGTTGTCATTCCATCACTCTTTAGCTTACCTAAGTGCTTTTTCCAATTCGTGAGCTCCATGACTGATTTGGGAACAGCTTTTTGCACCTATGGGGGATTTGCTTAATTTTAGTAAGCCTGTTTTATGCTAGATTCGAATTGCTCCTCATGCATTCGAATCCCTTATGTAATTATTTAATTCATCAACCTATTATGTTACAGGGTTGGCTATTGTACACCTATTCAATATAGTTTAGTGTTCAGCTCATTATTCAGTCTCTTTTGTGAGTGATTTTGCATGTTCAATTAATAATTGTTGTGAGTAAAATTAATCTATCATTGGGTTCAATTTCCACAAGCTGGGACTTAACCTTCTTACAAAAACCATTTGCACACACAGCTACAGAGATCATCCATGCACACAGCTGGGACTTAACCTTAAACCCTTAAGAATAGCTCTTAGCTTCGCATCACATTAGCATCATAAGATAATCATCAAAGGCCTAACCTCACTCCTTTACATCAGTTCCTATTTATACAAGTGCACTATTACAAAACCATGGACTTAAACCATGGGCACCCAAAAACCATAACCCTAGGTTTAAACCATGGGTCATTTACAAAAAGAGGGGCTTCGACCTAACCCTGACACCCCTAAGACTATTTTCTATCGCAACTCCGCTTACAAGCTTCCACAAAAACCATGGAGTTACCAAAACTTAGGACCTTGAAGGTCGGATCCCCAACAGGACCCTAAGACTCCGTAGTGGCCCATCCCAGGACACTCTGCTGCTTTTCTGGTGGGAGAATCTTGTTTGCGAAGATAGTGAATTGCTTGTTGAGGCTTCGCAAGATTTCTTCAGTTGCTTTCTCCTTTTCCACTATCTCCTGTACTGCTGCTGTAGATGCTTCACTAGCTCTTTCCTGTGCAAACGCATCATACTCCTTCAGGATATTGAGTTGGTTGTCTACAGCAGATCTCAACTCCAAGGCCTCGTTAATAAGGGGCTGCATAGAGTTCACCAACAATGTTTCTTTCCTCCTGCACGCCTCAATTTCTTGTTGGAGCTCATTTCTCTACTTCACCTTAACCATATTCTGCATAGGAGGCAATGTCTTGATTTCTGATTTCACTGCATCCAGCTCTGTCTGTCGCTGCTTGATGGTTTCTTGCATCTTTTCTACCTCAGGGTTCTCCTACAAGTTTGACCAGGCCTCTATGCTTTCATATGGCAGCTTTGCTGCACTGCTCACAAGATATGATATTTTTGTGGCCAAGGCCTGAATGTCTCTGCGACATTGCTCCTTAACTTCTGGTGGAATCTCATGAGTGATGCAAAGTTGAAGCTCCGCAATATGAACCACATGGTCTGCTTCCATCTTTTCCATCTGGCTGCGAGACTAGTGCACATAGTCCTTCAGCTTGACTATTGTTTGCTCTGGTTCTTCTTCAGCTTGTATGTCGAAGTCAGGGAGACTTTGACACACCTCATCCAATGCTTGCTCCAGTGCAGTCTGCGTGTTTTTTGCTTCCCTCTTTTTCTGCTCGGCTTCTTCCAGCTGCGCTGTGAGGCTTTCACTCTGCTTTGTGGCATTTTCTAGCTACCTGTGTGAGTAGCTGTCACATGCTTGGATCTCCTTCATGATTGCTAATTTACATAGATGCAGCTCCATCATGGACAACTTGGTGTAATCTATCCCAACTGTCATCCTCATCTGTGAGCGAGATGCTGCGTCAATTATGATGAGGGCTGCACTTGGTACTTGACCTCTGTTATCTCTCACTAGCCATTGCCTTGTGTCTGGCTGTGCACTTACTGGGGTACTACTTGCTGCAGCTCCAGTCACTGATCTTTCTGCTAAGTCCTTTAATTATGTAATTCTCTGCGCTACGCCAGTGAGCACATCCAGGCGTGTAGCCACGAACTCGAACCATTTTTTGGTTAGGACTTCTATGGACTTCATTAGATCCTGATCAAGATCCTCACTTGTCAAGGTGGGATCTTCGAAAATATTCTTCCCTTTTGATGCCTTTACTTTCTTTCTGGACTGAGGTTTAATCACTTCCTCTACCTCTAGTGACTTGCACTTATCTGGGCGATTGGGGTCAGAGATTGTTTTGACTGACTCTTCTCCTTCTTCATCCATTCCATCCTCGCCACCTTGGTGGCCTTCGTTTTCCTATGACTCACTTTGTTCTTCACTTTCTTCGAGTGGGTCATTCTGCTGCATCTGGCTAGGACCTGCACCCACATCTGTCACTGAAGGGATTGGTATACTGGGTTGTGTCCTTGTGTCTTTCATCCATTCAGCAGGCCACTGTTTGACTATTGCGAGGATGTATTCCTCATTCACCACATATGGAAAATTCAACCATTTGTGCTTGTTATCTGCGCGGGCCTGAATAAAGACATGATGCATGTCAGCCTTGAAGTTGGCTATTCCCACATACTGAGAAAAGAGCTCATTAATGAGCCACGATGTCTTCAGAATCTCATATGAGATACTCATCGAGTAAAAGGAGAACACATAGTTCATCATTTGCTGGAAGCTTTTATCCTGTGACACCCACAGAGATGTGTACCTTGCCGCGCCAGGCATATGCGAAGGCACATCAACAAATTGTGGCTCGGTAGGTTCTTTCCATCCTACCAATGTAATAAGCACTAACAACCATGAATAGTGAAAGGGTCTACCTTTCTCCTGCGCATCTCAGACATCTTCAAGAAATTCCTTGGCAATGTACTCTACCCATTTGTAACTGTAGCCTTCGGCACTGTTTGCAGCAATACTGACAATTGGTGCAGATACTTCATTTGGTCTACACTTCCGCATTAGCTTACATGCTAGTAGTTCTACGACGAAGCAAATGTTTTGATGCTGAATAGTTGAGTTTTGATACCCTCACTTTCCTTTTGTTAACCCGAAGTGTTCCTTCATATGCTGCGCCAGCTTCGTGTCTTCGTGCTTCCCAACGAATTCGATCCCAGGATCAGGCCCTTCCTTTGGCAAGCCTGTGATCCTATTAACCAGATCTCCATTAATAGGGATTCTCTCGTCACCAATCCATAGGTTCCCATCATGCACCAACGCTAATAATTGCTTGAATACCACGGTAACCGGCGTGCTGCGACCGAAGTGGGGGATGTTCAGCATTTTCAGCAAGTCTGCTTTCTCTAAGCCAGCAACCCACTATTTCACTTCTAGCAGTGTCGCTCCAGTCTCTGGGTAGTGAACAGAGTGCAAGTATGTTCCAGGTGCGAACTGCGAAAACTTCCCATGATCATTTGTATCATGGTCTGCATACTTAAGCTGGTCTATTTTTCCCGTCATTGTCCCGACCAACTGCACACCCTGTGGCAGCGAAGGGGTGCGAAGTGTGAACTTGGATGTCTGCCAAGGTGGCTGAACTCCTGGTCGAATAGGTAGAAGATAAGGGGGCCAGTGTGATGCAACATTATTTTCCTTGTCTAAGTCTTCAAAACCTTCAGGTGGGATCTCTGCTGAGCCAGAAGGGTTCATCTCAGGATCCTCCGGTGTTTTCCCTGATTGCTTGTGTCTGTCTTCGTTCCTCGTAGAACGAACTTCTGGTTTAAACTTATTCCTAGTAGATCGTGTTTGCATTGGCTAAATCAGTGCTGGGGGAGCTTCTTCGCACACTCCAGATGCAAGAGGAGTGCTCATAAGGTTCTGCAGACCCCTCTGTTCGAACTCTCTCAACAATTCCTAGACTTCGCGATCAGTTGACATGAAATGAACTGTAGAGCTCAAGAAAATGCACAATGCGACATTCGTAGGTCTGAGTGAATTCTTATCGAAAACAACGACCATTCTTACCATAAATGTGCATTGAAGACACCAAATCTGACAAAGGTCTTGTCTAAACAGTGCTAGATTCCCCAAAATCCCATCATTACAGGTAGTTAATGTTGTTAACGTACCGACGCCGCCAAACCTGCTTTTTCCCAACTATCGCGTTTTAAGCTCCGACGCACCTTTCTTCTTTGGCACAATCCGTAACTTTGGCTGCACCCCAATAAGGGTCTTTGACACAGTACATACCTGGACACATCCTAAAACCATGACAGAATTTCTTTGACAGCCTCAATGATTCCTGTAGCGAGCATCTTATCTAACTCCATTCTGACTTTTTCTTTATACTTAGGATGCAGCCTATAAGGGCACTGCTTCATAGGATTCGCATCAGGTTTCAAAGGTATTTTTATCACTCTTATATCACCAAGGATACCTTTCATTTCTGAGAACTTCATCGAAAATAGGTCCTGATACTCATGGAGAAGTTGGGTCATTTTGCTTACCATTTCTTCATCCCAATAATCTCCAATAGTGGCATATTTAGGCATTTCTTCTGACCCAATGTTTACTTGCCTTGTCTTAAAGGGCTAAGTCACTTCTGGTGCTTCGACTACTGGTCCATGTACTTCACAATGTCCTTCTGACTCAGGAATATTGATGTTTCGTGGGTCATCATCCTTGTCAATTGCGAGGTTATAGCATTCTACTGCATTGGCTTCTTGTTCTTTCCAATCAGGTTGGTACTCAGCTATTTCTTTATTATCAAACACATTAGTATGGATCAACCTAATAGCTGTGTCCAAAGCAGGGAAAACATCATTAATAGAAAATGTAAGCACAAAACTATCAACAAGACTATCCCAAATTACAGTACCATGGCGAAGCTCCACCTCTGCATACCAGTTCTTTGCTACCTGTTCGAGAGTGTGTACTAAGCTATGTACCCATTCTTCATGATGTGCATGCTTCCATGCTTGATAACACTACTCCAAATGATCATGAGGGCTAGTCTGACCATTAAACCTGCTTCACACCTCCTGAGGTTGATCCATGAATCTCAGGTGAAGAAACTTCTGACAAGCTTCCCAACTGTGAATGTACTGTTTGTGACCATTCCACCATCTGGCTGTTGTGGCTCTGAATGCTGAATCTAGAGTCTTCATTTTCTATGAATTTGGTACTTTCTCTGAGAATTGTACAATAAATTCTTCTGGGTCTATCAAGCCATCAAAAATAGGTAAGGCTCTTGTCTGTGAGCTAAGCCATCTGAGAGACTTGGTAATTCTTGCACATCGATGTCCATGTAGCTCATATAGTCTATTCTGCCAATTCTCTAGGTCGTCATCCGAATCAGTCATGCAAGAACTGTCACACTACCAATCCATTATACCTTCAGTAGTGGGTTTAACATAGTCTTCTTCTTTAGCTGTGATGTTATAAATATGATATAAGACATCCTGATCTTCATCTTTGACTGGCTCTGTATACCTTTCTCCTTGAGAAGGGTCCAATGGTACTATGACTCTCAGGCCTTTTCCTTCGAAAGTCATCTGTCTCTTCTTAAGGATGATTACTACATCATTGTTTATTGACCACTCAATTCCTAGAAAGGCTAGATAGGGGTGGCTATCATCGATTATCTCAATGACTTCAAAATCTGCTAGGGTACTGACTCCATCAATATCTACTGGTACACTAGGGAGTCTTCCCAAGGGCACAATCCTCTACTGATTGGCTAGTATCAACTATATAGGGGACCATTCAAGGGTAGGTTTTCCCATTTTTTTCCATGTCTACTTAGTTAAGACATTTACTTCTGATCCCAAGTCTAAAATGATATCATTCATATCATACTCTCCTATCTGAGCATGCAACCTTATTTCTCTCCCAGTCCTTCTAACTCTATTAACATTTTTTCCTTTATCAGAGCTTCACTGAGATTCGTAGGACTGAAGAAGTTTCTGTAACTCATTTAAATCAGTCTGATTTCTTAATAGCTTCATACAACTTTGTAAAAAGGGTGTTAATGCATGTACTTGATCTGGCGAAGCTTCTTGTAACTCCGACTATTGTTGGTGCTGTTGCGTAGTTGCTACTTAGGTGTCTGAATCAACAAAGTCTCTTTTGGCTTCCAGAAATGTTTCTTTCTCTCTTCCAACATCGAAGGCTAGAATCTTCTCTGGGGTCTTGCAGACCCAATCCTCGACAGACTGTTTCTCCGTAGTCTGTACTTGTGTCGTAGCTCCACTCCTTGTAACAACATTAATGGCTGGGACAGGTCTTTGTTCTACAACAATCATCTGAATATTCTGAGTAGGAGCACTATTCCTTTCTTGTATCTTGGCTATCAACTGTGGGCATTGCTCAATCACATGATCGACTTCTTTGCAATATCGACATGTCGTAGTTGGGTTCTGACAGTCTCTAGCTAGATGGCCTGCCTGATTACAATTGTAGCAAATAACTTGGCCTCTTCTAGGCATACCACCATGACCACGTCCTCTGAAAGTACCTTGACCTGAGTTACCACCATGGTAGCCATAAACATCATTGTCTTATGCATCGTTTTGTACCCTATAAATATCATAGGTTCGCTCTCTCATAAGGTCAAAGCTGCGACATTCATCTTCCTTGTGTCCTACTAACTTACAAAACTTACAGTAAGGATTCTGAGGTACTTGAACATATCTTTGTAGCATATAGCAATCTTTAGGTCAATGCTGTCCAGTTGCTCTACATATCTCACAATATAGAATAGTAGGGTCAAATGGGTTTGGTGCACCAGTATTCAGGTAATTTCTTAGTGCAGGGCACTGTTCTTTGTCATGACCTTCTGTCTTGCATCGTGTACACCAAACCTCTTCATGAATATCTTTCCCTTTCTTCATGTCGTGAAGCTCCAAATCCATTTTTGCCAGCTGCGCTTGGATCTGGGCTATGCCAGAATTATCTCCGACAGGAGCTTTTTCAAGCTTCATGGAAATCTCCAAAGCCTCTTGCTGATCAGCAACCTTCTGTTGCATGAGTGGGGTTCTGATATGAGGTAATAATGCTGCAATGAACCATTCCTTATGTTGTTCTGGTCCAATAGTGAAGCTAACTTGATCTAGTAGAACTTTGAACCTCTCATCAAAGTCCCAAGCAGATTCACCTCGCCTCTGCTAAATCTCTTTTAGTTCAGTTATACACTATGACTCTGATTTGGGCTTCTTGAACTCTTTGATCATGGTTGTTTTAATATCAGCCAAGACATGGTTCTGAGTACTGGAGAACTTCATGAACCAGGTCAAATCCCAATCTCTAAAAGAAGTGACCAGCTACGCTCTTCTTATATCTTGGTCCATGATATTCTTAGTAGTCCACACAGCTTCGCATAAGAACCAAACTGTTCTGGATCCTCTGATCCAGTTCCTCTAAATACTAGTAGTTTGATGTCATCATTTGCATGGGCCATATTGAATCTAGGGGGGGGGAGGGGGAGGAGGGGGAGAACTCGCTGCTGCAGACTGACCTGCGACAGGAATGCTCCAGCTAGGGTTACTTTCATACTGCGATAGGTTCTCGGGGATAACAGATCTGCGCTGCGGGGTTATAGGAGGGTTTCTAACATAAGGGGTTTCTTTGGACTTAGATTCTTCTGGACTTAATGGGGTATACTTGGTACTTTGGCCTAGGGTATAGGATCCAAACCACTTCACAGCAAACCACCTTGCTTGTCGAAGTCACTTTCACTTCCAAACATAGGTTAGTAACGTTAGATCTAGCAATCTAATTCTATAAGCAATATTCCTTTTTCAGCCAAGATCATTTTAATTTGCAAACTAAATGAATTTAAGTACTTACCCCTTGGTCCTTTAAAAAACTATCGTTTGGCTTTGCTGAAGGAAGCACTCGTGTCGATGGAAAACTCCGTCACAAATGCTTCAAGGGTTCGCGTTGTCCAGAAATCAACAGCTCGCGATATCGCGTTGTTCACCCTTTTCAATATATTAACTCTTGCCAGGGTCCAGTCAGGAGACTGATCTTCTTGGAAGTTCGCCCTTCTCTCTGTCAACCTGGATAACCATTGGTGCAATTCTATGTGGATACTACCAAAGAAAATTTCGTAGATATTAGCAAAAATGTACCTTTGCAAGAATTCGTCTGAGCTATGACGAGGATCCTTATTTTCTTGTTCTGTAAATTTCAGATAGATCTATTCGATCTAGTTGCCGATTTATTTCATTGAGGGCCTCCAAAACATAACCCTCTAGGTACGACGTAAATCCCTCTTGAGCAGATACTGTTCAACCGGCAATGGAACCAATTTGTTGGGCTATGGGAAGACCCGGGTTTTATACCTTTTATCTTCGCACCAACAAAAGACCCACATTGTTGGCCCTTTAAGCAACAACCTGTGAACAGGTTGTAGTCTCACTCGAAACAGCTACGGGGTGCCGCAGAATCAGGCTTTTGCAAGCAGAAGAGGGATATTACTATTCCTTTATCCCTAACAAAGAATAAATATGCAAGATAGATCTTCAACAGTTACTTAACTAGCTTCACAGTTAGATAAACATACAGTTACTTGATTAAACCTTAACTGGGAATTCACAGCGAAGTTATTATTTAACAGTTATCTTATATTATCATTTATCTACTTATCAAAGAATAAAACATAACAACAAAAAAAAACAGAACCACCACAACACACGATATACGTGGTTCACCCCAAGTGTAGGTGCTATGTCCACAGAACTGTGTTTATATTCAACTCTTTACAAAAACCACAGTTTTGATCTATGCACTCAGCTGCAGACCTTCTCGGTCTTGCACAAACTGTGCACTTAGCTGCAGATCTACACACTCAGCTTCAGAGCCTTTCTTACAAAAACCCTCTGTGCACACAGCTGCAGAGGTCGTCCATGCACACAGCTGAGAATTAACCTTCTTACAAAAATCCTCTGTGCACATAGCTATAGAGGTCATCCATGCACACAGCTAGGACTTAACCTTAAACCCTTAATAATAGCTCTTAGCTTCGCATCACATTAGCATCATAAGATAATCGTCAAAGGCCTAACCTCACTCCTTTACATAAATTCCTATTGATACAAGTGCACTATTACAACACCATGGACTTAAACCTTAGGCACCCAAAAATCATAACCCTGGGTTTAAACCATGGGTCATTTACAAAAAGAAAAGCTTCGACCCAACCCCAACACCCCTAAGACTATTTTGCGTCGCAACTCTGCTTACAAGCTTCCACAAAAACCGCAGAGTTACCAAAACTTAGGACCTTGAAGGTCGGAGCCCCAACAAAAAGTATCCTACATGCAATATTTTTTGGGTAGTTTCCCACCCAGATTGATGACTACCACATGATCCTGCATGGAAATAATTCAATACCTGCTAATCTTCTTCATGGACTAAAAAATGTCTTAGAACTAAGTCTATTCTTCTATGGTATAAAGTATCCCTAATGATGAGGTATCTTCATGCCTGGTATCGGATGTGACATTGTTTAATGCTAGAGAATTGCGCATCTATCCTTTGGGTTTGGAGATATGTAATTAATGTTCCATACAAAAGAGAAGTAGTGGAAATGAGAAATATATGTTCTTCTTCCCAAGACTCTTCTTCTATTTTTTCTTCTTTATTGTCGGGTAACTGAGACACTAGTTCTCCAAATGTTAAAGACTTCTTGGCTTTAGCGTTTACAAATTCGATATCAAATTATTTTTTAAATTACTATCCATTTTGAATACTTTCCCTCGATGATTCAACGGGACAAAATGTGTTTCATGGGGTTGATTTGAGCCACTATAGTCATTTTTATTGGAATTATATTGTGTCTAAGTATTTGGACAACATGAACTGCTGCTAGTGATAGCTTATCTACTTGAGAATATCTGAATTCAGGGCTAGACAAGCCCTTACTAAGATAATATATGACATGTTCTCGAGATGAGTCATCCTCTTGGACCAAAGCCATACCTAAAATGGATTTGGTTTCTGCCAAACATAGTAGAAAATATCTAGTATTGTCTGAGGGACTAAGCACTGGGGTTGACACAAGGGTTTATTTCACTGCATCAAACGAGTGTTGATATTTTTCATCCCATATGAATAGTGCATCTTGTTTCAAAAGATGCATGAAACATTTAGAAATTTTAGCATAATTAGCAATAAATCGTCTCAAGAATGTTGCTTTTCCTTGTAGGCTTTGAAGGTGTCTAATTGTTTATGGGGAAGGAAACTGCAATATTTCCTCAACCTTAAGGGGATATACTAGTATCCCATCTGTGGATACAATTAAACCATGTAATCTCGAAGACTCCACAAAAAAATGCATTTATGTGGATTCAATCTAATGTTATACTCTCCACATATAAGGAAGAAAACACGTAAATGTGCACAATGTTCAACTCTTCTCGTAGATTTGGTCATCAAGTCATCGAGATAAAAATCAACGATTTTCTTAATATCGTGAAAATCATATGACATGGATCTTTGAAAAGTAGCCCCAACATTTTTAAGGCCAAAAGACATTTTTCGATATGCAAAAGTGCCCCATGGGAAAATGAAAGCCGTTTTGTGTTGGTATTCTTTCATAATCTGAATTTGGTTGTAATTGGAGAATCCATACATAAATGAAAATATTTTGTTACCGGCACACTCGGCTATACTCTGATCAATGAAGGGTATGGGATAATTATCTTTGGGGCAAGACAAATTTAAATACATAAAGTCAGGATAGACTCGGATTGTCCCCTGTTTTTTATTGACTAGAACAGGATTGGATACCCATTTAGTCAATGGTACAGGATAAACGAAGCCATCTTTCAACAACTTTTCTACTTCTTCTTTGATGACACCAGATTTCTTAGGATTCATTGGATGTAATTTTTGTCGTACAGGTTTGGCATTTGGATATTTTTTTTATCTCATGTTCAACTAGGCTAGGGTTGATGCCTCGAATTTCCTCATATGAACAAGTTAAAACATCACAAAAATCTTTAAATAAAGCAATATATTGTGTGATTTCTTCTAGAGACCAATTGGAACCTATATTGATATTCTTGACGATGCCAGGTTTGATGGATATGTTGATACGAATGGTTTTTGAAATATTTGCCAAATTTCTTTCCAACATCACATTGTGTGTTTGGATAGAGCATTGGTACCTTTCCATATCATCATCAAGGTAAAAATTCTCATGTTTTACTTCTACTGAATCTGGTTTAGAAATAAATGATGATCTATGATGCACGTATTCCCATGCAATTAGAGGAAATTTCAACTCAAAATGGGCCTTTTAACTTTAACTCAAATTCCATGTCATTATGTGTTAGCCAATGAAATTGCTTTAAATTTGAAATACAATATAGGTCTTTAACACCTTTTTAATATAAATTTGGGGATAGGTATCATAAAAAAAACTACTTTTTTTGTTTGTATTTTCGACATATCTCCCCGTGTTTTTACTCAAATTTCAATCGAGAGAGCTCGTTGGATGCGAAATTAAATTCCGCATACAACGAGTACCCACTCAACATAATTTTGATGGACCCCACTACCCCAAAAACAAGAAATACCTGAAAAAATGTGATGATGACATCATCATCACATTTTTCAGGTATTTCTTGTTTTTGGGGTAGCGCGATCCATCAAAAGTATGTCGAGTTTGTACTCGTTGGATGCAACATTTAATTCCACATCGAACAAGCTCTCCCGATCAAAATTTGAGTAAAAAAACAGGGAGATATGTAGAAAATACAAACAAAAAAGTAGTTTTTTTCTTTTCTTCCTCCAAAATTAATAAATATTATTTTATTATTTTAACTATTATTTTATTATTTTTTTTAGGAGGCCCATTTTGAGTTTTAAATTTTCTCTAATGGTCATTCTGAGATATTCATGAATTCCATGATAGCTTCATCAAATGAAAAGGTTTGATCTAAGATGTCATGGCTATTGGTGGTATGGATAGCCCATACAAGTGATGTATAAGGATCATATTCCTCCAATGGAGAAGGATTTTGATATGAGTCTGCTGAAGCATTTTGAATTGCTTGATTTCATATTTCTATAGTAGACCGTGGTGTAATACTCCTAGTTTCATCAAGTGTTTATGAATGTACTGCCTTTCCTTTGTTATTTTGAACTTGGATGTCCACTACCGTAGTTCCATCTGATGAAGTGGAACCCATCGTCATATTGGGTTCGGTAAAAACGGTTAATGGAAAGTGAAATTATGATGTGATGGTGAAAAATGGAGCAGTGTTGGAGGAGCAAGTCGATAAGTTGACTTGAACGATAGCCGACTTAGTCTATTAGCTAACTAAGTCGATCAGCCGACTAAGTCAATCAACTGACTAGTTCGGTCGGTCGACTAAACTAGAGATTAGGTCGGCCACCTAAGGTCGTGTCGGTTCACCGAATCGACAGGTAGTTATTTTGTAACTGTTTTGTAATCATATATATTAGCCTATTGAGCCAGATGAGAACTAGGTTCAGTTCTCTATATTGTATGGACCCTCTCATGCTAATATAATCTGGTATTCAATCTATTAGTTTTTGTCTCTTGTCTCTATTAGGTATGTATGCTTTAGTATGTATTATTGGTAACCTTATGTGATCAGTGAGATTACAACATTGGTTCTATTGCTGGTAGTACATGTCTAAGATGTATGCAAATAGATGATATCAGAACAGGAGATTAAGGACTGGTGGGAACGTAAAGTTGCAAATTATTTGCAGAATTACGCACGAAGAAACAAATTAATGATCGCACAAGAAAAAGCAATATTCTTTACAAAAACACATTGAGAAGTTTGTAGAATCAGTGCCCCAACTTCTGAAGAAACTCCTGGATGAAAAAGATGGAAGGGACTAGAGACCAACAGTTGCTCAAAAAATTGATCCGAGGGGGAAGAACAAACTTGTCGGAGTGGTTCGAAAAAATCGTCGATGAGTTCTGTGAGGAGTAAGTAGTAGAAGACAGAACTTCAGTGGAAACCATCAAAGAGAAATTTTACACAGACCTCACCGAGCAATTTTTGTGTTCCTTACCGACCTTGCTGTTTAAATTCTTGATCGAGAAGGGAGTGGGTCATATTTTCTAACTGCTTCCATCACTTCATGGGCCGCCATTAAACCCTAACTGGGCGGAAAAGAAAAAGAGGTGGGAAAAATTCATTGCAGAAAGGGAGTGGGAATACTTCCTAAGTAAGTAGACCAAACTATCCGGGATTTCTAAAAGCGTCGGGTAGGTTATGGGGGGTAGCTAGTCATAGGTCAGGATAAAGTGGAGTGGATTCTAGTCACCTAGAAGCAGATACCATTCACCAGTAATGAGAAGTCGACCAAAAGGGAAATCAAGAAGATAGTATCACACAAAGGTATGTCAGACATTCAGAAAATAGAGAGGGAAGAGAGACAACAAAGGAGGGAAGAAAGATGATAAAGACGCTTAGCGCTGCACAGAGGAAGGAGTACTAGGGTGACTAACCAGGAAAGAAATCTGCTAGAGTCAGGTCATGACTGACAAGAAGAAGGCATGGAAGAAGAGGTTTCCCCTACAAAGGAATAATTATGGATAGAGAATCCAAAGGCTCTCCAATTAAGAGCTCCCCATGAAGGAACAACTCTATATCCATTGAATCCGTGTACCTGGATACAAACTATTGTCGAAGAGGACCTTTGACTAGGAGCTGGTGACTTTGGTATATGGAGTCGACTAGATGATGAGACATACAATGGAGGACACCTCATTATTCGTCGACCAAAAGAATGAAATTGGGTTACCTTTCAAGCGGTACCCTCCAACCAAAGTATCCACTTACTTTGACCGACACATGAAGGAGCAACCCCCCTACCAAATATAGCTTTGGAGGACACATAACATTTAGAACTGCGGACAAATAGTTGCAGTGGGACATCGACAGAAGAAATTGACACTAACTGACTATTGGTCGAAGAAGAATCGACAACCGACAGGAATGAGAGTTTCGTCGACCATAGTTCCATAGAGACAAATAAGCCAATAGCCCCACTACCCCCACCAAACCCACCCCCACCTCCACCACTGCCACCTCTTGAAATTAGCGACAGTGACTCTGACATGGGTCATGGGTCAGCACACATTCCTCTATATGAGGGGGATGAGGACCCTAGACGACACTGGTTCGTCTGTGAGTCGACTTGGGAGGCTAACCAAGTTATGGATGAAGACAAACAGATGGCACAGTTCGCTAGTGCCTTGAGGAAAAGGGCATTAACTTGGTATATGACCTTTTTTGAAAGACAACCTCGAGCAACCAAAGCTGATATCAAAGTGCAATTTCTATCATTTTTCAAAACTCCAGATGCAAAACATCTGGCAGCAAAAAAATTAAAAACAACATCACAGAAGCTAGGCGAAACTGTCCGCGATTATGATAAGTGATGGAAATACCTTCTTAGCCAACTAGACTATGTTATAGATGAACAGTTATTAATCCAGTGGTTTCTTACAGGTTTATCTCAGAAAATCCATCGACACATAAGTCTGGAAATATTCAAGTCTTAGGAATATGCACCTACAAAAGCTCTCCAAGTGGAAATGGATGAGGACATACTAGAATACTCCATTGACCACGGACTAGAAGAATAGCTTAAGAGTGTACATAAGTCTTTAAAGGAATTAAACCTCAAAAATCAGGATATCTGGTGCACAGAGTGCTCGACGGCTGGACATTCCAAAGACAACTGTCAACAGGAATATAACTGACAGGATGTTCGATTCATGCAGAAGAAATGTTTTTGCAACATTTTCCAAGATCATGGAGAGAACTCGATAAAATATTTCCCATTCAACATGAAGAATGGCAAGGTATCTTGGTGTGCAATCTGTGAAACTAAAAATCATAACATAGCCAATTTCCATTTGAACCTAAAGAACCAACAGAATTATCATGCAGTCTACCAAACCACTACAGTTGCACAAAATAATGAGCAAAACAACTTACCAAACGATCAGAACAGTCAGAGATATGAAGGCCGAAGATACGAGCGCTGGTATGACAATCGATGTGGAGGCTACGGAGGTCGAGGTTGTTTCTCTAGAAATTGAGACAACCGACCACATCGACCCATCCAATACTTTACATGTTATAAGGAGGGACATCGGTGTGTAGACTGTCCATATAAAGACAAAACTGACCTCAAATTTTGTACTCATTGTGGATTAGGGGATCACTCACTATAGGATTTCCCTACCATGTTGGAAAAAATAAATACAAAGAAAAATGTTAATGTCATGTCACGTGTGCAACAAAATGATGTAATAAACACAAAAAATTTGCATATTGTAACCCGCCAAGGAACAAAAACAAGAAGTGATAACCCAAGAATTAGAAAAATAAAAGAGAAAAATGTCTACCCTGATCCACTTAAAGAAAAACAAACATACAAAGAAGCAACAAATGTATTCAAAGAATTTGCACGACAGGAAGAAGCTAATGACAATCGACATAACAAAATAAAAGAATTAATATAGCTCGTACAAAAAGACAACTCAGTATTTCAGTTCATCGATTTTGCTATATGAAATAAACCACAACAATATTGAAAAACAAACAAAGAATATCTATAGTTTAAATAAAAAAGATAAAGGTGATGCTGACCCACTTGTCGACTTGGAAATTGAAGGATACCATGTCGAACAAGTAGTGCTCGACTTTGGATCACAAGTAAACATCATGACTCGTGACACTTGGGAACAAATGGGAAAACCTTGACTATATGAGTCAGGCATATACCTTAAACTAGCCGACCAGGGCCTAATTGAACCTATTGGAGTCTGGAAAAATGTTGACACAACTATAAAAGGAATCTCAACCAAAGTCGACTTCAAAATCATTGACACTAAGGAAGGATCCAGTTCCTTCCCAGGGTTAGTAGGTCGACCTTGGGGTAGAAACATGAAAGATTCGATATCCATGGACAAAGAGAGAATCAAATTAAAAGGAAATGGACAAAAGGTCATTGTACCTATTCATCCATCTCAAGGAGAAACTTGGACTGAACCTATCGATGAAGCAGTTGACATTCGACAACTGTACCAGATTCAAAACAATGTAGATTATACAGAACCTAAT
Organism: Pseudotsuga menziesii; assembly: GCA_001517045.1. NCBI lineage: Eukaryota > Viridiplantae > Streptophyta > Pinopsida > Pinales > Pinaceae > Pseudotsuga > Pseudotsuga menziesii. The sequence continues at coordinate 1,613,900 of LPNX011037000.1, read as the reverse complement.
ATCTATGGATAACTTCATTTATGCAACCAATAATCAGTCAGTTACAATTCAGATGTGTAATTATATGATTGGGAGATCTAGAACTACGAAACACAAGCAAGAGGGTCTTGGAATATTCAAAAAGTGCATAAAAATCCCACCCAATAGTGCTTCATAGTGTCCATTGTCCCAAAAATATTTGATAAAAAAATTAGGGAATACCCTACTTTACAACCTACCAATGTAAATACTACACAACTACCAAGATATAAGGAAAGAGAATCACCAGTCATGCATGTAGAACAAGTTTCCAAAAATATTGGTGACCATGGCTGACTTCAAAACCTAGTAGAAACTTTTACAGGCCAAGCTGCTCGATGTTGGGATACCCATCAGACAAGATTGTAGACCTAGACATTAGCTTCAACTTACTTTGTCGAAAGGTTTGGAGGAAATAAGTTAACCAAATAGGATCAGATACCTATATTCACTCAAGGACAGAATCTAGAAGATCATATTAAGACATGTGAAAAAGAATGGAGAAAACTTGGATACAAGGATGAACGAGCATGGCCACACCTGTTCCCATCAACCCTCTTTGACTTACCAAACAAATGGTATAAAATGGAAGAAGCTAGAGGTGAAACATTCTTATGGCATGAACTCGGAGAAAATTTCATTAAATATTTTAACTTTATCCCACAAAATGAAAACTTGGTCGAACCAGCAAAACAGATTAAACACTTTATACAGTTGACATAAAACAAACCCTTAAAAGATAACCAACAGATAATGAAATGCAACAATATAGAAACTAGGACAAAACCACAATCGACAAGACTACAGTTAGAAAATGAAAATACAGAAGGGAAAATCTTTAGATGGAAATCAAACCATGTCGAAATGACCAAACCTATTCGTATAGTCCTTAAAGTGGAAACAACCAACAAACATGATACTGACAGAATGACTGCAACTGACTTCCCTACCACATTCCACAGTTTAAGGAAGGAGGTTGACCAATCAATGAAGCCAAATCACCATAATGGCTAGATGCTAAAGTCAAAACTAGAGAATTCAACATCTCAAATGATGATCGACCAAAAATGGCAAAGATTGGTGACTACTAGAGTGAAGAGCAAACCACAAAGATAGTGAACTTATTAAGAGAGTTCCAAGATGTATTTGCTAGAGATTATAAAGACCTCAAAGGCTTAGTCCATGAAATGAAAGAAATGAAGATTGACACTAAACCTAATGTTCGACCTGTGAAGAGAAGGCCATATAAGCTAGCTCACAAATACGAAGAGATAGTCAAAAAGGAAATTGATAACATGCTTGCAGCAAGCATCATCTATCCTATTAACCAATGAGAATGGGAAAGTCCAATGGTTGTACAACCTAAGGAACATGATATGACCAAACTAAGAATTTGTGTCGACTTTAGAGAACTAAATAAAGTGACACTGATAGACCCATTTCCAACTCCTTATGTAGATGAAATCTTAAATGAGGTTGCAGGACATGAATGCTACTCATTTGCAGATGGATTCTCAAGTTATAACCAAGTGCCAATAGCCAAAGAAGACCAGAAAAAGACAACATTTGTATGTGAATTTGGATCATTTACTTATAAGGTTATGCCTTTTGGATTAAAGAATGCACCTGCAGTATTTTCTAGAATTGTTGTCAAAACATTTCAAGAATATATTTACAAGACCATGGCAGTATGCTTTGATAATTGGACAATATACTCCATGTTAAAATATCATAGCAAATAGCTCAGGCTTATGTTGGAGAGATGTCGACAAATTCAACTATCCCTGAACATCAAGAAATGCATATTTGTGACCCCCATAGGGATATTATTAGGGAACATTGTCTGTAAGGAAGGTATTAAGGTTGACTTTGCAAAAATCAAAATGATCCTCGACCTAAAACCACCAGTAAACCCAAAACAAGTGAGGGTGCTACTTGACCACACAGGTTATTACAGAAAATTTATAAGGTATTATTTAGATATGACCTATGCACCAAAAGAGCTATTAAGGGAAGATAAAGAGTTCAACTGGATTGAAGAGTGCCATCTATCATTTGAAACATTAAAAAGAAAACTAAAGCACCAATCCTAAGGTTTCCAAACTGGTCGATCAAATTCCATGTTCATATTGATGCATCAAGCCTAGCAATATGAGCAATCTTAACTCAACCAGGAGATGATGGAATGGATTATCCTATAGTTTACAGTAGCAGAAAATTAAACAAAGCTGAGAGAAACTATTCAACAACAGAAAGAGAAGCATTAGGAATGGTCTTCGCATTACAAAAATATTGACATCATCTTCTAGCTAACCCATTTATATTTTATACAGACCATCAGGAACTTAAATATCTCGTCAGTAAACCACTACATCATGGAAGGATTTGTCGATGGCTACTATCATTCCAAGAATTTGAATTTGAAGTTCTTGTCATACTAGGCAAGTTAAATGTCGGTCCTGACCATTTATCTCGAATCGACACAGGAGAAGAGCCGACAGGAGTTGAATATGACTTACCTAATGCACATCTATTTTGGATAGAAGTAGTCCCAGCAAAATTAGAAGAAATATCCCAGTTCATAGAAGATGGACAAGCACTAGAAGGAATGAGTACAAAGAAGAAGCAGATATTATCTATGAAGGCTGCACCATACAGTCTTATAAATGGATTCTTATACAAAATGGGATTAGATGACATCCTCAGAACGTGTGTACTAGAACATGAACGAGACAACATTATGCATGAAGCACATTATGGACCTACATGAGGACATTTCCAAGCAGACACAACTGCAAACAAAATCCAACAGTCAAGGTTATGGTGGCCGACACTTCACAGAGATTGCAAAAATTTTGTAGGTCAATGTGACAGATGTCAACGACTAGGTCGACCTCTCCCTAGCACAGAAATTCCTTTGATATCAGTAAATCCAAGTTTGACATTCGAAATTTGGGCCATCAACTTCATAGGACCATTCCCTATACCAGCAAAAAGAACAGGGGAAAGGTACATCATAACTACAGTCAAATATGTAACTAAATGGGCAGAGGCTGAACCAATAGACACATGTTCTAGTGAGATAGCTACTAAGTTTATCTATGAGAATATCATCACTAGATTTGGATGTCCACTAACCCTAATTAGTGACCAGGGAACACACTTCATCAATAGAACTATCAAAACCCTAACCGACCAGTTCTAAATCGACCACCGTCGGAGTACAACATACCATCCTCAGTCGAATGGAGCAATTGAAGCATTTAATAAAACATTAACAAGAGGACTAACCAAAATATGTAATGCTGATAAGGCCGACTGGGACGAGAAAATACCTACAGTATTATGGGCATATAGAACAACATATAAATGCTCGACTGACCAAACTCCTTTTCGACTAGTCTATAGACAAGAATCAATAGTTCCACTACACTTCTGACAACTGACAGCTATAATTTCCGAGATCCTACATGTCGATGTCGAACAAGGAAGAAAGGACCAACTATTGCAACTAAGAAAACTCGAAGAACACCGACTAATTGCAATGCAACATCAAGAAATCCAGAAATAACAACATAAAGCATGGCACGACAGAAACATCAAAAACAAAAACGTATCAGTGGGAGATCTTGCTTTACTATATAATAGTCGGGTAAAAGGTAAACCTAACAAGCTCCATACAGAATAGATGGGGCCCTATGTTGTCGAAGAGATACATACCAATGGATCATTCCGACTAAGGACATTACACAGCATAGTATTTCGGAAACTCATTAATGGAGCCTGACCAAAATGCTACAGAAACTAGAAATAAACATAGTGAAAAAAAATCCTATAACGACCATAATGGTTAAACCAAAAGCTATAAAAATATCAAAATCCAAAAAGCAAAATAATACCGTACATGCAGAAAACTATGACAGGAAATTACCATTTAGACAACCAACATTATGCCCATCGACATAATGCCATCAACCATTTTCATAACCGACATCGACCAATGACCTCGATAGTCCCATCACGCATTCACGACCTTGAGCGCCGAAAGCAATTCACCATTAATGCACACTCAAGTGTTCCAGCTGGAACATCACATCTGCCATTAATACACTTCTCGACAAAAACATCCAAAGCATCGCCTATAAATACTGGACCACCGAAGGATCATTCACCACAATTCATACCGAGAGAGCATCAGAGCATCCATACGACTGAAAGCCGAGAATACCTTAGCGAAATCGACCACCAAATCGACAAGATGGCACCCAAATAGACTAGAGCCTCAGCCAATGCCAAGGAATTACAGACTGTAGAAACACCTTTATTTCGAAGGCTAAAGAACATTAAGAATGCTAAGGTGCACGAAGGCTCATGGTAAAAAATATGGACCGAGATGCAAGAATCGGCTTATGTCAACAAGAATCCTACTCAAGCTGCATAGAAAATAAAATGCATTACCATCTTCAACTATGTCAATGCACCTCTCATGCCCAACTTCGATGGCACCAAGGAAACAACTGTAAAATTTATCATAAGTCGGTACAACAACGGCTAGTTCTACTTCGACCAACCAATCAACATATTTGGGGAAGTCATCTTGAAGCTAAAATCTCTCTCAAACACAGGAGACCCAGTACCAGTTGGTATTAAAGAAGGACTGGTTGAAGAACTAACTGGGTCAGCTTCGGGCAAAAACTTGAAGGGGTTGATGATTAGTCAAATCCCAACCCGAACGCCACAGATTGTGGAAAAAATAATAGCCATAACACTCACCCTTGCAGGTCGAGGAAGCGAGCTCAAATTAGACATGTTATAAGTTGTTGACACCATTGTGACAAATAGAAAGATATACAGATGGGATGAATATGTCACCAACATGGTCAAGGCCATCTATGAAAGATTCCAATAGAAGGGAGGAATCATCAGGTTCCCCTCCCTCATACTATGGATAGTCATGTACCATATTTTCCCTGAAGGAAACCCAATTTTTCAAGAACCGACAAGGTTCCACATATGGAGATTCAAACCATTCTCCCAGAAAGGAACCTTGAAGGAACTTGAAGACGAAAAAGTGTTGTTGGAGAACTGGCTCCAATAGCTAAAAGTCTGCATGAATAGATGGAGGGTACCTCAAAACATTAGATGAAGTCTACTAATAAAGTCCCACATCCAGATAGAGATCGACCATACTTCAATGTGGTGCATGCAGGGCACCGACTCAAATGCAAAATCCCTCGACTATTATCCATCGGTCGACCAGATCTTTCAAGAGTTGTCTCGACAAGATAAAACAAAAATACCAGTACCAGTGACAACAAAGAAGATCGAATTCTTGATTGAGGAGCCGTTAATCGACCAAGAGAAAGAAGAATACTATGAGCTAAAACTCTACATCAGTACCTTTGTGTCAGAGGAGACATCGGTCGAACAAATTGGCTGAATTCAAATCATCATCAAACCTCTGGCAGCATAGAGAGTAGAACCACAGACAGAAGAAACATAGGTAGAGCAACAAGGAATCACTTCGGCTGCAGAAAGTCTCATCCCGACCTAGGAGCCAAGGGGAGAGATAGAACCAAAAAACCCAGAGTATGCTATCACAAAAGGCATTATAAAAAATTTGTTGAAAGAGATAGCAGCTGTAAGAAAAAAGATAAGAACACAACAACGACAATAGGGAAAAGGTAAGCGCAAGCTTATCATTACAGAATCATCAGATGACGAGGAGGAACTAGGAGCTATGGCCATAGACATAATAGAAGATGCCACAGCAAATAAAGTTCCAATGGAAACCCAGCTCCAAAGATTTTTCGAGGCAGGAACACTACCAGGACAACCAAAGAAAGCTAAGATCACCCACATGACTACGCCTGAGAACGTCGTAGATCTTGCCTCTACGCCTCCACCTCCATCTCCTATAAAAGTAATATAGGAGCAATCACTAGAACAACATTCGATAAGCCCAATTGACTTGTGCAAAAATGATATGTCGGAAGCTGTCAAAGAAAATTTTGACAAGGATAGAGATTTGCAGGAATTCATTGAGAAACTGCCTGAGATATTCACATTGGTATAGAAGCTATCCACAAAATCACCTCTCTTCGATGTTGGTGGATACCAACCAGGTCATGAATTCTATTCATGAACCTTTGCAACTATCACTTCGACTTTCGAGAGAAATACTGACAAGGAAGCTGAAGTTACAGCATGTCATACCATGACTATCACTCCGAATGTACCCCAAACCAACCTACCAGCCGCTGTACCGACCGAAGGAGAAGAAAATGACGAGGACATAAATCGACATATTAACCAAATCTTCTCTGACTTGGACTCACCTCCCCAGCCTGACAACCCACCTCTTGGCCTCACTTCCACCAACCCAATCACCCCCGACCATTCACCAATTCCATCACCACCACCACAACCCCTTGCCTCAGAACAAGCCCCACCAAAACCATCAGCACCAACTCCATCCACTTATACACCCCCTGCATCTAACCAACTAGAGGCAACAGTCATCCCACCTCCCCAAATAGAGAAACCATCGACCACTATACCACAAACTGAAAATCCCAACTCGACTTTTGCAGGTACACAAGTGCCAACACAAACAGAGACAAAAAACATAAGAAGAGGAAGGAGAAATAGAAGAAGGAGCATCATGGATAGCCATCAAAGGTCCATATCAAATTGAAATATGCAACCTCACTGACCGATGCAGAGCTAGGACAACTCCTGAAAACCCTAGCAGTCGAAGAAAATACAAGGAGCCAATATAGATGTAAGGAACTCGACAACAAGGTCGAAGAACAGGTCAAGTTCCTCAGCAAATGTAGAAACCTTGCACAATCAGTAATGCCAGGCCTCGTAGAGGTCGACACTGACAAACCGCTCAAAAGAGAGTATCAACTATTTGAAAGCATGGTGACGGCACTCCAAGCACAGATTCAAGAAGCAAAGGAGGAGTAAAAAGAAGAAATTGCCCGCCTCCTAATGGCGCAACACACAACCTTTTCTAAAGCTTATAAATTGCCGCAAGATCACACAGAGGATTCCATCATCACTGAAGAAATACTACGAGACTAGCCTGCTTACTACGGGAAATTTTATCAGCAAACTCAACAAACCCGACAAGGGATCCAAGCACTTGAAAACAGGAAAACCACTGATGAAGCACTCAGAACCACAATAGAAGAACAAATAGTGCTTGAGATATCCAAGCTGCAAAAACTTGAGAGGCAAGCACATCAGTGGGTGCACCAAGCTATCCCCAACTTGGAAAAAGTTGACATCATCTTCCCGTAGATGAAATGACTTGTCGAGACCGCAGAGGAGAAGGACCAGTTTATGGGTCCCGACATGGAGAGAATAGTTGAAGTCTCCATTTCAAAGAAGATGTTGATCTTATCAAGTCTAACTACACTCACCATCGACATCCAGACAATCTTGCAAAGTTGGACAGATTTCCAACATCACCTAGCAGTGACAGCCCCAGCAATTGTCAAAGTTTGTGTACAAAAAAGACTGACCATCAGACTTCACAACCCTTGAAGACCAAGCACATCATAATGACTACTAAGAAAATATAGGAAGAATTTTACACCTCCCTGTTTCTTCAGGACGAAGAAACATTTTGTTCATGGGGGAGATGTTGGAGGAGCAAGTCGATAAGTCGACTTGAACGATAGCTGACTTAGTTGATCAGCCTACTAAGTTGGTTGACTGACTAAACTAGAGATTAGGTCGACCACCTAAGGTCGTGCCGGTTCACCGAACTGACAAGTAGTTGTTTTATAACTATTTTGTAATCATATATATTAGGCTGTTGAGCCAAATGAGAACTTAGTTTAGTTCTTTGTATTGTATGGACCCTCTCATGCTAATATAATCTGTTATTCAATCTATTAGTTCTTGTCTCTTGTCTGTGTTAGGTATGTATGCTTTAGTATGTATTATTGGTAACCTTATGTGACCAATGAGATTACAAAAAGCAGTTTTAGGGGTAGATATTGGTGGAGTGATTGTGAAGGTTCCCATGATGAAAGAGTCTTTGAACATCCCAACTCCTACATCTTGAATCACTACTTTTGAATTCTCCACAAAAGGAACATTTGAGTGGATGTTGGCTTTAAGTGTACTGCAGTAATCTAACTGATTGATCGTAATGATATTTTCTTGATGGGGGAACCAAAATAATCAGAATACTGAAGACACTACTGCCATGATTGCATGTATCCAACTACGTCCCAATAATAGATTGTAATCTATGGGTGCATTCACTACCTCAACATCAACTTGAACTATTTTTACTCCTAATTCAATTGGGCAAGCCGTAATGATTCCATGAGGTGGGAACAAGTGTCCATTAAATGCTTTAAGGTATTTACTGTATGGTTTCAACGTGGGTGAACCTAAGCCTTTACAACATCCTAAATACATGACACAAGTCGAGGCTCCTTCATCTATAATAGTTTGAAAAATCACCCCATTTGACATCACTTTGATCTAAAAAGAGATGTGATGGAATCCTACTTGTTAGTTTTTCTAAATCAAATGTGATCAAACCAGTATCATTCATGTCAACTATTACAATTGAATACAAAAGTGATTTTCTTTGAGTTGGAAAACTTTGTAATAACTCCAAGGCTGACATGGCACAAGGTGCTTGAGCTAAGTCCTCCACTATACTATATTTTTGAGCTTCTCTTGAATTAGGTTTATCTTTTGATTTACTTAACACTCCTTTTGGGAGTGGAGGCATTATGTCAATGGTTGGTTTCTTGATAGTGAGAGAGCCATTTGGTTTTGATGCCGATGAGTATGAAACACTAGGTGGTGTGTCATACGAATGAGCTCTTGTTTTAATATTGACCTCATGATCTAGTCCAAAGATGTTGGAAATGGGTGGATTTCACCCTTGTGAAGGGTTTTCTTGGTTACATCCTTAAGGAAGGTTTTCTTGGTTTCCCCCTTGTGGGGAATTGGGGCTGCAACAACCATTTTTGTTTTTGTGGAAAAGGTTGAGTCAACACAACAGGTTTTTTTTTTCCATTGCATTGAGAAAACATTTGATGAATGTCATCCTGTGAGGACCCTGCAGCAAATAATTAATCAAAATACACGATATAGCAGCAGAACTCAAAATCACTTTTATATTAATCGCAGGCCACTTCGAGGGGGCAACCTCCTTTGAGCAAGCTCAATACAAAATAACTTCACGGTGCCTTCCTTAGCCTCAACACACACTTATATACTAAAAATAGGCGCCAATACTATGGGTCAAAACCATGGCCCAATATAAACTATGGATCAACAAATACTACAGGTGGCTTACAAAGCATATGCGCCCAACAACAATAACACAAACTATTGATCAACAATTACTATGGGATGACTTACAAAGCATATGCGTCCAAAAACAATATACTAACATGGTAAAGAGAAGGATTGACATGGGTTCCTAACATCCCCTCCCCCTTAGAAAAAGCTTTGTCCTCAAAGCTTTAGATGTGGAAATTGTCGCTGAATCTGAAGGAGTGGTTCCCACATAGCATCCTCGGGCTGCATTATGTGCCATTGAATTAAGACCTCTGTGATAGAGCGAGAGCGAAGCTGACGAGTGCGCTTATTGAGGACAACCTACGGCTCCAAAAAGATGGATCCTTCATTATCCAATTCTGGTAAAATAGTTTGGCCTTTGATGTTGGTGCCAAGAAATTTCTTCAGACAAGAGACATGAAATACTGGATGAATGTGGGAAGAAGGCGGAAGTTCCAATTTATAAGCAACAGACCCAATATTCTGAAGAATCCTATATGGCCCATAGAACTTTGGAGCGAGCTTATGACGCCCTTTGAGTTTTAGTGAGGATTGCTTGTAAGGCTAGAGACAAAGAAAAACCATATCACCGGCTTGAAAAGTACGCTTAGAACGGTGCTGATCAGCTTGTTGCTTCATGCAATTTCTTGCCATGTGAATATTTTCACGCAAAATGCGAAGAACCTCATCGCGGTTTCGAAGGACCGCATCAACTGCCTGAACTGGAGAACTGCTGGGGGTGTAAGGAAGAAGAACTGGCGGTGCCTGACCATAAACTGCTTCATATGGAGTCATTTTAGAGGCAGTGTGGTAAGAGGTATTGTACCACCATTCAGCGAGAGGGAGCCACTTTTCCCACTAATGTTGTTGCTCATAGGAGAAGCAATGAAGATAAGTTTCCAAGCATTTATTGATAATTTCAGTCTGACCATCCGTTTGTGGGTGATAACCTGAACTCATCTTCATTTTGGTGCCAGTGTGGTGAAAGAGTTCTGTCCAAAAATGACTGGTGAAAGTTGCATCACGATCCGAGACAATGGAGGAAGGCATTCCATGAAGACGAAAGATCTGGTCCAGGAAAATTTGAGCAATGGAGGAGGCTTTATAGGGATGGATGAGAGCACAAAAATGACTATATTTGGAGAGTCGATCAACCACAACCAAAATCACAGTCTTCCCTCCAGATTTAGGGAGCCCTTCAATGAAATCCATAGAAATATCTGTCCATATCCAGGTAGGTATGGGAAAGGGTTTGAGCAATCCCGGAAGGGGTGTTGTTTCACCCTTATTGCGCTGGTAGGTATCACATTCAACCACCATCTGTTGAATTGTCCTTTTCATGCCCTGCCAAAAGAAGTTGCGCCGTTCCTTTTCATACATTTTTAGAAAACCAGAGTGCCCAGCTGACAGAGAAGCATGGAGTTCATAGAAGATAGCTTGTTGAAGAGCTGTGTTCTGGGGAAGCACTAGACGACCCTTGTATCGCAGTGAAGCACCATCCCAAGAGTAATGTGGGACAGCATAAGGGTTGTTGGCCAAGCATTGGATGATTTGAGATAATGAAGAGTCATTGACATAACCCTATTGAACCGATTGCAACCAATTTGGAACATGCATAGAAATAGCAGAAAGATAACCTTGGCCATCAAATGTGTGAGAAAGGGCACCTGCCACAATATTGTCCTTACCCTTCTTATAAGTGATCTCATAGTCATAACCCATGAGTTTGATAACCCATTTTTGTTGTGCTGGGGAGGATACACGCTGTTGTAGGAAATATTTCAGACTCTGGTGATCAGTCTTGATGCAGAAATGATTCCCTAAGAGGTAGGGTCACCACTTTTGTACTGCATGCAAAATAGCCATCATTTCCTTCTCATATGTAGAGGCAACTAAATTCTTACCGGAAAGGGCTTTGCTGGTGAACGCAATGGGGTGTTCATCTTGAAGGAGAACAGCACCAAGTCCATTACCATAAGAATCACTCTCAATAATGAAGGGCTTGGAAAAATCGGGCATAGCTAGAACATGTGTAGTACACATAGCTTGTTTCAGCTTGACAAATGCACACTCAGTAACATGTGTCCATGTAAAAGCATATTTTTCAACAGAGTAGTTAATGGATCTGCAATCTTCCCATAATCCTTGACAAACTTGTGGTAGTAGCCAGTCAACCCCAAAAAACCACGAAGGCTCTTGAGTGTCTTAGGAGGCGGCCAATTGTTCATGGCAGCGATTTTGGTAGGATCCACACGAACCCCTTGTGCTGAGATAATGTGCCCGAGATACTCAACTTCCTTTTGGCCAAAAACACATTTAGACTTTTTGGCATGGAGATGATGATCAGAGAAAAGTTGCATTACAAGAGCCAAATGCTGGAGATGTTTAGCCCATTTTTTACTGTAGATGAGGATATCATCAAAAAATACCATAATTAATTTCCGCAAATAGGGTCGGAATATTTTATTCATCAAGGCCTGGAATGTGGAAGGAGAATTAGTGAGACCAAAGGGCATGACCAAAAACTCATAGTGGCCATCATGTGTGCAGAAAGTTGTTTTAGGGATATCATCCTCATGAACCCGAATATGATGATACCCAGAGCGAAGATCCAACTTGGAGAAAAATTGAGCACCATGAAGCTCATCAAGAAGCTCATCAACAATAGGAATTGGAAACTTATCCTTGATGGTGAGGTGATTAAGTGCTCGGAAGTCAATGTAGAGGCGCCATGACCCATCTTTTTTGCGGACAAGAAGAACTGGTGAAGAAAAGGAACTTGTGCTTGGGCGAATAATACCTTGCTTCAGTAAGTCCCTAATGAGGAGTTCAATCTCTGTTTTTTGGTGAAATGGGTAGCGATAGGTGTTATAGCAGATTTCACCACACTAGGTGAATCACACATTGTATGGCCTTCCCCTATCCCACTACAGACTCATTAGCCCCTATGGACCACTTTTTGTCTTTTGATGTATCATTGACCATCCCTAAAAACATTAGAAAAATGATATACGCGGCCTTTTCCCCGATAACCGCGTACATACGCGGATATTCCCTCTATAGTCACGTACATCGGGATGTGTGCATAATCCAAAATCCTTTGGAGCATTCCTTGACTTGGATCCGACTCATATGACTCTTGGCCTTCCATATGCCTTGAGATCGCATGGATTCGACCTTTCAGTATCGATTTGAAAAGCTATATAAGGAACCCATTGAGACATTGAAAGCATAAGAGAGAATTGAGAGTAACAAAACTATAGTCCATTGTTGCCAAAACTTATGCTTGAGTCTGCATCCCTTTGTCCCTTGGATCACTGTTGTGTTCTTCCCAAGATTTCCTTTTGCTAGTAAGCTTGCTATCGAAGTGATGGAGGATTGAGGTGGTGGAGGCCCAAGTGGGGGATTCAGTTTCTCTGGTTCGCAGACGTGCCATCAGAGGTTGTCACTTGTAATATCTGATTCATATTAATAGAAATATATTTTCCTATCCAGTAATGTGTATTTGAATGAATATTGTATCCATTGGAATATGTCAAATGCTTATACATTATTGATTATATATGCTAGAATAGATCTAACACCATGAAATAAAGTATGCTTGTATTGTTTACTTGTTGTTGAGGACGTTTTATAACAATTCAAGCTGAAGATTGGAAAGCTCAACGGGGATCTACTTCAACCGTTCGGAATAAGGTATGAGGTTCGATCCTTTAGTGTTAGATGTTTTTATTTCTATTGCATATTGGGAAAGATTGATTTCTGGAGTCTAGATATCTGTTGTGGTACCCCGAGCCATAGGAATTTCTCTCCGTAACAATAGGGCCTGATGTTGGGAGGACTACTTCCAGGAAGGAGCTGAATACGATGGTCCTCTGGTCATGAAGGTGGAAGTCCCACTGGTTCAGCAAAAGCACCTGTATATCGATCTAGAATTTGTTGGAGATCCAAAGGAGTAGTGGGGGCCGCTGATGGTTGCATTTGAATGGAATGAAGCTTAGTGATGAAACCATGGGAACTCTTCTTAAGGAGTTTTTCCATGCGATGTGAACTGATGATGCTGAGAGACCCTGGTTGTAATCCTTTCAATGTGTGTTTGTGTCCATCAGGGGATAACTGCATCCAAAGTTCAACAAAATCCCATAATATGGGGCCAAGTGTGCGCAGCCATTGAGCGCCCAAAACCACATCACATCTGCCTAAGGTCAAGGCAAACATGTCAGAGCGGAGGTTATAATCTCCCATAGAGATACACACATTACTACACTTCCCTTTGCAAGGTAAGGTGCCCCCATTGGCAACCATGACTTCAAAGTTGGAGCAAGGATGGATAAAACAATCAGCTTGTTTGGCGATCTGAGGGTCAATGAAATTATGAGTGTTGCCAGAATCAATGAGTATTGTAAGAGGAAGCTTCTTGAAGTAACCGCATACCCGCATTGTTTGGGGGGGTGTGACTCTAGCTAAAGCATGGAGGGATATCTCGGGCTGGTCATCCTGAGATGGAGGGTCACTAGGTGGCTCCTGAATGTCAACCGGAGCATCCATTGTAGCGGGAGCTTCTTCACCAATTTCAGAAGCAGGTGGAGAATCCACATCCAAGAGATAGAGCTTTTGTTGAACACATCGATGTCCCCGACTGAATTTCTCGTCACAATTATAACAAAGCCCTTTTTCTCTGTGTGCCTGCATCTCTGTTTCAAACAAATGCTTGATTGGAGGTGAGCGAGGAGCTGGAGAAATGGGAGGTCGTTGAGAACCCATATTTCGGAAGGGAACAAAAGAGGATTTGGAGCACTGTTGGGCTACCATCTTGTCTTCTGCCAACTTAGCCAACCCCAGGGCTTCCATCATTGTGTTGGGACTGAACATTTTGACCTCAGAGCGAATTGCATCCTTTAGACCACTGATAAAACAACTCCGGTAGAAGTCATCAGATAATCCTTCAGTGTGATTAGCTAGTTTCTCAAATTCAGTTTGATACTCTTTCAAAGTTCCAATTTGGCAAAGTTTAGTGAGAGCTCCTGTGAATTCATCAAAAGCACTAGGACCAAATCGTTGCAAAAGGAGCTGGCAAAAATCAGGCCATTTTGGCTCTTCATGAGCCTTGATGTACCAACGATACCATTGAAGAGCTTCCTGTTCCAAATGAAAGGAGGCAAGTGGAACTTTGTTGACATCAAAAGTATTATGAAGACTGAAATACTGTTCTGCACGATAGATCCATCCAGTCAGATCAGTACCATTGAAGCGAGGAAAATCTAGCTTCGAACCACGAAAATTGCTAGAAGAAGAGAACCCATTGTCTGATGAAGACTCCTACTGTTGTATGGTGTTCATAGCTGAATGCTCAAGATGGAGACCGAGAAATTTTTCATCCAGTTCCTGGAGTTTGGCTTGAATGGCTACAAGTGCTTCCTCCATGGTTTTTGCTCCTGTGCGGGTGACAACCATAACCAGGAGGTTTTTTTTTATTTTTTTATTTTTTTTTGGGGGGGAGTGGGTAGAAAAACAAAAACAGAAACTGTTTCAGTAGAGGAAAATCTGGATTTGGGAAAAAATCGGAAGGGTAATTTGGGTTTGAGTAAGTTTTGGACACTGTCGAAAGGACAGGGAAGTAAAAAATGGGGATTTTAGGAGCGGGGTGAAAGAATGAGAAAATTTGGTAGAGAGGAACAAAGAAGCAGAATGAGGAAAGGAATACGGTGGCAAAATTTGAAGGCGTTTGGGCGAAAATCGAAGGAGTTATGGCAAACCCTAAAAATAGACAAATGTGGGATTTCGGGTCTTGGGAAGTGGAATTTGGGATAGGGTCTTCAAGAATGAAATATGCATAATGGAATTTTAGAGGTGTCAGGGAAGTTTCAGGGAAAATAGATTTGAAACCAAGGAGATATGGCTGAAAAACAGAATTTTCTGCAATGGCGCGAAAGTGATCGAAAATAGTGGAATCTGCAACGGTACGGAAGTGATCGGCAACAAATGGATCTGCAACGGTGCGGAACTAACCGGAAACATTTCTAGAAAGAGGAAATATGTGATTGTGCAACTAAAAATAGATATGGACCCCAGGTATGTGCGGCTTCCTATCGGTTCAAGGGATTCACTCGGCCACCAATGCTGTCTGACGGCTTGCGTATTGGGGCAGTACCCCTCACTCCATGGCTCAAGTAAAACTGATAACCACTTGGCCACAAACGACAGCTCTTGGTTTACCTCACGGGTGGAAACTAGTCAATCAGGTAGGGGTCGTTGCCCTTTTTACTGGCACGTCCTCTCAATGGGCCAGCTACCTTGGGGTTCCTGTGGTACTCCTCACAATGATTTTTAGGGCTTATGCCCAAGTACTTCCCACAGTTAAGTAGATAGGGATTATTCCCAGATACGAACCTGCAACAGAAGCGAAAAAAAAAAAATTGGGCAGAAATTTCACCCAACAAGCCCAAGAAAGTGCTCTGATACCAGATGTGAGGACCCTGCAGCAAATAATTAATCAAAATACACAATATAGCAGCAGAACTCAAAATCACTTTTATATTAATCATAGGCCACTTCGAGGGCGCAACCTCCTTTGAGCAAGCTCAATACAAAATAACTTCACGGTGCCTTCCTTGGCCTCAACACACACTTATATACTAAAAATAGGTGCCAATACCATGGGTCAAAACCAGGGGCCAATATAAACTATGGATCAACAAATACTACAGGAGGCTTACAAAGCATATGCGCCCAACAACAATAACACAAACTATGGATCAACAATTACTATGGGACGACTTACAAAGCATATGCGTCCAACAACAATATACTAACACGGTAAAGAGAAGGATTGACATGGGTTCCTAACACATCCATATGAGGGCATAGGTGAGTTGGATGATCTCTTTGAAAATTTTTGCAAGGATACTTGTTTTTTTCATTTATCTTGATTTCATGTTGGTTGAGTATTCATTCTAGGTGCATATCCTATCCTAGCATTACCATTTGGATTTTTCTTTTGTTTCTTCCTTTTTCATTTTTGGTCTGTGGCTTGGACCATGAGGATTTCCAAAGTTTAGGTAGGATTTGTAGGTTGTTGGTTTTCTTGGCTAGCTGTGGGTTAAGAAGTTTGAAACGACATGTGTCCCATTTGCAGGGTGAGCTGATTAATTTGGCTAAAACAACCAATCACACCATCAGCATGAGGTCCTTTCGATGGCCTTGCTGGGTCAGATGCGGGTCTTGTAGAAAGAGGTATTAAACCATAAATTGTGCCTGCATGTGAATATATCAAATCCATTTGTTGGGAACTCTGAATGAGTTTCTCTTTGGTCATGGATCTTGACATAGATACACTTTTGGAAAGAGTAGGAAATAGTGTTTTTACAAACAAATATGCTAAGAATCATCCCCTGGTCATCCATCGAACTTGGGTATGTCTGTAGGAAGTTTGGTTGGTATGGTTGGCCACATAATCATATGTAGAACATGATCATTGCTTAGCCATGATAAATCCAGTAGATTCAATGTGGCTAGAAATGGTGATATGATAGGTTCCATCATAGGTGTTTGATATGTGGGTGGAATTGATAGTTCCATTGACCTGGGGTATGATTTATGTTCCGTGGGGGATTTCCTCCTTGAATAGAAGGACCCCAAAAATATTTGTTATTCCCAAGATTTTTCCCATTCCATTGCGAGATGGAATTGAAAGGTGAATTGCCTCCTTGTGTATGTGGGCTCCAATAAGGTTGATAGTTTCCTAGGATTTGACCATTCCCAGGATATTGTCCTTGTAATTGAGAAGTATTCCAATGTGGATTTCCCCCCTTTGGGAGTAGGTTCATGAAATATTGGCTACTTTTGATACCCATACTACTTGATTTTAAGACAAGATTTATAGATGGAATTCCCCCCGGCATAGTGGTCATTGGAGGTGTAGGGTTACCCATAGACATTTTTCTAGGATTAGTAGGAGGATACCCTTGCAGGATAGTTCCACTCATTTGTGGGTGATGGCTCTAGTTGGTATTCGTGTTCCAAGTTCCATTTCCTCCACTAGAAATACTACCATTCCAAGGTGTAGAGTTTTCTCTAGAATTGGAACCTAGACTAGTATTAGATTGACCAAAAGGATTAAAATTAACTCGTAAATTTTGACCTTGATAAGCCCTTCCATATGGGAAATCCATGTTTGGAAAGGTACACCCTCGAGTAGGGATAGTTGTAAATGAAGTGGATGTACTTCCAATATTGGAACCTGGAATTGTACCAACTGGAACTGAAGTGCTAGTTTAACTTATATTATTAACACAAAAATTAACTGTTTGGATTGCCATTGGGGTTGAATTGAAGGTATTACCTCCCCCAGCCACCATTTGGGGCTAAACCGATGTAGTTCTTGGAGCTTCTGAAGAAGTTAAAGGGTTAAGTGTCAGATTTTGCATGTTATTTGTATATGTGAAAAGAGGGTTAAGGTTATAGAATGATTCATTTACCTCAAGTATTACTAGATCTGAAAGATGCAATCGTGGGTTTTTAGGATAAGTTGTATGGTTTTCTATTATTCCATTGTTAAATGGAGTAATATTACCAACTTTTTATGTAAATGGTTCAGTATTGGGTTGATGTTGAACTTCTCTATTATTGTTAATTAAATTTTAAAATGGTTCAGTTTCATAGTCTTTTTGTATCCGTCTCCATGTTTTATCATGGCCTTCAAGTTTCGGTGACTCACCTTGATTTCGCCATGATTGACGAATCGAGAGAGAAACCACTTTGACTTCTGGATTTTTATAATTGAAAAATATATATGAAAATGTAATCAATCAATTCTAGATGCAATCTAGACTCCAAACAAAAACAAAAGTGTCCACAGCACTAAAAATGTCCCTAAAAAAGCAAAAATCAAGCTTATTTCCAAAAAATGGAGGTTTAGTGGAAAGTTGTATTTTTAGAAGGCCTTCCAAAACTAGTATCCCTTGAGGGACATTAAGCCTCAAGAATTACTAAATATTTAAGGTACGAGAAAGAATTACATTTTTCTTCAATCGTGAGGGGTGCAAGTGTTAGTTCTTGGCTATTCCCCCACTCACAACAGCCTATGTGATTCCCTAGGAAAAGAAACTATGGTTACCACTTCATAATCGGTGACCGGGTAGGAAAGTCTTCGATCTAGGATAACTCACATAGAATAGCTATCTCAAAAGAGTGATGTCACCTCGAGGACTTGTCACTTAACTGAGACACTGTAATGTGATCATATCCCACTAAAGAAACACGAGGGGGGTTACTGTGCTTACTAATTTAGATTGAACTTGTGCTTAACACTTGTGTTAGAAGTGCTTTCGCGACAATCACTCTTTGTTACTAATGGATTTAACTCTCTTTAATCAATGCTAGTTTCAAAGTTTTGTGGCTTTGGAGAGTTAACTCACCATCTTAACCCAAATCCCTAGCCTAATCTTGTTGGTGATATCAAAGATAAAATATTGGTGATATCAAATATAAAAGATTAAGCATTAATTTTAAAGGTAATTTGATTAGTTTTGATGAGTGTTGGTGAAACTAATGGTGTTGTGACTTATGCTACTAGACCAAACCAATGCACGGATGCTTTTAAACCTATCTTTTCATTCGATGAACTTCTATACTATGGAATATTAAGAGGTTCATTGAGATCATTCATATGTGCATATTGCAAAATAAAATAACTTTCAATTTTCTAGCAAGGGTTCAAGAGGTTGGATTCAATTATCACTAATTAGAAACAAAAACGTTTGAATATTCAATATTTTTTTTGTTTCCAATAACCCTCTTAAAGTTATGTGTACATATAGGAATGTGATTCAATTTTTATTTCTCATGACCACCATTTACACTTGAGATCCATTTTCTCGTTCAAAATACCACCTGAAAGCGCAAGTGAAGAGGATACTCGTGGCTTGACAATATGCTTCAAGAACTTCAAATCATTCGTATTACACTTGAGATCCACTTTCTCGTTCACAGAACCTCACAAAAGTGCAAGTGAAGAGGATACTTGTGGCTCCTAATTTTGCTAAAAAATAAACCTATATATTACACTTTAGATCCACATTCATGTTCATAAGACCGCCTGAAATCACAAGTGAAGAGGATACTCATGGCTCGAACACAACTTATCTTAAGAAGCCTTACAATGACGAAAAGGATCCTCTCACTGTGTTTGAACTGATCTTCAGTAGTAGGTTCACATTTTGAGAATTTATGTGAATTTGATATTAAATGATGGTATGAAGAGTGTCTTAATGTTTATTACAAGTTTTTTTCCAAGTCATCAAGTCCATGTGGATTCAAAATTCATGTTCACAAGAATTCATAAATTGAAACAATGCCAAGTTTTTCAACAAATTCCTTATGTCACTAGGTGATAAAAATGACTAATTTAGACCAAATTTGAGACATTAAAGAGTGAAATAAATGATTGATAGAGTAAAAATGTCATACACTTTCATATCTGAGCATTATTTTCAAGGAAAATTTTGCATAATACTAAAAAAAAACTACACGTAAAAGTGATTTTTTTCTTAGTTTTTTCATAAAAAGAGTTTTCCAACCATCCAAAAGTGAGGGAAAATGTATCCAAATGATTGAAAATTTCTCATAAAAGGTCATATTAATATTTACCAAGTGTTTTAGGATTTTAATTAAAGTTCTGCAAAGTTTCCAGAGAATTCAATCAAAATTCAGAATCAATGATATCCAAAAATTTCAAACTCAAGCCAAAACGCACACCAAGCTTAAAATCCTTAGAAAAATGTCTAAATAATTATAAAAGGGAAGAAAATGTTGTCTAAAATATCTGTTAGAATTTTCCTAATACATACAACAACAAAAGTCAATCAAACTGGCCAAAAAATGCAGATATGGCCATCAAAAATCAAGAATCATGGCTTTTTCAAATTTCACCCATATGCATACAAAACTTTAAAATTATTCAAAGGAATTCCTTTAAATATTGATGAAAAAGAGGTAAGTAATGTATAAAAACTATCTTATAATATTCCTAAGACACCTATAATAACAAAAATCAACAAAAATGACCCAAAATTGCAGATCTAACCATAAAAAAAAGTGAAGATCTATGATTTTACCTCACTGTGGGAACCACACTACTTTATTGAGGCACAAAGCGATGAAAGCACACATATGTAATACAAAAAGGGTGTTACTAGGGTGTTAATGCTCTGTCTACAATAGAAAACGGCGTTACCAGGCTCAGAAGAAAAAAACACTAGATTCGGGCCAAATTTCTTGAAAAATGGACAATCAAGGGTTGAATCAGGCCAGTTTTGAACTCCGGAGATTAAATAAAGCATTCTAAGAACAATATAAATCCTGCATACTAATATTTGACAGGTATAAATCACCCTAAAAAAGGGTGAATTCTCAAGAAAACATATTTCAAGAGAAGATCCCCTTAGGTCCCCAATATGGTCTCCATTCTATTGGTAGATTTGATTGCAGGGACATGTCTACAACCTATATATCCTTAACTACATGGAGGGTGAATCTTGTTGACAGAAATACATGTAATAAATGAAAACTTATTGAGATTTATAAACTTTTTCAAAGAAGATATAGGGAGGGAAGGAAGGAGATTACCTCTCAAAGCGTGTCGTTCATAGAAGATCCTTTTTCTCCAACCTCCTTAGCCTTTAGGCCTTCATTAGCATCCTACTTGATAGTTCCTTATCTATATATTTTGAAAACTTAAAAAAACTTGAAATCTATCTACCAAATATTGATAAAGAACACATAAAAATGCATAGATTCAAACACAACATTTGGGGGAATATCAGATTGCATCATATCAAAGTGGGAGGGAAGTTATTACAACCCAATAATAGGTGAATCCATTTATCCCTTATTCTAAACAATCATTCTCCATCAAATATAATGATCACCAAAGAAACTATGATGTGAAAAGTACTCTATCTATCCTCCAATTCCTACAACATGCTTTTGCTTTTCACTCTTGTCCTCTTTAATTCACCTCATATGATTTCCATTTATAGGGTTGGTATTTGAGCATCCCATCTCTTGATTATGAATGTGGGATTAGGATTTTTGAATTTTTTTATTATTTACTTCAAAAACACACTTTCCTTAGTTTTTAGGAATTTCAACTTGATTTTCAGTATTTCTAGGACAATTAATGCCCATGCTAAGCATTTTTCACTATGTAAGTTATAGGAACTGGGTTTTGGCCCTTAAGTGGTCACGGACTTGGCCTCTTTAGTGCCACCTTGTCTTCAAAATTTTCTTCCTTTGTGGAAGCAGTGGTCAAATTGTTCGATTTTTTTTTATCGTCATGTTGTGGGTGAAGTAGAATATTGTTTTCAAACCAACATTCTCCATGGTGTTAATTTTATTGTTAACAGTTATGCCATTTCCCCAAAATCAATTTTCTTGAAAGTGGTTATGCAAATGTTACACTTTATAATCAGTTTACAGAGATAATACCTATGATTATTAATAAATTCTAATGTTTTATATTAATCCTCATACTATGCTATCAAATTTGGGAGGTTCGTACTGCAATTGGAGATCCAAGAGTGTCATCTACTCTTGGGGGTTTTAACATCAGTTTCCTCTTGTTTTTGCTCTTCTTTACCTATGGAAAAAAAAAAGTTGTATAATAAATTGGAAATTTTATGAGAATTAATATTATGCATAAACATGTACTAATACCCATCAATCTCTTCCATACATAATTCGAATTCATTTGGGTGCTTTTGGGTCAACTTGGGTTTCACTACTCTAAAGCTAGAAATTGGCCAAAGTTGTGTAGAATTCAATAACATGTCAAAATGAATTTCAGAATATACCATTTAGTTTATGAGGTATTTTAGTATGTGTTAAATCCCATAGGATCCCTCCATAATAATTTTGGAAAGGTTCGGTGGTGTTTGGTACCAAACCAAGAAGGACTAGTTGACCAATTTTTCCTAGTAAATTTCCATTGTTTCTCCTTAATCCAAAACAAGATTGCAAAAGCATAACATCAGATAAAAAGTATAAATAAAACTCCTTGGTATGTATGCATAATCAATGTACCATTTCTTTTCAAATTTGGGACCATTTGGTGAAAGTTGGAACCCTCTAGAGTCATGACTAGTCAAGCTTGAAAATACCTAAATTGTATTTTTCTCCGAAACTCCAAAAATGGACATTATAGGTTGGGATGTTCCCATGAATATGGATATGCATATGTGAGTGTGT
>LPNX011037000.1:1544840-1591211 GCA_001517045.1 Pseudotsuga menziesii | reverse complement strand
GCGCCTAGGAGGCCAGGAATAAAGCAAATTTGATTCCTAAAGCTCTCAAGGGTGCTACATGAGTCAAAGATGGCAAGTTTGACCTCTATGGATAGGTAATTAGCAACTTGCACATGGTGGCTCATGTACTAGGCAAATAAGACAAAATAAATGAAATAATTTCTAAGTGGGTAAATACTATGGGTTGATTATTCTAACAGAGTGTGTGCATGAATATGACTAATAGGATTCAGAATCAAACTCGTATGTCTTAGGAATTGGCCTTGGAGACAATAAAAAGTGTCAAATTTGGGTCATCTGAGTGAGTTGTAAGAAATTGTACTAAGGTGATTGCAACCGAAGTATACTAGATTACCTTAGAGGATAAACTGTGATAGGATCATGAATTCTAAATGGGTGTGTTATTTAAATTGAAAAATGGGCTCGAAAATACCAATCCAATCAAGTGTGCAACATAAGAGCTCTCAACAAAGACACACTCAGGCCAACATGCTGAAAAATCCTAAAGCGACCAAATGTGCAAGAGGAGAGCTCACAACAAAGAGGAACTTAGGCCAAAAATCATATCAAATAACCTCCTAGAAATGTGTGTTATAGTAGATGAGCTACATAAAATAGGCCACAAAGACAACAAGAAGCACTCCTATAAAAATAAAATGACCCGCTAACCTATCAGATAAAGGAGCAAGCAGTCACCTATCTAAAATATGGAATTCCTCACAAATTGTTTCCTCTACAGGGTGATGAAATATTTAGTCATATATAACAAAATGGAATAAAAATATGGCTCAAGGATACCCCCCTTCCAAGAGGGGTCTTGGGTAAAAGTTCCCTAAAAATAAAGGATTCTAGGGTACCTCATTCAAGACACGTTGTGAAAGGTTTCCTATAGTTTCAGTTTGAATATAATGATCTCGATGATCTGCAACACTAGGTGGAGAGAGGGATTCCACTGAGCCATTCAGTTCCATTATTTCCACTTTCCCTCCTCAAACAAGATCACCCCCCATAAGTCAGTATTAACCACGTTGATAAACAATAGAGTATTTTAGTACACTAGAAGGACAAATTCTATATCTAATATGTAAATCAAAAAGGGAAATTATTTGGATGCCTATCCCTAGTGTCCTACCTAACTACAAAATTATTTTTGCTCCTGAAGTGAGGTTCATATTTGTTGAGTTAGGGTTTATTTTAAGACTAATCTTGGGGTCAAGAACCAATAATTTCATGTTGAGGTGTGAGATGTGTCCACATGTGGTGTGCACCGAGAGATAAAATCTAGAAGATAAATTCTTAAATGGAAATAAATAGAACTAAATAAAATATTTTATTTAAGAAACCATTTCAACTAAGGCTAAACATTTTATTTTAGAAGTAAAATAAACCAGTGATCTTTCAACACACAAATTACTGTAAAAAGAACAATGCAGTGAACATAAATATCTAACAAAACTAATGAAGCAACAGATACTCAGAAACAAGGGTTTTTTCCTTCTTTACCAGAACTAAAAATCATTAACATAAATACCACCAAAATAAGAATATGATTTCACACATAACAAAAAGTATATTGAAATCAATCCTAAATTGAATAATTGATGTTTTGTACAATGGGAATAGCTCAAACAAAGGTTTCAAAGCTGAAAAAATTTCAGAAAACTACAAAAAAAAAAAAAAAAATTGATTAGGTCACCCTTAATGGGGGAAACTTAGTGACTTGTTTGCCCATAATAGGGGAAACAAAGGGACTTGGCCTATATTTCTAGGAAAACATGTGTGACCTAGTTAGAAAGGCATGTCACCCTTATAGGGGAATTCAGAGTGACTTGGTCGCTTAGAATAGGGGAAATAGAGGGACTTTGTCACTCTTACTAGGAAAATATGAGCGAACCAGTCTGCGAAAGGAAAGTCATTATTTTTCAGGAAACCTGGAGCATATTGGTTACTTGGTCACTAAGAAAATAAAAATAGGGGTGACTTGGTGGTGAACATGTTTTTCTCCCTTATTGGGAGATTTGGGATGGCCTGGTCAGTCTAAACAGGAAAAAGATGATGAATTGAGTTCCATTACTGCCCAAATTGGTGCAACTCGGCTGAACATAAATATTTTTTTAAAATATGCCACTTGTAGGGATTGTACTAGAAGGTTTATGCCCATTCTCAGGTCCGGACCTGATAGACAAAAATAGATATCCTACAAACAAAATGAACTAAATAAAAATAGAAAAAAAAACATAACCTAAAATGTAGAGTAAAACAAAACTAGATATTGATAAATATCGAACCCGGTGTGGTATCCAAAATTGTTATTGGGTTTTTCAAACTAATATGTTTCAAAAGGAACCTATTAATATTGAAGGAAACCCTACTAGCATTTCAAACACAAAAATAAATAACTATATAAACTTGGTAAATAACATAAGTAAAAATCTAAACTAAATATGACATGTGCATGGAAATAATTCTAAAAAACATTTTTAGCATTCTTTAGCAAACAATAGGTAAGAGATATAATGATTTTTTGTTTATTATAAAAAATGGGATAAATATAGACCAAGGAATACCTTGAAACAATAGGTATAGGGGGCCTTGCAGTTGTCTGAAGTGGAATGAACTTAGCCTCCAAGAACCCTGGTGTTCTCCAATTTACACATCATAAGGTAGGGAAATCTCTAAAAGAGGTGAAACAAGAAGGCTAAAAGGGGATTAAAGGGTTTCAAAGGGTTTCAAAGGACAATATGAAAAAGATATGGAGGCTAAGTATGTAATGAGGGACCAGGGGAAAATTTAAGGATCCATCATTTTCTAAAAGTGTAGAAAACTTGGCGAATCTTACTAATCATCAAATTTGCAACCATAAAATGTTTTGCGATTAAAAAAAACAAATTTATAAGGAATTTATATAGTTTTCCAACAATTTTGACGATTTTTAGAGTGAAAACAAATTATCCCGTGGAATTTGGTATAATCAAATTTGAAAAAAAGAAAGGAAAATAGGCTAATCATTTTTTTTGAAAAAATGTTGACAAATATCCCATGGGCTGAATTCCACCCTTACAATTTTCCTTTTGACAAATTTGGGTTATAGTTGTCATTGATGGCAAAGTTGCTTATGAAGTACAAAAGGATAAGCAAAAAGATACCATGGCAGAGTTAACGCAACATAAGTCAAGTAAAGACAAAATGCACGATGATGAGGTGGCATAGATCAAGGTAGTGATGACATGGCACGATGATGAGGCATTACAAGAAATTTCAACTCAAAATGGGCCTCCTAGAAAGAATTAATAAAATAATAGTTAAAATAATAAAATACTATTTAATAATTTTGAAGGAAGAAAAGAAAAAAACTACTTTTTTGTTTGTATTTTTTATATATCTCCCTGTGTTTTCAATCAAATTTCGATTGGGAGAGCTCATTGGATGTGGAATTAAATTCCGCATATTCCACATCCAATGAGTACCCACTTGAAAACTTTTAACAGTCCTCGCTACCCCAAAAACAAGAAATACCTTAAAAAATGTGATGATGATGTCATCATCACATTTTTTTCAGGTATTTCTTGTTTTTGGGGTAGAGGGGACCATTAAAAGTATGTTGAGTGGGTACTCATTGGATGTGAAATTTAATTCTGCATCCAACGAGCTCTCTCGATTGAAATTTGAGTAAAAGAACGGGGAGATATGTCGAAAGTACAAACAAAAAAAGTAGTTTTTTTTATGATACCTATCCCAAAATTTATATTAAAAAAGTGTTTAAGACCTATACGATATTTCAAATTTAAATCAATTTCATTGGTGAACACATGATGACATGGAATTTGAATCAAAGTTAAAAGGCCCATTTTGAGTTGAAATTTCCTCTAATGTTGCATAGTTATCTGCATGAGATCCGATGAACGAGGATCAGTTTTGTATAATCTGCAAATACATGATGTAGATCAACATTAGTTATCGAATGGATGGTCACAGAGAGACCCGCAATAGATATGACAATGAAGATAAATTTTACATAAGTTAGGTATAAAATCCAAAGTTTCGCAAGAGATCAAGATGGATGGTCAGCGGTAAATTCGCAAGGAAATCAATGGTCCAAGAAAATGCAGAAACAAAGTTGTGGAAGGAAATTGTGGAAGTCCAAAATAGGAAAGTGTGATTTCGCATCCCGCATCTTGCAATCCACAATGTGGAAACAAAGTTGTGGAATTGGAAAATAGGAAAGTGTGATTCTGCATCTTGCATCCTACAATCCAAAATATCAACAATCAGGAAAGACTCTGCAAAAGATCGACGATGCAGAAGAAAAATTGTGGATATGAGATTGCGGAAATTCGAAATGTTAAATTTATGGATCCTGCATACCATAATATGGAGAGATCGGACTGTTGAAGTTATTTCCACTAAAACAGATCGACGGTGTAGAAATAATTTTGCGAAAAATAAAAAATGGACAGTCGACACCCCGTATCCCGCATCCCGCAATCTGGAGGTCGACGGTGGGGAATCGTTGATGAGGTAATATTGGTGTGGAAAGGATATTTTGAGGCAAACATTGATGGTTATATTGATGGTCTAAATTTACTTAGAAATAGGATCACCAACTCTGATTGGATCAGGAAGATGATCTTGCAAAAAGAAGTTTGACAATGCAGAAGCACCTGCAAACGTTGGACAAAGGTGCGAAAATGGTTTCCAAGATGTGGAAATGATATCTGAGGTTGAGGATCAATGGAAGAATGTGAAAAGACATTTTGAAAGGTGTGATCTCCAGATATGAAAAGGCGCAATAGTGAAAGGTGTGTTTGTTCAGTTTTAAGAGACGCAACAGTTGAAAGAAGCTTAAACTCTAAGAAGTATTTATTTAACGGCCTGAGTAATAAGGAAAGTGTCTCTGCAATTTAAATTGCATGATTAGAATCAAATACTAGTGGGTGTGACAAAATTCAGTGGGACAAAAATCATGAAAAACATAACAGGTTGGTGGGACAGCGTTAAGCCAAGCAACAGACCTGCACAAGGTTTTTGCCTCCTTTCATTTGTAGCTGATAAACCAGGGGGTTGTAGGATCCTTCCAATTGGCATTGGTAAATAGGGTGTTGTAGCATCCTTTCACTCATAGCTGATAAATTAGGGGGTCATAGCCTCCTTCCAATTGGTATTGGTAAACATGGTGTAATACCATCCTTTTCTGTAGTGGCAGGAAAAACTATTTGTAAATAACAGTTTTCCAGTAATAGGACATATTGGTGGTTTATCCTATTGGGATTCCACGATAAAATTGTGTTTTGTGTATTCTTCTTGTTATGTGTTTCTAATGATATATTTAAAAAATTTAACAATATTGATTCACCCCCCCTATCCGTATTGACCAATAAACCATCATTTGGTATCAGAGCGGGTTCCTTCAGCACAGTTTAACCACTAAAAGGTATATCCTTTATATAACCATTATGGATAAACAAGAAGGCTTGGCCACCAACAGACCTCCACTATTTACAAGATAAAACTATGCATACTAGAGTGTAAAAATTAGGTGTCATCTAATGTCCCTAGGATGGAAGGTTTAGGAAGCAACATAAAAAGAACATAACATAGGAAACCTATACCCTACAGACACAGTTGAACTAGGTGAATATGAAGGAAATTCCAAATCCCTAAATGCAATCTTGAGTGGATTAAAAAACATTGTGTTTACTAAGGTTATGCAATGCACTTCTACCAAACAATCCTCGTATAAATTGAAGATTATCTATGAAGGAGCATCTAAGGTCAAAGAATCCAAACTGCAGACATATAAAGGTCAATTTGAAAGCCTTAAAATGAAAGAAGAAGAAGATAATGTTGGTTAATACCTTCTTCATGTGGATGAATTTGTTAATGCGATCAGAGGGTTTGGAGGAAAATTAAAAGAAAAAGAAGAAGTAATCAAGGTACTAAGAACATTACCAATGAAATATGACCTAAAGGTATCCACCTTAGAAGAATGAGATGATATTAAAAAGGTAAAAATGGATGAGTTGCATGGAATTCTCACTGCGTATGAAATGAGAACATGACAAAATGGATCTTCAAGAAAAAAAGCATCTTTTAAAGTCTCTTCCAAAACTCAATCAAAGAATCTAAATGATGAGGAAGCCTTCTTTGTAAGTAAAATTAATAAAGGAACTGGGAAATACAAAGGTAAGCTACCCTTGAAATGTTTTAACTATGGAAGGATTGGACATTTTTCCCATAAGTGTCCCTACCCAAAACAAGAGGAGAGTGACCATGAAGAATCGTGTTGTCTTAAGGGTAAGAAGAAGTTTAAAGGAAAAAAAAGGAAGAACTTCTATTCCAAGGAAGAAAGTGAATATGAGGAAATGAATGAAGATGAATAAATCCAATTTATAGGAACAACAAACTTAGATAAGGAATCAGAAGTGGACATAGAAGTTGAATGCATGGCTATTGTATATGAAATTGAAAGATGTAGGAAAAGAAACAAATTTTTGAAAGAGAAAATGTCTAAATACCAAGAAGAGACAAATCAGATTATTATTGATTTGAGAAACCAACTTCAAGAGGCCAAGAAGAGTGAGTAAGATCTATTAGTTCTTCTATGGAATAGAATTAAAGATTCTGAAAAACTTGAGAAATAAATTGCTCAACTTAGAGAAGGGGTTGATGAAAAATTCATCAAATCTAAGTTTAAAAATAGCTTAAATATTCTGGATGACTTTCTGAATAGTCAAAGATCATCCAGTGACAGATCGGGTTTAGTGTTCATTAAAGAAAACAAGCCAGATATTTTCCCACTAACTAGTTAGAGATGAACTACAAAGAGCTATGCTGAAGTACTGAAGAGTCCTATTAAAAAGGAAAACTGCAAAGAATGTGCTTTATCCTTTCATGAAAAATATAGAACTCATGAGGATCTCAACAAACAATTAATAAATAGAAATCAGAAAATATTTCTGGTTCATTGTTATTCCTGTAATAACTTTGGTCATAAAGCCCTGAAATGCAAGGCCTATGAAAATGGTCATGAGTACAAGAAGGATGCAATTAACAAGCTAAAGGTAAGGAATCATAACCAGTTTGTACTTCTCCAAATTTTTGATATAGTTTGTTACAAATGTAATAAGTTTGGACACTTGGCTAGGAATTCTAAAATCAAATGTGATGCTCCAGTAGAAGTTCAGAGACAATGGAAGAAAATGGCAGTTAGGAAACAGAGAGACCAAAGAAATCCTGTGGATAAAGAAAACTTCCATGGTTATTGTCAGTACTGTCATAAGTTTGGTAACAAGGTAGCTGACAGTAGAGTCAGGGGAGAAAATCAAAGGATGAAAAGGGAGCAGGACACCAACGCAGAGCATTATGAAGGACAAGTAAATAGTACACCTCCTGAAAAAGTGTGGATGCAAGAATTAGAAGTGCCAAAATAAACACAACTTTCAGTAATTAATGAGGTCTCATTAGTTGATGTGGAGAATAATAAGGTGATAAATAAAAATGACACTCATCATGATGGAAAGATACTTAGTGATGTAGAAAAATACACCGATAAAGATAAACGTGATGAAGAAGGATGTAGTGATGACTGTGGGATATTTTCTCAAAAGGTCTCTTGTGATTTGAAGAAAACCCTGAAAATGACATTAGAAGGGATCCTATACTCAGAGGGAGTTAAAGTCAAAAAATTCTAATTGGTATCCAAGAAAAAATTCAATTGGTATCTAATGTTGAAGTATATTGAAAGCTATCTTCTTCAAAAATGATGGGTGATCAAGATTTGTGTATGGATGACATAAGAGAAAGTATGAATTAATGTGAGAACAAAAAAATATGAGAGTCATGAAGACCATGATATCTGCAATCAAATAGAATATAAAGATGATTATGTTCACTTAGTATTTGAAGTCATGACACATAAAAATTGTTGACATTAGAACAAAACTCAAGTCTAAAAGAAATAAAAATTTCAGCCTATTGATAAGGTAGTAGGATGATTCAGCATTGACAAAGGAATTTTGGTAAAAGTGGATGTAACGTCCCCAAACCTCCGATCGGTGAAGAGGACGCTATCGATGCTGCTATCAAACTGGGTAAGTAGCCCCATGAACATACACATAATAAAATTTGGAATGCTTTGAACTAGAACATGCATAGATGCATAATTATTTATCATTCAATGGAAGCAAATTACATTTAATTCAAGCATTCAACACATTTTAACATGTTCATCATAATTCAAATAAACAATACAGTTACATGGGTAATTACATTAGAATACTTATCTTTGAATGAAGCTCCCTGCAACTAGATATGTCATTGCAAATTTCCATCCAACCATAGGCCAATGTGCTTCTTAATTTCTTAGCAACACTACCACCATTGAGTTGGGCATGATTCCCCAAGGAAAAGGAAACTAGCAGGCTCACACATAGCCAAATGATATGTCAAAACTCAGTCAATCCAAATCTATGTTTGGGTTTATCAGACTGCCAAGAGTACACAACAACACATAACCAAGCCAACAAGTTTGGTTTATCAGGTTATCAAGAGATGGAAGCACTATCTTCTAATATCGTGGGCTCATTGAAGAGCTAAGGATGCCTACACCAGAAGTATCTTGACTCCTAAGACATTCACACACACCCAACACAAGGAATCATTCCCTTCTTTGTTGTATAGTCCCTCAGGACATGACTTCCCTTCCAGTGCTATTAAAGGGGTGTAGAGAAGAGATCCATCCCTCTAGCTCTATCTATGAGGCTCCTGTAAAACACTAGGTTTGTCAAGAATACTCATTTCCACTCCTAAACCATCCAAAGACCAATTGCATACACATCAATATACACCATTTTTGGGTAGAGGAAAACAATTCAACCATAAATTTAATTGCAATGGAGGGTAAGAATAACCCACTAACATCAGACCGTATCCCAAGGATGTTTTGGCCCTAATGTGGCCAAAAAAAGAAATAAAAAACAACACCCAAGAGGATGTGACCTCTCCTCTAAATCGCTGGGAAACAAAAAAACGTTTTTCAGCTTGGAAAACATTTGGGGAAATGCAACTGAAAAAGTTGGTGAACGCAAAAATGGATTTGCAGATGGAGAAAAACACCAAGGAAATAAAATATGATTTCAACATTCATTTAATGTCTTCCTAGGTCCAAAATCGACCTTTGCAAAAACCCAAATCATGTTTTCTTTATTTAAAAAGGTATCTATGACCATATGGGAGCCAAAACATCTGCTATAAACCCAAAAAAATGTGAATCTATCTTCTTGGCCACTCAACAAGGTAAAAATGGTTCCCAGCCATTGAAGAATCCATGAAAATGCATGAAAAACGTAAATATTTCTTTCCCACTTACTGAACAATACCAAAACAAATTTTTAGGCATGCAAATGTGAGGAAAATGACTCCAACGTGAAGGATGAACACACAGGAAGCTTCAGCTACATGCAGGAAGCCCACGTGAAGGACAATGGGTGAGAAAAATGGAAGTAATGGGTGAGTAATGGCTTGGGAATTCCTTCCCAAGCATTTACTTGCCCCACAAGTGAGAAAAACATTTTCCAAAATATGATGACTTTCTCAATTTGAATTTCTGACTGCCATACTCTTCCCCATCCCCATGCATTAACTAACTCAACCATTTTTGGAAGAATTAAATGATTGGGTGAATGAGAAAAGAAATCTAGTTGAATGATTGATGGGTTCTCCCATTGACATTTGGCTTTTCCCCATTGGCCCCAAGGGTTAAATAATTTCCCTCCCTATTCCTTAGGAAAATCATTCCTCCATCTCTTTTAATGTTGCATAGACAAAGTTGGTTGTGCGTATTTTAATTAAAATGCATATTTATATGATGTGAAAATTATAATGTGTCGACTTAGCATGAATATACCATCGGCAACAATTTTAATCGCCGTAACATAAAACATTAAATTGATGGTAGGGATTTTCCCTTTAGATCCACACCACGATTACTTACAATATATACATCATATACATTTAATGAAAATGGGGTCTATTAACCCAAAAAATCCCTCACTCAGCTCTACATGGCCTACACCACCTAAGGCCACCCATACACGACCCTGATTTGACCCCATTTGACCCCCACACCCTCAAGAAGGCTTAAAAATAGGAAAAACAGCTTAAAAACCCCTTAAAAGAGCCTAAATAGCTCCCATATGGGATAAAACCTCCAAAAAGGGGCTAAAACCCCCTCAAAGGATCCTAAAACCCTAAAATGAGCTAAAGATTGAGTGAAAGGGGCTAAAATCCCCAAAAAGGGGCTAAATCCCTGACTAAGGGATTAGAACCCTAAAAAGGCTATAAATAGAGGGGTGGGGGTCACTCTCAAAACATTCCTCCCTTGCATACTATTATGCTACCGAATTGGATTCCTTGAGACCATTTTCCTCTCAAGCCACCCACACTCCCTCTCATTCATCCTCCCATTGAGCCATAACTCCCCCATTCTCAAGAGAGAGGTGCTTCTCCAAGCTAGGGCATGGTGGCCCATTTCCACCAAGAGGTATAAGCTTTGTTTATTGTCATTTTTATTCTAGTTTTTCTAACTTAGTTTGCTTGCAGGTTCATTTTATGTTCTAACAAGTTGTATGCAGGTTTTTGGAGTCTAAACTTGTGTTTTGGGTTTCCATTTCTTTCTTTTCTATTCTCCTTGCTTCATTTCTATTTCATTTTTCTTGCATTACCATCAGGAACCCTACCCTTCTATCCTATAGATAGAAGGTAGCCATTCCTATACTGTAGTAAGGGAGAGATCCCTACTAAAGAACTGGCGACCATACCAGGTCAATCCCACTGGATCCCTAGGTTTATTTTTCAAAGTTTTAGTTTTTATTTTTGTTCTATTAACCTAGTTTAATTTTCTATAAAATCTAGTTTAAATCTCTGTTTATTTGCATTTCTAGTTACTGTCGAGCCTCTTGAAGGCCAATCCGAGCCCATTTGGCCATAGTACAGGTTATTCTTGACCATATCTGGCTCAGGACCAATTATTTTTTACTTTTCGGAGCAGGTCTCTCTTACAAGGCCTAGAGAGGGGACTAGGTCGCTCATTCTAACCTAATAGGTGTGACCAGGTCGCCCATTTATCCTCGAAAGGTGAGACCCCTTCCAAAAGTCAGCCCTCTTCTGTATGCAGATTATGAGTGACCCCCTCACCTGTTTCTGGGAAAATTTGGCAACCCCTTTGTAACATTTGAACCAAAAAGTGCGATCTATCTTTCATAGTTTGATTTTTTAAAAGTTAAGGACTGTCAGTGTCGCTCAGCCATCTCTATCCATCAAAATTGTTTTTGTTTTTGTTTTTGTTCATTTCATTTGCAGTATGTGTAATTCAAAGTGTAAATCAATGGTTAATGGATTAATGAACAAAGATTGATTAAAATTTACTTAAAATCAACATCTTTCATAGCCCTTCCTCCTCTACCCAGTCATCACTCTCTGGGGTATTCTGGGATAAGATGAAGGGTGAAGCTTGTATAGAAATAGGCACTTCACCTATTATTTTTTGAAGCCACTAAAAATGGGTGACTTGGAAGGTAGAGGGGGTAGAGAAGGAGGGATTCTCATGGCACTCAGCGTCCTCCCTATTTACCAACCTTGCATCCAGAGGGTGACCTATGGATCTATGAATGGGATTAGTCCCATTGTGTTGAGAGCCCATCACCCTCTCTTGGTTGAAGAAAAATATAGGTGCAAGGTAGTCACCTAGTCAGGCTATCATAGTTCAGGTTCACAAATGGTACATGTGTAAAATTTCTTATTACTATTTACTGCTTTCAGTCACAATGTTATGAACTATGTGGAATGTTCATAAACCATTTAAGCAGCCACTAGGTATAATAGAAAAACAAAATAAATACACACCATGCCATATAAATCAACCCAACTTAGTTCATGATGCTGAGTGAGCCATTAAAATTTACAATTTACACTAAGTTAAACATATGTAGTCTTTGAGGACATAAGTCCCTAACTACCTTAACTGTGGTAAGTACTTCGGGTCATCCCAAAAACTCATTGTGAGGAGTACCACGAGAACCCGAAAGTAGCTGGCTACTAAGAGGAATTGCCAAGAAAAACAGGAAACGACACCCACCGATTGACTAGCACTCCCATGAGGAAAAATCCAAGCACTATCTTATGGCAATATTGGTGGCTGAGTGACCACTTGAAGCTAATAGGAAGCCATTGAAATCGGGGTCTAAAAATCATTACCATGATTGATCCCTCACACTCTTTGTCACGCCTAAGAGGTGAACCACCATAGTATGGGCCATTAAACCGACATCCTCGAGACCATTCTCGACAACCTTCTACACCATCAAAAGGCCACACAGCCTCTGATTCAGATTTAGACTCATATCGGTCTGAACCAGATTTGCACATTGCACCATCAAGCCCCATGGTTGGTGCAAACCCGAATCCATTTTCTGGTGTAGTAATTGCTAGTGGACCCATTTCCACACCACAAACCACCACCAACACCCCTGCAGGTGGCCCCAGCATGATCATGCAAACCATCATAAGGTATCTACCACCACCCATATTGACTAGTCAAGTTGTCCCACCTACATCACATGGGGACAATATGCCTTCAACCCACACTGTCCCACTTGGGATACATGGGGTTAGTGGTCCTTCCACCTACATTGTCCCTCCTATCATACATGGGGGCAGTGTCCCTTCCACCCACACTATCCCTCCCACCACACTTGGGGGAACTAGCTCGTCCACAATTGTGCCACACCCCAAGTTATGCAAGTGCATCATGTCCCTGCGAACCCCACCACCATGGTGGCCCCATCTCACATCAACCTTGGGTAAAACCTTCCTTTCATGGAATTTCTTAACTTGCCTAACTTGGCTCAGTTAACAAGTGACCTATCCGCAATCAAACTTATTGGCCTCCCATTCCAACCAAATTCCCCTCAGACATACCCAAGTTTGAAGGGAAGGTAGGGGAGTGCCCCCAAAACCACATCATGACATTTCATTTATGGTGCTCATCAAACAACATAGTAGATGATTCGATCAGGATAAGACTATTTTGATGCACCCTCACAGGTGTTGCAGCCAAGTGGTACATGGAGCTACCACAAGCCAAGTACTCGGATTTCAACTCCCTGGCTTTCATGTTCCTGCAATATTTCCAACTCCCTGTCAGATATGACAAAGGGGTGGAGATCTTGTTATCTTACCACTAGAATACTGTGACCCACATAAATGACCACATCCATGAGTGGCAGCGATGCCATATTTTGTGTAAGATCCAACTTGATGACAGGATCTTCCTAGATTGGTTCCTTAAAACCTTTCTCCCACCTATAGCAAAGGATGTCGCATCTGAATGTCCCAAATTTTAAGAGAAGGCCATCTTGAAATCCCAACAGTTTGATCTTATATATGCACAGTCTAGATACCTTTACACCGTCATTCTAGATGCTCCCCATGCAGGCACCTCCTACCGGGATGCACCGGGGGCATCCCATGCTGTAGATGGCATCATAGGTTCCGTCTCTCACCAACCACAGCACGGTCCAACACCATTTGTAATACCACCACAACCAAGCAACACCACTAGTGTTTCTTACCAAAACCAAACTCTGGACTATGCAAGGATGATGTTCCAGTCCAGAGCCATAACTTCTTATGCACAACCTATGCCACCGTAGCAAGCCTAGGCATTATCTTGGCTGACACAGCAATACACAGGACAAATTCCCACATTTGTGGCACCAACACCTACCTAAGACTACTATGCACCATCGGTGCAAGCTGTTCAAGCTCCTGCTCCATCTGCTCCATTGGGACAGGTGTTTTCATAGCAAAACCATCCCAACTAGCCAGACCCCAATAACCAACAAGGGTAAGCCAGGAATAGCTGACCCCGGAACCAAGGCAACAATCAACCACAGGGAGGTGGTCAACAAACAAATCCTCCCAACAATTCCACGGTGAACCAGCCATCCCAAAATCCTCAACAACCAAATGCATCGACACGCAACGCTCTGTTGCAGACAAACCAATCGTGCACACTATGTGAGGTCTATGGGTACTACACATTCGAGTGTCGCTTCATTAGTCGTGCTAAACAGGCCATTAGAAATGAGGTTCAACATGAAACCAATACAATGGACCAATCCCAACCCAACCCAGCACCACAAGGACCTCCTCCTATGGTGCTTTAAAACCCATTACCAGTCCAAGGATTGGTGGAAACCACACTCCCTCCCCAACCCAATCCCAACGTTCTGGGGGCATCTCCCACAGTAGAAATAGGTGTCCATCAACTGTTAGCTATGACAACTGAAGAGGTCAATTTACAAACCAGACGAAATCAGTACAGAACCAACACCGAACCTGCTGACACATTAGTAGCATCTACGTCTAAAATAGCCAATGCACATCTTCAGTTACTCCCTTTCCCACACCCCCCCATACTCCGGGTTTCCAATAATTCCACGGCTAGAGCTGCTGTCAGCTACAACATTGTGGATGATTTGGCCCAAACACCTACTGCCATGTCCGCTCTTCAGGTACACAAAACTTTCCCAACGCAGTGGAAAGCCTTACTAGCTGCCCTCGTGCCATGGATCCCTCTGACTCCAAGTTGATCACATTCGATATGGAGGATGGAAAACCATGGATGCCATCAACCATTTCCTTCCAAATCTCGGTGTCTCTCTGGAATTTGGTCATGCACCGGTGCATAGTGGATGAGGGGGCATCCACATGCGTTATGTCTACCCTAGTCTAGCAGAATCTTGGATCCCCAATTCTGCAACCATCCTCCACAAATATGTGGGATTATGATGGCCTTCCT
Organism: Pseudotsuga menziesii; assembly: GCA_001517045.1. NCBI lineage: Eukaryota > Viridiplantae > Streptophyta > Pinopsida > Pinales > Pinaceae > Pseudotsuga > Pseudotsuga menziesii. The sequence continues at coordinate 1,576,351 of LPNX011037000.1, read as the reverse complement.
GCTAAATCCTAAGGAATCCTCCCCCACGTCCCCATCACATTAGCCATGAAGACAGTACTGATTGACATAGAGGTTGTCAATGATCAATTGGACTATAACCTTCTCCTCGAAAGAAGTTATATGTACACCATGAAAGCCGTAGCATTAACTATCTTTGGTCTCATGATGATCCCCCACGAAGGGAAAATCATGATGGTTGACCAACTAACTTATCACGATCTGCAAGGGCTAACAGCACCTGCCAACATTATCCCCACGATCAACACCAATTATCTGCAAGGGCTAACCACTTGCCAATGTTATCCCTATGGTCAACACCATGGTTGATAACATACTATCCTCCCCATTGTTGAATGTGGGCCCTGGGTTGTTTTCCGATACCACAATGACAACTTATTTCCCCTCAGTATCACCACCATTGACACCAAACGAGACTATGGACTTGTGCATGCTATCATCTAGCACCTTTGGACCCAAATAGCAACCACAGCCGTAGCCCCAACCGCAACCACAACACTGTCTACAGCCACAACATTAACAGCAGCCGCAACATCGTCCGCAGCCAAAGCATTATGTGCATCCACAATCACAACCTCATCCCCATATAAAACAATCAGGGAGTTATCTGGGATCCTCCCTAGTCCACACAATTCCCTTCCTCTTTCCCCTGCCTGGTGTCATGAGCAAGCTAGTAATGGCCACCTTAAACTTACCCAAATTTACATTGGGAATTCTCGTGTGGTATCTTGATCCACCATCTCAACGAAAAATTCCCTAGGTAGTATTAACCCCCATGCAACCCATTGCGGTCAAATCTCATCCTCCACTCGACCCGTAAAAACCAACCACCACACCTGCACCGCCCCACCCAAAAAGGGCCAGGGGAAAGAACGCAAAAGCTACCGCTGAACCTCAACAAATCCTACCTTGCACTATCTGCGAAGAATAGGGCCATCCAACTTAGAAATACCCTGAGATTCCTATAATCCATGTGCATTTGGATGCCATGGATACAACTAAAAACCTCCCCGTGGTTGAACTTCCAAGCACGCCAATAGTGAGAAACAAGTCATTGAGAAAAAACCATGCTTGCACCCTTTGTGAATTGTATGGACACTATTCTCACCACTGCCAAGACTTGTCCAAGTTTTGAATGGTGTTTTCTGACCTTTGACAACATTCCCTTGAATCTGAGATCACTTTGATCAAAGACGTTCACCCCCCACCTCCTTCTTCAAGCACCATGTCCATTTACATGATGTCCAGTTCCAGCGACCCTCTTGTCTCCACCATCAATGACGGTCCATCAGACCTATCTTTGTGTTGCTTCCACAATGATGAGGAGATAATTAAAGCCTTAACCACCCTATAATACCCATGGGATGATATGCACCATCGCTCGTTCTTCCTCCTCGAAGAACTTGTGTCACAGTCGAACCAATTTTCCATGGAAACCAAAGATTTCATTCATGGGAAAGTCGACTGGTTCAAAACCCCCATTCCGGCACCATACGCCTTTGAAGAAGGAAACATGGCTAACATATTTCCAACCACCAAAATCAACATCTCAACCAACCTCGAGGTTTTGGAATAAATCATTCTAGGGGCATCCTGCTCCCTAGAAGAAGTCACTCCCTACAAAGCTCTCTTTCAAGAATTCTGCGACATCTTTTCCTGGTCTTACAATGAAATTCCTGGGTTGGATCCATCCATCATGGAACACCACATCGACACATGGCCTGATGTGGCCCCCATGTGCCAAAAGCAACGGCCCATCCATCCCTCCAAAGCGGCTGTGGTCAAAGCCGAGAAAGAGAAGTTGCGCACAACCGGCTTCATTTACCCCACTGTGTACACAACTTGGGTTTCTAATCTTGTTCCTATGAATAAAAATAGGGTACCATCCATGTTTGCATAGAATTTTGCAATCTAAATGGGGCATGTCCCAAAGACAACTTCCCAAAACCCTTCATCGATCAAATTATCAATGCATGCGCTAGACATGAGGTCTTTTCCTTCATGGACAGCTTTTTCGGATATAACCAAATCCAAATCCGGAAAGAAGACCATTATAAGAATGCATTTACGACTCTGTGGGGAACATTAGCATATCAATTCATGCCCTTTGGCCTAAAAAACACTGGATCCACCTTGCAGCACTCCATGACACACTGTTTTCGTGACCTCATCCACATCATGTTGATCTATCTTGACAACCTCATTGCGTGGTCACAGAAGCAAGCACAACACATAGATGACTTGCGGAAAGCCTTCCTATGATGTTGCAAGTACGAAATCTGCTTAAGCCCTTTCAGGTGTGTTTTATGTGTCCCAACGGGCCGTCTCCTAGGGTTCATCATGTCACACAAAGGAATGATCGCTGATCCCCTGAAAGTCCAAACCACTTTCCCTCTAACGTCACCTCTTTAAGTGACGGTAGAGTATCTTGTAATATAGTCTTTTCCTGTTTTTGTTTTACACATTTTTAAAACTGAGTCTTATGTATTGTTTCCCCTCATTGCTCCAGATGGATCCTACCTCGAACTGGTACATCGGATTTGCTGATGGAGCAAGCAGATGGTCTTCAAACCTCACCTCAGCTGCATGGGTCATCTACTCCCCATCGCACGAGTTGATCCATATCGACAGAATATGCATGGGTAGTGTGACCAACAACTAGGTTGAGTATGATGGTGTCAATTTCCTCTTGGCCGCCTCTCTTCGGTTAGGCATTTTCCATCTCGATGTCTTTTTAGAATCCTAGCTACTTGTTTCCTAGTTGAACAAATACTATTGGGTGCGTGATCACTGCCTCTTTAGAAAATTCCTGCACACTAAACAGATGGTTAGAACATTTGAGTCCATTACATTCACACATGTTCCTAGAAACCTCAATAGTGTAGCAGATCAAATGGCTAATGACATTCTAAATTGGCACATTCATAATCACATATAGGAAACAAACAACCACAACATCATGCATAATCATATATAAAACACACACAAAAGTGTAAAAATACATCATCTAGGAATTGCATATCATCATAAAAAGACTCACATATAAAACCATAAAAAGCACATCCACATGCGTCAAAAATATATATAGATAGATACTTCGCATGTCCAAAATATGTCTAGTACAAAATGAGAAGCCACATATTCTTTCTCAGCTGAATATACAAAGCGATACAAAAGCTCCTAAGTGAACCAACGCACTAGGGGAAACCCCACTAGGCTGCTAATCTGAATTAGACTCATCATCTGACTCAGTATCATCATCTTCCTCAGAAGACTCATCCTCTACAGAAATATTTCCTCTCGTCACCCAACGAAGGTAATCACAGGCCACGGCCACCCTCCTCATCACAAAGGTCCACTTTGGAGGAAAACTATGAATGGAAACGATCAAATCATTATTCAAATGCTACCAACCATCATTAGAGATCCCATCAGCAATCCACTCCAGATGCGACAGAAACTCATACACCTCTTGTCATCACCTACGAGGGTTCCCCACAGGAACCACTGCAGGTGCCATAGCGACCACTCGCCTCTGATACCTGGGCAGTGGGCATGGACCAATATCTGCATAAGCAAACAAGGACACCATCAGTCTACACATGTAATCATACAACTAACAACCATCTCAGCTACACTATGTATAAAGATGAACATAAAGACATCACACATACATACCAGCTAGTCCCCATGGCTGGCGTGCAGGTCGGGGCATCTCGAAGTCCCCATCATAGTTCATACCCACATATGGGTACTCCTCAATGACCACTAGAAGCTGACGCCACTGCTCTAATAACTCCTCAGTGAAGAAGCAGCCCACTCTGTCGCCACCCTCTTGTACCATCATTTGGCACCACCTGTGCATCCGTGGCTCCTGTGGACCACTATCCCACACGGTCTGATGTGGATGCAAAGTAGGTACTTTCTCAAAAAACAAAGCACATAGAAAGGATCCAAATCAAACTCCTTCCCCAAATGCCTTCGCATTGTTCAGCTGATGTTGAACAGCCTGAAGATAAATCTAAGCCCACCCATAGTATGTGCCCCCCATAGCACGCTCTACCAACTGCAACTGCCCTCCAGATATCTTGTGGCTCCCCATGGAACCCAAGATACGCAACAGTAATGTCACCACCACCCATGTCGACAGGTCCTAAATGTCACACATCAAGATGTATGAGCCATGCACATATGCAGTAGCGTAACAGTTCCTGTCACATAGGTCCTCCAATGTCTCCCCCTAAGACAACACTAATGCCAAGTCACCAACAACTCCCAACATAGGGATCCCAAACAAGAAGTACACATCCACCAGCATGATCTAAATACACTAGCCCTGGAAGAGGAAGGCCTCCTCCCCAATATCCCAAAACCTCATCAACGTTAGTAGCAACAAATGCAAGCTCTTCATAAGGGGTATCCTCATGAACTTCAGTAAACCACAATGGGCCAGTGTATCATGCATATTCCCATCCCACAATGCCACCTCCCGGAGGTCTTTGCAGTCTCTCTCCCGCCACTTAATCTCCGCCATCTTGCACAAGAAAAACACAGATGTCAGCCACTGCTCTCATAAAAAAATGTCACCTAAGGGCCAAGTCGCACCTGTTTGGGAAAAATGAGTGACCAGGTCACTTAAAAATGCCCCATAGGTGTGTCCAGGTCGCTCTTTTTCCCTCAAAAGGTGCGACTTGGCTCCAAGAAACCCCAACAGGCTCATGGAGGACCTTTGGGTGACCAAATGCAGAATGTAAACCACCAAAAATAAAATATTTGGAAATAGCTCTTACCTACAAGTCGCGTAACTCGAAACCACTGATCGGAACAGGAGAAATCAACAAAAGAAAATCTAGGGCCCACCTCTCCAACTCTGCAGTGAACAGTGACAATGACACTTCACAAAGTGGTACCCACCCTTATATAGGCCCCATTTGACCTATTGTCTCCTGTTCGACACAACAGGACCATACGAATTCTGTTTGAGATGTCGTTCATGCCATTGGTTTCAGAATTTCTCCCTCTATCTCCTTATGAGACCATTGTCTCATGTTTGACAAACAAATTTTGGGACCACTTCCTAGAAGTTACCTTGATTTATGAGCCACATCATGGTGATACAAAGTGTCTTTGGAAATGTACTTGCATCACACTTTCCTACCGCCTCTCATGCGGGTTCTCGGGCCACCAGGTGGCCCATCAAGGAACATCATTTTTGTTTTTAACACATCGCTATGTACTCGGTCCATCGCACCTTATGCAGATATTCGGACCATCATCCAGAAGACGGATCATTTTCTTTGCATGCATTTGGCATATAACTCTGCCTCTGGACTTGCACTCACATCACATGTAGTCAAGTATGTCAACCACAATTCACACATGACTCTCCTAACCTCTATCCGAGAGCCACCTCGGCTTGTGTGCCTCTGTCGCACTGACTCACGTGCCTCTGCCATGATCTATCTCGTGCATGTATTGGTATGTTTTAAGAGCCACCTACTCAATCCATACTGCATGGATGACCTTTGGACCACTATCCACCATCCCAACATGGGGCACCGCCTGTGTAACCGTAATTGGTTGACCATACTAGAGTTTCTTTTAAGATATTTTTCTGACTCCTAAAAGAATGAAAAGATTGTTGAGCGAAACTATTTCCTTTCCCGCTTGTTAAAGTATAGGAAAGGGTGTCTACATCGTATCATTTATCTACATCATCTTTTGCGGACTATGTAGAGCATCAAATGAAAAGGACCACCTTGGAACATTCAAGCCAAGAGCATTCCCCTCTACATACTTTTATGCTTTCTTGGGCAGAGGGACTAGACTTTATGAAAAATCTCACCACGGGTTGTCGTTAAGCTCTTTTCTAGCCTTCTCAGCAAGAAAATATTACCGAGAAAACTTGGTTTCGTTCATGCTCGTAAAAGTATCTGAATGACCATCTATTCAGTATAGGTTTAACCTTTTCCGGACTAACTAGACTACCAATAGTAAAGAAGTCTTCCATCCCTTAAAAGGATGGGCAATCTCTCCTATGTATACTTTTATCCTTTTTCAGGCACAGGGGAATACCAATGAAAAAGATCCCCCACTGTAGTCTTCTTCCTTCTTTCATACTCTCTAAAATTGAAATCACCATCGAGCATTTACTTTCTCTGTCTCGCCAAAAATCCATGAGATCGTACCACAATAGTGTCTCTAGACACCACACCACAGAAAATAGTTTGGTAGCATTCCCACTTTGGGTCACCTTTGTTCAAAGTACTCTGCAATGTGTCTTCCTTGGATCCCATCAATATCAAAAATTTCTACCTCCCCCAAGTATTTCCCATCTGCAGTGACATTCCCAGTATTATAGCTATGATCGTATTCCCATGAGTTAGTTTCATTTGCTGCATGGTCCACCCTGCCATCATACTTTGAAAAAAGGAAGTTTGAGTATACTACACTTCCTCTACCCCTATTCAACTCTTTCCCTTCCCCCACATTCAATGGGTCAGTCCTCAGATTGTCTCACATCTTTCGGTTATCTCCCTCGCGCTTCTGTTCAAGGAAACACCATTGCCTTGACCAGGTGTAGGTCTCCCTCTGTCAATGACAATACATTTATTCCAGAGGATAGACCTATAGGTCCCTGTATATTGGTTTCATTAACCTCATTTATGAGTTCCTTGGACCACTTGAGAGGATTCCTTAGTGCCTCTCAGGATGGTTGTTTCTCACGTGCTCGACTCCAACTACATCATCGCACCATTGAGATTCATACACGGTATTAGTCCATGGAATATTTGGTCAAAGACCCTGGATGTCACCTGACTATAGCACATTGATGAGTCTATTTGAGGCACCTAAATAGGTTCGTGTCCCTTGTGATTTTTGGGCTGCATTGGAGACAGTGTTCAGAAGCCCCAACATTGCTTCTATATAGATTTATGATTGATACAACATACTTGTACCATAGAGACTCTGACTCACCATCAGTGAGTCTATACAGCTATGTACCATTCCAGATCCAGCAGGATATCATTCATGAAGATATATCATTCCATGAGAATGCCATGGGTCCAATGTAGCATTTCTTCATATCAGTGTTGTATTCAACCTCTCATTGAGGCAACCATTATGTATCATCAGTTGTACATGATCGGTTATTATATTATAGAGCATAGATCACATTATTCTTTTGACATTCTTACTAGCATGGGGATGCTCTCCTCATCCATATACATGTCCCACATTATTTGTATCTCACCCATTGATGGGAACGATATTAATACAAAAACCAAAAGCCACCATGCCCCAGCCTCAGAAGCACCACCTCTCCGCAGAAAATCCTATGATGTCCGTTGGCCATACAATGAGCTCCTACCCTAACACATCTGGGGGAAATCTATTAACCCAAAAAATCCCTCACTTAGTTGTACATGGCCTACACCACCCAAGGACACCCATACACGACCCTCATTTGACCCCATTTGACCCCCACACCCTCAAGAAGGCTTAAAAACAGGAAAAAGGGCTTAAAATCCCCTAAAAAGAGCCTAAATAGCTCTCATAGGGGTTAAAACCTCCAAAAAGGGGCTAAAACCCCCTCAAAGGAGCCTAAAACCCTAAAAGGAGCTAAATATTGAGCGAAAGGGGCCAAAAGTCCAAAAAGGGGCTAAATCCCTTACCAGGGGCTTAAAACCCTAAAAAAGCTATAAATAGAGGGGTGGGGGTCACTCTCAAAACATTACTCCCTTGCATACTATTATGTTACCTGAGGGGATGACTTGAGACCATTTTCCTCTCAATCCACCCAGACTCCCTCTCATTCATCCTCCCATTGAGCCATAGCTCCCCCATTCTCAAGAGAGAGGTGCTTCTCCAAGCTAGGGCATGGTGGCCCATTTCCACCAAGAGGTATAAGCTTTGTTTATTGTCATTTTTATTCTAGTTTTTCTAACTTAGTTTGCTTATAGGTTCATTTTATGTTCTAACAAGTTGTATGTAGGTTTCTGGAGTTTAACCTTGTGTGCAGGGTTTCCATTTCTTTCTTTTATGTTCTCTTTGTTTCATTTCTTTTTCATTTTTCTTGCATTACCATTAGGAACCATACCCTTCCATCCTATAGATGGAAGGTAGCCATTATTTCCTTGGAGTAAGGGAGAAATCCCTACTACAGGGTCAAAATCGGGGTGTTACAGCGGAAGCCAGTTAACTTATAGGCATAATAGACCATTAGATATGACAACAGGAACATAGTTTGAAACAAAATAAAACATATATCCTAGAACAAAAAATGGAAGAGTGTTGAAAAAAATGTTGAGTGTAAACTATGTCACAAAAATGCTGACAAAGGAGAATAAGTACAACGACAGGGGGAGTCCATCGATCTATTAGTTAAGTTATCATCCAAGAACCTATTACAATAAAGGAAGTGTTAATATAAATGATAATCCATTGATTAAATAACACAGTTCAGTTAAACAAAGGGGAGACATGATCTTAGTGAAGATTGATATCTTTAAGTTAAGGATTTTAAAGATGAGAAGGTAAACAATTGTTTTTGGTTAAAGTTCAATAAAGAAGAGAAAAAGAGGGATAATGCAGATCAGTTCTGGTAATATCTCATTACGTGGTTAATGAACCTCAGTTCTAGTTTCAAAGTTGTATTAGCTACCACCATTGGTTTTAGAGGAAGTATATACCTAGGGGGAGTAAATATTAGAACTCTGTGATTGGTATCAGAATTTTGGTGTCAAAGGAAAACATAATTGTAGTATGTTTTTTAGGTTAGTTACAGAAAGGAATAACAAGATATCTTTTTTCATTGTTTTTAAAGGGGGCGGAAAGTTTAGGTGTTGCCATCAATGCCAAAGGGGGAGAATTTTGACAAATTTGGGTTATAGTTGTCATTGATAAAAAAAATTCTTATGAAGTACAAAAGGATAAGAAAAATGATACCATGGTAGAGTTAACACAGCATAAGTCAAGTAAAGACAAATGGCATGATGATGAGGTGGCATAGATGAAGGTAGTGATGACATGCCACGATGATGAGGTGGCATAGTTATTTGGATGAGATCCAATGAATGAGGATCAATTTTGTATAATTCACAAAGACAAAATGCATATCCACATTCGTTCTAGAATGGACGGTCAGGGAGAGAACCACACTAGATTTGATGGTGAAGATCAAGTTTGCATAAGTTAGGTGGAAAAGCCAAAGTTCTATAAGAGATCAAGACGGACGATCAGGGGTAAATCCGCAAGGAAATCAACGGTCCAGGAAAATGCGGAAATAAAGTCACGGAAGGAAATTATGGAAGTCCAAAATAGGAAAGTGTGATTTTGCAACCCACATCCCGCAATATGCAAGATGAACGGTCAGGAAAGACTCCGCAAAATATCGATGATGCAGAAGAAAAATTACAGATAGGAAATTGTAGAAAGAAGCTTGCAGAAATTCAAAATGTTACATTTATGCATCTCGCATCCCACAATATGGAAAGAACGGACGAATGAAGTTAGTTCCACTAAAATAGATCGATGGTGTGGAAAGAAGTTTGAGGAAAATAAAAAATAGATAGTCGACATCCTGCATCCTACATCCCACAATCTAGAGATCGACGGTCATGAAAATGCCCGACAAAGATAGACGGTAGGGAATCATTGATGAGGTAATATTGGTGTGGAAAGGTGGTTTTGAGGTAGAAATCGATGGTTAGATCGACGGTTGATATTGAATTATAAATAGGATCAATGACGATGATTGGCTTAGGAAGATGATCTTGCGAAAATAATTTTGACAGTGCGGAAGCACCTGCAAACGTTGGACAGAGGTGAGGAAATGCTTTCCAAGCTGTGGAAACTATCTCTGAGGTGGAGGATCAATGGAAGAATGTGAAAATATGTTCTGAAAGGTGTGATATTCAGATCTAAAAAGGTGTGATAATGAAAGGTGTGTTTCTTCAGTGTTCAGATACATGACTATTGAAAGAAGCTTAAACTCTGAGAAGTATTTAAGCAGCAACCTGAGTAAGATTCCTTCTATCTATGCAGTTCAAATTGCATGATTAGAAGTAGAGAATAGTGGGTGTGACAGAATTTAGTGGGAGAGAAATCCTAAGAAACATAATAGGGTGGCAGGGTAGTGCTAGGGTAGGGAACAAACGTGCAGGGGGTTGTTGCCTCCTTTCAATTGTACCTGATAAACGAGGGGGTTGTAGCCTCCTTCCAATTGGCATTGGTAAATAGAGTGTTGTATTATCCTTTCAGTTGTAGCTGATAAACAAGGGGGTCATAGCCTCCTTCCAATTGGTTTTGGTAAATAGGGTGTAATACCATCATTGTCTGTAGTAGTAGGAAAAACTATTTGTAAATAACAATTTTGCAGTGATAGGACATATTGGTGGTTTACCCTCTTGGGATTCCACGTTAAAATTGTATTTTGTGTATTCTTGTTGTTATGTGTTTCTAATGATAGATTTAAAAGTGGTTAAAATAGTAAAAAGTTAACAATACTGATTCACCCCCCCACCTCTAAGTATTGACCAATAAACAAACAAATATATAAGGACTTTAAATATTTTTTCAACAATTTTGGCGATTTTTAGAGTAAAAACAAATTATCCCATGGAATTCAGTATAATCAAATTTGAAAAAAAAGGAAAACATGTTAATTTTTTTTTTGAAAAGATGTTGACAAATATCTCATGTGATGAATTCCACCCCTACAATATTCCTTATGAGGGAACTTCACCATTGATATATAGGAAAAATTGTTCTTGGTATTGCCTCATAGTATTATCCCTTGGTACTTATATCATTATGTTTTTTAGCTTCTTTTTCACTTTTTGAATGTTTTCCTCTTTTTATTTCTTTTTTATTCTTTTTGGGAATTTTCTCTATTTTTTCAGGGATTTCCCCTATTTTGGTGTGAATATGCCAATTTCACTCTTTTATGGAAGGAGGAAAATGTCCAAATCATCTAATCATGAGTCAATTTGGTCACTTTAGGATTGTGGGAATGTGAAGGTTTAATGTGGTGAAAACAGAAAGTGGGATGATGTAGTGACATGGTGTGGCTAGGGGATGAACAAGGTGTGCAAATTTTTGGTGTTAAAAATTACTATGTGATTTGTTTATCTAGTTGGGACAGCCTCAATCCATTTTGTGAAATAATCTGTTGTTGTCAAAATCCATCTATGTTGGCCACTGAAATTTGGACTGATTTCCCTAATAATTTCTAGGACCCATTATTAGAAAGGAGTTTATGTTTTTATTGGATTAAAAGGAAAAGTCTTAACCTTCTATTTTCCTACAAATAATTGGCATTTAGTATAGGCCCTTATCATGTGATTGGAATCATAAAACAGTTTGGGCCAATAATATCCAGCTGTTCATACTTTATATGTTGTGGTTATATAGACATGATTCCCTCCACATATTCCTTTATGAAACTCTATAATGATTCTCTATGTTTCTTCCTCTACCAAAAAAATTAATGGTATGTATTGACGGTCATTCTAGTCGAGGTATTATTCCAATATGAAATAGTTGATAGCCTATAATTTCAAATACCTAGCTTGGTATTTGTTCATATGATCTGGACATTCAATATTCTTCAAATAATATACAATATCTTTGTGCCAATCAGATGCTTCAAATTTTGGGTTAATATTTATGGTATGGTTTTGAAAATATTATAGACTCTTGTATTGTCTTCCTCTATTATCTCAGACACTAGATTTAAATTTATAGTGTCACCATTTGATTCAGCTACTGATTTGGCTAGTCCTTGACCCTTCACTAATTTTGTGGGCTTGATTTCTAGTTCATACTCCTGTATTTTGGCAATATATTTACCTATTTCGCTTCACTATTTTTTTTGGATGAGGATATCCTTTACAGTGTCATGTGTTACAAAATAAATTACTTATGAGTGCAACAGATAACATCTACAGGATTTATGTTAGGTTTAAGACATGGGAAAATAGGATAATTAGATTTTCACACAACCAAATCCAAACAATATGCACAAACATAAAGAGAGAGTGGATGAGTGTGAACACACACTTCTACAGCTATGGATTTGGTTATAGTTTTGAGTGTGGCAAGATCAAGGATCTAGATCTAATATAGGCTCACTTGTTCTCTCCCGCTAGTTCTCACTCTCCTACTTTTTATTGTTCATCATTCCCTTCTGTCAGAAACAATGTGAGGAGAAGAATATCTCTCAACTAAAATATGTGTTAATACTCATGAATGAACTCTTTGGTATGACATATATCTCTTCTTGGTTGTTGATGACCATTGCAAATAAGAGATCCACCCATTTTGAATCTTCTCTCTTGCAGGTTTCTTCAAACTAAACCATATGTCTGATGAGAACGTATGTTTTCCACAGTGATTATAAGGGTGATAATAAAAATAGTGATATTTAATGTTTCCAAATCAATCACAATGTTGTAGAAATTCTAAAGCCTTGATGGCATAAGGAATTTCATAAACAAGCTAAGGATCTTGGAACACAATTAACCTCGCAGAGAATTTTATAGAATTAGCATAAGGAGAGAAGAAGAAGAATTAATGAATGATCAATAAGTGATAATTGATATTATTACATAGGTAATAAATCCTTATAAAGGAAAAAGGAGTTTCTAGAAGACAACTCAAGCTAGCTCATAAAGCAGGCTTACTAATTATGATAAACCCCATAGTTGGCTAAAGCACTTTCCTAATCTATCAAGCACCTCACGAATTAGCAATAGAATGTGTGAGTGATGATGAGTGAAGGAAAGAATTTCTAATCCTAGAATATGGAGCAAAAATAATGGAGGATGAGTTGGAAACAAAAGCTTCCAATTTTCTAGTTGACTAGCTTTACCTTATCCACAGAAAAGTAGGATAAAGCATGAAAAGCAGAATAAAGCAGATTCTACTGTAAAGTGAAGTTACCAATTCTGGATGGCCATAAAGTGGTCAATATCAAACCAAAATCAGAAATAAATCATTCATAGGATATAGATGGAAAGTGTTGACTCTAAGGTGTAACTGGATGCCAACTATCTAAGCTAGTGGGTAGGAAATTAATCAAATAATGATTAATTATTTTATGAGTGGGTTTATGATATTCCAAAACCCCTCTTTAAGAATGAATTTATGATGATATCTCTAAACTAATCTAAAATATATATGCATATAGGGCCTATCAACAAGGCTATGGTCACCCTTTTACAACTTATCTTGTACAAAGAAATGAGGAAAGAGGAAAAACCACAAGGGGAAAATCTTCCCTCAAGAAAGGACATGAAAAGCAATACCAAAAATGATGAACTGCTAGTTTTGTTGTTGTTCCAAACTAAATGTTGATGTATGGAGGAATATTCTTCTTGGGAAGAAGATAAACATGCTCACCTGGATAAAAAACATAAACAACTACAAGATGGATACTATGACCATGTAGAACAACTAATATCCAATGATGTGAAGGAAATACAGAAGGATCTTGATACTTGTAATCAGATCCAAGATGATGATATGACTTTAACTTCGAACTAGTAGAGATAAAATGAGCTCCAAATAGATGAAATAACTGTCAAAGTGAACGTATAATGTATGAATATTCATTTACACAGAGAGGATCTGTGCAAGTGATCTTGTAGGAACATAGAGAAGGCATAGGATCAAAGAGTGAGAATGCATGGGCTCCATGGGTTGATCTAGCTTCAAAATAATCCAAGATATCACAAATAAGCACAACAGTAGACTCATGGGAATATACTGGTAAATAATCCTCTATCGTAGAAGTATGTAAGGAGGAAAGATAGTGATGCTCAAAATCTTCAAGGAGGCTCTGAGAATGAGTGCCAAGAACAAAGGAGGAGCTACAAAAGAACATGGTATCAAGTATGGTAAGTGGTAAGACACTAAAAGGACTCGATTTGGCTAAGAAAAAATCTTGGAAGTCACTAGTTTGCGCACCATCAATAAGAGAGGCATGCACAAAGTGTGAGAGGTCTGGGATATGGATCTCAGAATCCATGATAGAAGACATAGAGAACACTGAATGTGTGAGTGAATCGTCAATAGCAATAGAAGCTCCATTAGTCACTTCTTTTTCATCAACAACATCATAAGAATATGAATCAATATCTTCTACTTCAAGAGACACAGAAAAATATGGCTCTTCAATATTTTCTTCTTGATTGAAAGAGGAAACATTCGAATCAAAGAGAGTAGTAGAAACATGAACTATATGAGAAACTTCTTCTTCATGATCGACTTCATCAGAGATTGTAGAGGCCGAGACATCTTGAGAGAGAGAAATTATTGAGGAGCTAGAGGCACTCTCCACATAGCTAGAAGCATCCTCATTGTCATTTTCCCAAAACTCTATCCAATGTTGTCTATATATCCTTTGGGTATTCAGCAGAATCAATAACGTAGCGCATGCTTGGAGAGCTAGCTAGACAAATAGCTCGAATTGCTCTATCACAATCATTCAACCAGTCACTTGGCTCTTCATAAGACTCTTTACCAGCTCCAATAGATATATCATAGAGACCTTATCTCTTTATATATGAAATCATCTTCAATTTCCACTTTGAATAGCTTGTGAATGGAGAAAGAAGAAGAACTGATACTCTTGAATCCATTTGAAGTTGAACCTGAAAAATAAACCTGTGAATATGAAATGGGGGATTAATTAATGAACTCTAAAATATCTGATATCATGTAGAGATTTGATATCCTGTGCTCTGATACCATGTAGAAATTGTAAATCCTTGATGGAATAAGGAGTTTCATAAACAATATAAGGATATAAGCACACAATTAACCTCACAGAGAATTGTATAGAATTAGCATAAGGAGAGAAGAAGAAGAATTAATGAACACAAATTAATGAATGATCAATAAATGATAATTGATATTATTACATAGGTAATACACCCTTATAAAGTAAAAAGGAGTTGGTAGAAGCCAACTCAAGCTAGCTCATAAAGTGGGCTTACTAATTATGATAAACCCATAGTTGGATAAAGAACTTTCTTAATCTATCAAACACCTCATGAATTAGCAATAGAATGTGTTAATGATGATGAGTGAAGGAAAGACTTGCTAATCCTAGAATATGGAGAGAAGATAATGGAGGATGGGTTGGAAACAAAATCTGCCAGTTTCTTAGTTGACTCGCTTTACCTTATTCACAGAAAAACAAGATAAAGCAGGAAAAGTAGAATAAAGTAGATTCTGATGTAAAGTAAAGTTACCAATTTTGGATGGCCATAAAGTCATCAAGATCAACCTAGAATCAGAAATAAATCATTCCTGGGATATATATGGAAAGTGTTGACTCTAAGGTGCAAGTGGATGCCAATTATCTAAGCTAGTGGGTAGGAAATTAATCAAATAATGATTAATTATTTTATGAGTGGGTTTGTGATATTCCAACAAATGTTGTCATGTCAAACTTTGGACAGGTGTAGATGAAGATGAAATCTCATTGAGGAATCCAACACTCTAAAACTAGATAAGTTTGGAGAAATTAGGAATGTGAGTTGTTAGTTTCTTGTGTGGTATAATGATGGGATTGGAGAAATTAGGAATGTGAGTTGTCACTTTCTTGTATGGTATGATGATGGGTTTGGAAGGAACAAGTGGAAACCTTTGTATGCATGTCTTGATATTTTGATGGGGTGCCACTTATTTGCTCATGTGAAATTGAAGTCGTGCCATTCTATGCAGGATGTTGAAATGGATCATAGAGAGGATTTCTATGAACATGAACAAGTTCAAAATGTTGATTTTCATCATGTTGGAGTTGTGATTGGAGCAGCATATTTTAAGTGTTCCTTGTGATTCTTTTACACAATTTTGATGTCAATAAGGGTGGTCATTTGGCCCACGATAGTTTGATCAATAGAGGAGAGAAGTACAGTTTTCAACAATTCTACAAGGCCATTTAATCTCACCACTGAATACATGTGACTCACTCAAATAATAAAGGGATTCTTGAAACTCCACCCTTTTGTGACAAGACTCAAACTCAACAAATAAATGCAGCATATTGAAGGATGTTGGGTTCAACCAATAATGCACCCAATTACAATTCAATTGAATTTTCTTTCAATTTTGACACTTATATGAAAATAAATGCAAGTATATTGAAGACAAGTTACAAACATGATTGTTATGATTTTGATAATTAACTTCAAAGTCTTCAAAATATACTTATTTATGTCTAAATACTTTGGTGATGATACTTATATGGGAATGTTTATCAAGTGATTTTAATTTATTTATAAGAGAAATATAAGAAGCTTTACCTCTTCAAAATATGACTTGGAGTTGTACAAAAAAACACTCTTTATATTACCAATAACAACAATTTTTCTAAAGCCCTTATAACTTCTTTAAAATTTTTAATCAAAAATGTTATAACTTCATTATATCCCTTACAACTTCACCAAATAGAAGCCCACCAACCAATATTTTATCACCCTTTTTAGTAGACAAAAATTATTTTCCACCATTTTATAATTCCATATAAAGGCATTGAAGTTAAGTTAAGCCATTTTAGCTGTCACATACCTTACAATATGAAAACAAGTGGAATAAGCAACGCAGTTGCTTAGTACCTCCACTTATGCAAGAAACAATGTAAAGTAAATTAGCATCGGACATCATTCATGGTCATTTACAACTCCATGAGTGATTTAGGCATTAAGTATCCCTTTGTAGTCTTATGAGAAATTTTTGGTAGACATGAAACACCTAACACTAGACACTACCATCCATAGCCTCATAAGCGATTTAAGGCATACATAGCCCTTCATAGTCACGAGAACTATTTTTTATAAGCATTATGCACCCAACAATAAAGTAGTAAGTGATATATTGATTGAGATGTATATAATTTACGCAATGTAGTGGACCATTCATAACTCAAGAGTCATTTAAGGCTTACACCGACCTTTATAATCTCAAGAGTGACTCAAGGTCTACATAGTATGTCATACTTCCATGAGTTATTTTTGGTAAATATTATGCACTAGTAGAAGAATAATAAATGTTGCATAATTTGAAATATACATTATGGATGTGGTGAAGTATGTTACTTCATGAAATGTAAAAATTAATAAATAAGCATTATAATACTAAAACCCATAATTCAAAACTATTATTGAATCTTTAACTTTTAAAATTATTTTTCATATTTAATATTATATTATGTAAAACAACAAAAAAAATTAATTACTCAAAAAAAAACTAATTATTTTCTCAAAATTTAGAATTTTTTTTATTTTATTTATAATATCCAATTTAGTATTTAAATGTTAAATGACTTTTATAAAAAAACTTTAAAATAAAAACACTTGCCTAATTAATGAGGATAAATTAAAGTAATAAATTTTGTCATTTTCGTTATATAGCTAAATTAGAATAATAAATTATGTCATTTTCCTTATTGCAAAGTTTAAGCTATTTTATGTTAAAATTCATACAGCATGTCACATGCCTATTTGTTCATATATATATATTTGATTATCACACTTTCCATGGTTTTCTAAAGAAAAAGAAAAATGGACATATTTGTCTGGCACTTGCTATTTATGTTTTTTTTACTTTCTAGGCAATTGCGTGAAGAGATTCTGATCTCATATAATCTTTTAAACATTTGTGTGTACCTGCTGGGCAATTGTTAGTTAATAATTTTGAATATATTATCTTGTCATATATTCTCTTAAACAAAGTTGCTCTGAAAAAAAAAATTATCTTCAACAAAGTTGACTTATCTTAGGCGCAACGTTAATCATCTTCCTTATCCATTTCATTTGTGTTTCTCAATATGGATTCCTCTTCTATATCCATTGTTACATCTCCCAACACCAACAGCTACTACAACTATTATGACGTGTTCATAAATCACAGAGGCCCGGATGTCAAAAAAACTTTTGCTACTGATCTCTACCATGCTCTTACCAAACACGGATTGCGAGTTTTTCTAGACATCGAGGAATTGCTGGAGGGAGACAAATTAAATTCTCAAATTGAAAGCGCTATTAGAATAGTGGTTGTCCAAATAGCAATTTTCTCTCCTGGATATGCCTTATCAAGTTGGTGTTTGAATGAGCTTCTATACATGTTCGAGATGTTGGAGCGGGGGTCTACCATTCTTCCCATCTTCTACAATGTCAAACCTTTAGATCTTCGGTGGGCGACTGGATTGTATGCTGGATCCCTGCGCTCACTCGAAAATGAGAAAACATTTGATTTTCAAAGTCATCAAGAGAAGCCAAGATACGATTCTGACAATATTGAAAAATGGAGGAAAGCTCTTTTTGACGCGGCGAATATATGCGGTTTCCACATGGATAGCTATAATGGGTGAGAGCTCAAACTTTCATTGTTAGTCTTACCTTTAATTTGTTTAACTCATAAGCATATCACATGTCATTTAGGAATTTTTGAATAGTAATTTTGCTGTCAATATGATACAGTGACAAAGGGAAACTGGTGGATAAGGTTGTGCAGCGAGTGCTGGAAAGAACCGAAAAAATACCTCTGGATGTGTCTAGATATCCAACTGGTTTGGATGAGAAAGTTCAAAATTTAGAAAGAGCAGTGTTACTGCAACATCAAAACAGGGGTGCTAGAGTTGTGGGAATAGTCGGTTTAGGCAGGGTTGGTAAAATGACCGTGGCAAAAGAATTCTTCAACCTTCACATATCAAATTACCATCGATCTTCCTTTTTATTTGACGTCAGAGAAAATGCTGCCAGGGGATCCTTAAATTCCTTGCAGAGTAAACTTCTTCATGACTTGACTAAATCGAATAAGGTGCAAATATACAACACTGTTGATGGTATAACGAAGCTCACAAGGTGTTTTTCATCTTCTCACGAAGTTCTCATAGTTTTGGACGATGTAGACCATGTTGACCATCTGAATGCATTATTGTTACCAGTGAAGGATGTTCTTCATTCAGGTAGCTTAATTTTGGTTACATCTAGTAGAATGGATGTTCTCACAAGCTCAGACATTCCAGAATCATCCACTTACAAGCTAACCGGCTTGAACAGACAACAATCTCAAAATCTCTTCTACTCTCATGCCTTCCACCAGTCTCATCCTGTGTTAGGATTTGAACATGAGGTTGAAAAGTTTTTGGATGTCTGCGATGGGTTGCCATTGTCACTTAAAGTATTAGGGGCGCTTCTTCGTGGAAAAGAGGATATGGCATATTGGAAAGCCCAGTTGTGTGAAATCTTTGAAGTACTTCCAGCAGATATACACGGCAGTCTCAAAATTAGCTACGATAGTCTCAATCCATGTGAGAAGTAGATATTCTTGGACATTGCCTGTTTCTTTATAGGAGAAGACAGGGACACTGCAATAAGAATATGGGACAGATCTAGCTGGGATGGATGGCTGGCTTTTCGGAACCTAGAAAACAAATGTCTCGTCAAGGTGGACGACAAAAATCGTATAAGAATGCACAATCACCTGAGAGACCTGGGCAGAGATATGGCAAAGAACGAACAAGGATGTCAGCTTCGACTTTGGCGCCCAAGCGAGGACCTTACCAACCAATCACCTGTAAGTATATTTGAAGCTCTACTAGCTTTCAAACTAGCGAATTGTGATCTCAAATTTTAAATTGTCAAACATTGCAAGGATGTCAATTATACTGTTCTCAGAGGTTTTAGAGAATGATTCAGGTGCGTGGAATCAAAAACTTTCTTGAGAACAGTTGTTTGGTAGGTGATACGAGCAGGCTGTAGCTGCTTAGTGCCTTAAGCAATTTGTTCGGGATTATAGGTAAGAAGATTGGAGCAACTCCAACCTAGGGATTATAGGTCAACCATTTGGATTCTGTGTAAGTTACATTCTAAACCTTGTGTATTTCGAAAAAGTTTGTTTGCAAAGGTTTTGAAATTTTTTTCGTCTGGATATTTTTCTTTTGGGTGTCGCTCTATGGTGGTTTAACCCAAATATTGGTAGGGTAGTCTAAATTCTTGAAAGTGTGTGTGTACCTCCAAGCATGCCCACACTGTCTTACATACAACACACAAGGCTAATCAATGAACCAACAACATTAGAAAAAGTACCGTAATAGTGCACCCTATTACTAATTGATCTACACCCCCAAAAAGTTCAATTTCATATATTACAATGCATTCTAGTTTCGCCTACAAATGTTATAATACATACAAATTAATTATATTTATAATATATAAATTATAGCTACAATAATAATTATAATATATACAATAATAATTATAATATATATAAAAGAAAGGAAGGAAAAATTGCTATTCCCTACCGTTGTTATTAAAAGTAATATATTAAATAAAATACATGAATTATATCCTAAGTTACTAACACATCAAAATGTTATAGGAAATCAATACGATTGTTCTAGCATCAAATATAAAGAAACTTGGATTCAATTTATTACCTCCGAAGTAAGTTTCAAATCAAAGTAAAAAATAGCTAAGATAATTACAACTAAGTAATTATGCTGCCACATTGCAACCACATCAAGCTCAATACACTACTCTGCTAGGCATTTTCAACGTGACGTCTCCTAAAATCTTGATCTAAAGAGTAGGTGTGAGATTTAGTACAACAAAATTTATACATAACTCCACACCACACCGAATAAAAGCAGGTATAAAAATAGTAATGCCGCCGACATTGCCACCAGGTGGCTCTTGCCATTTTCAAATTGTCATGCCATGTGTCTTACCATCTTCGATTTGTCAAAGTAAGGGCTACTTATGTTTGTAGCAATACATGTGTGCCCAGCACAACGGAGACAGATGAGCGTGATTCGTGATGCATCTATATCTGCTCCTCGCTCGATGCTCACCACGTTAACTCCCAAGAGAAATCAACCCAATACAAAAAAATATTGCTCCTAAGAGAGATCAACCCAACCCAGTACAACATCGAATTGCTTCATGTACAGTCAAGAAATCCACTCTTTATTACAGCAGGGTGCTGAAAAATCGTTCAGATGCGCTAATCATGTTTACAAGTAACAAGTATCATTTTTTCTATCTAACCTTAATCTATAGATTTGTGGAAGCTTTGAGCTATAAATTGATCTGCATTATGAGGCGGTGTCATCTTTTCTGTAGACATCCTCAGGGATAGCATAAAGATATAAGATAGCCAGCCAGCATAAGGAGATTGGGGATGAACGGTGAGTGAGCAACCAGATTTTTCTGGCTACAAGAATCTCTGTACTCCGGCGTCAAAATGAGTCTTTTGTAATGCGATTTGAAAGGTCAAAGGGTTTGTAAAATGTGGATCTGGTATATTTTGCATGGATTTCATATCGATTTAGATGTACTGACCTATTTATTTATGTTTATTGCAGGCATATACAATCATCTTACAGGGAATTTCTGAAATTTACAGACAATAATGGAAGCCTCTCTTCCAGGATTTGATTATGCATGAATGGATTTTGGCCTTTGCACCTGCTATATGTACTTTATCCATGACATGGAAACTCATTGTGAGCGAGTGAGCGTCACAAGCTCCAAAAGAAGGACAATATGAAATCATAGATCTTCCGGCAGGACAACTATTCAGAGCAGTGTTGTGGTCGTCGCATTGATATGGAGAATTACCTGGTCAAATAAAAAACAGTGATACGGCGAACTCACATCAAACCAACTGAAAGTATACTAACAATTTACAGGTTCTTTGTTTAGCTACACTATTTTTTTAAAGCCTGTAAACAAGTAACAGCTTTAATGAACACAGATAGTAATCATACTAAATCAGACAAACGACTACAAATTTTCAAATATTATAACTTTCTTTTCTCAAAGAATACAATCACAATGCAGTGTACTTTTCTGCAAATCCAAATATAAACACGGAATCTACAATTGTGCAAAAACATTGAGTTAAACCCAGCTCTGAAAAAATCCGGTAAGCTATTTGGTCGTTTTCAGATTTATTTTGACAAAATTCTCTGCAACATGAAGGAAAATGTTTGTAATTTCCGTGCAGGGCAGATCGTATGCGCACATAGTGTGAAATATTTTAAATATGGCAATGCATCAGATGCTCAGTGAACCGGACGAGCCATGGAAGCTTCTCGACGGCTTTCTGAACCCTCCCATGGACGTGAAAGAATACCCTGGCTTCTACATTTTTCTGGCGGACATGCCCGGCCTTATAGACACCGACATCAAGGTGTGTTAAAAGCGTTGAAATCGTCAAGTATACCTGTTTTCCCTTTTTTTTTTTCCTCTTTATTTACATAATAATAAAATAAATGCTGATGTCATAGTAGCCATGTGTCAAGTGAAAACCAGATACCAAACTCCAAAGCTGACATCATTCCTGATTCGCCAATTAGAAGTTGACAAAATAGAAAAGGCAAATATTTTTATTAAAATTTAAAATATTTTTTGGCAAACTCTAAAGCTAAACTTTAGAAAACAGGTTTTAAATTTTTGGTCAGCTGCAACTAATAGAAAGTCAAAGGGAAACCGATTACTATATACCTGTTGTGGCAGGTATAATAATGATCATTAAGAAATAACTATTGAATATGTTTAATAAGATGTCAAAAATCCAACGAAATAAAGTTGGTATGAAGCGAGCCAATGAAAACCATCGGAGATGCAGATTTTGATCTACATCTTGATAGTCTCTCCCATGTAGTAAAACTAGCAATGGGTTTCAATAATCCTCTATAAGATCATTTACTTGAAAAGTAGGACTATCAAGTTTTGAGGTGAATCAAATTCCCTCTGAATTCTTGGGATTTCTTTTTCCCTTTGAATGCTTGGGATTTCTTCTCTTCTATCAAGTTCCGAGGTGAATCAAATTCCCTCTGAATGCTTGGGATTTCTTCATTGTAAATGCATTTGCAGATATGTCAATCGAGCGAGATCACTACTATCAACATCAAGAGAGAGATTTCAGCGAACTCACCAGCACACAGCTCCGAAATATTTTAGATTTCTCATCTCAAGTGCTAGGATCCAAACATTCATAGCAACATATAAATATAAGGATGGTAGCGCAATAAGTGATAGGAAGCCTAGTCAATATTAACTGCACAAGGTGGTGGGGCTTGAGCATAGGTAGTAGGGGGTAGGTTCACGGCTTTGTTCTGGTTTGTTGGTGGTTTCAATCTTGTTGTGTCAACCCTATCATTCTTCTTGGAAGGAGGCAGGGTGGTTCTCGGTGCTTCCTTTTGTGCTTTGGGAGGAGGTGGGGTTATTGAAGGAGCCATTATAGACAAATCGAGAGGCAAACGATTAGAATTATTCATTAGTTGCATCATTTTCAAAATAAACTATGGTTTCGGATGTGGGTTAGGTGGGGTAAGATACTAAATAGGAATACTTAACATTAATCCTAGTAGGTTTAGAGTTACCATTACTAGCACGCTCATGAAAAAAAATGATGGAAACAAGAACATGATCATATGTATAGGTGTAGCACCCACCATACTAGGTACTAATGCAAGTTACAATTGAGTTTGCGTGTGATTTTATGAGTGGGACATGGGTTGAGATGGAGGTTTAATAAAGGAAATTGTGCATAAATATGAGATTTATGTACTTGAAGGAGATGGGGGTAAACCCTAAAAAATGGCATTCATGGGAGCATAAAAAAAATCCCTACAATAGAAAGTGATGGGATGGATGCACCATGGATAGCCTTGTCAACCATGGGGAGGACATTTCTCATATTGGTTGGCCCCTTGACATCATAGTAAGTCAACTGGTTAATTTTGACAACATTCCATTCATGACAGAACGTCATTAGCCAAAATACTAATGACATGACAATTTTCACAGCATAGATGTAGATACGCCCTAGAGGAGGTTGTAATCAAGTTGGACATTCACTACCTCAATGTCAATCATGATGGTATTTTTTCCTAACTCGATGGGAACATTCCAGAGAAGTCCCTATGATTGAGAAGTGCAACCATTATAAGTGCATAGTTCTATCATGGAGGGTTCTAACTTGGGTGACCCAATTTTATGCTAGCCAAAGGTGGACATGATGCACGTGGAGGTGCCTTCATCGACAATGCATCAATGGATGAATAAAGTTTTGATTGTCACACAAATACAAAATGTGATAGATGAAGGAATTTGAGACTCTAACTGATCCAATTTGAAGGCCATGAAATATGAATCAGATGGATTGATCGCACCTAATGCTCATAGTAGGGATTTATTTTTCACGAGGAAGTTCCTGAGAACTTCCATTGTTGACATGGCAGCGGGAGATCAGGCCAAATCATCCATAACTCTATAATTGGGAGCACCTTTAGTATTGATATTTTTCACAACCTCATGGAGGAAATAATTCCATTGGGGCCTATAAAATGTTATAGGTGTTTTCATATACATGAATCATCGTGTGGGTTAAAAATGTATAGGGTCTAATCATGGATGTGATAGTTCCAATAACATTGTTTGTAGCATGAGATGGCCCTAGTATATGTTTTCCAGAGGATTCTCCATGAGGGGTATCTGCGAGAATAGTGTAGAGGAAACTACACTGTGTATATGAGGTAGAATTATTGAGCTTTGAGGACAGCCTCTTGCTCAGTTTGAGGGTGTTCAAAGACCACATCTTTGGAAATGAATAGGATTAGGGATATCATGAACTAGTCTAAAAATATCATGGCGGCAAGTTCGATATTACGCAAACTTGACCACCTACATCAGTCATGAATGTGGTCCATGATATGGGTAGCAGTATTTCGTCAGCGAGAAAGAAAGATTTATACACCAGTGTCATATTGGAAAGGAAATTGGAAGAATTATAGGAAATTTGGATCTAAGGTCGCAAAGGAAAGATTTTCCTTGTAGGGTTGGTCGATGTACCAATTTGTTGCAATAATAATAAAGGATATTTGTGTTAAGCATAGTCAAATAGAATCCTCCACTATGGACTTGAAGGAACACCATAAGTGGAAAGACACGATGTGGTTCTAGGGTTCTTCCCTGAGCTTTCCCTCAAACTTTGGATGTCAAATGGGAGTTTGGTAGCAATAGGGGGGCAGTTTGGATCATGGTGGCTTGGATTGTTCGTTAGTCTAGCCAAGTCGAGAAGGTTGAGACTGACCATAAATGGAAAACTAGCAGTTTGGTAAGACATTGTGGGAGAAACACCTATGTTGTACATGGATGCAGTCATGAATATTCCTCAGCCAAGGCTTGCATGCACAAATGTAGTAGTCATGGGTGGGATCATGGGGATGCTTCCCTTTGGATTTATAATCCCTGTGGAACCAAGAATGGTGGCTTCTATGGAACTAGTGATTATAATGGTCATGGAAGCAACTGTCAACATTCCATAACTTCTATTACCAATGGTGGACCCAAAAAAATGGGTTGTGTCATGTCCCCAATTAAATATTTTCCAAATAATACTGCTTGAAAATAATGTTCCACCAACCTGCCAGTTTCCTAGGTTGAGCTGGAGACATAAATTTTGTAATAAGAGGATAAGAGACCCAAAAGGACTTTAGTTTACCATATTCATATTTAAATGGGTCAATAGATGATAAATGCTAAGAAAATAAGGTGGCATGGGTTCATGAAGACACTTAGAAGGTTGTGGAGACTTGAGATGACTAGATTCTCCACACACTTGGCATAATATTCATCCAAATTCAAAAAAATGGGCAATGTAACGTTATTGGAGGGTGATTTCCCTAAACATAGACTCGGACAGGTTTTACCCTATCCAGCAACACATGCGGAGTAGATGTATTCTCACCCTAGATGTTTGAGGGAGGGTTGTAGGAACCACGTTTCCGCATAAGGCAAGTGGACTTGTGCACTTAATCTCTCTATGTCGCAATACTACTCAGAGATCCAGAACAGGGTTTTATCTTATCATCCATTCACCATTTCTCATAATTTGTACCAGATCTACTATCATATCATTTCATTATGCAGAAACAAGATCGACATACAAGAATTCATCCATCGTGCAAAGAATTCTCATCATTCATATAAGAAAACATTAAGAAATTAGATCGAAACATTTAACCATTCAGATCACATCATTCAGTCCAAATCACTTAAGCACAGAGACAACAATCACAAGATAAAATATTGCATTGCATATGTTATAGCTGATTTTACCACACATGGTGGATCACACATTTATAGCCTTCCCCATCCCTCTACAAACTCTTTGGACCCCATGGACCATTTTTGTACCTTTGATGTTTTCAAGATCATCCCTAAAAAAATGCATTATTTTCCATACGTTACTTTTAAACATATTCTCGTGTATATAAGCGGATATGACCCTCAAACCCGCGTACATCGGGATGTGTACAAAAGGCCAAATAGTTTTGGAGTTTTCCTTGATGTGGAGCCAAGTCACTTGTCTCTTGGCCTTCCATATGCCTTGAGATCACTCGGATTCGACCTTCCATTACCCCATTGAGGCACTATATAAGGAACCCCTTGGATACATTCAAGAGAGAGGAATTAAAGAGAAAGAAAACTATAGTCCATTGTTTCCGGAGCTTATACTTGAGTATACATCCCTTTGTCCCTTGGAGCATTTTTTTGTTCTTCCCAAGCTTTCCTTTTTCTGTGAGCTTGCTATCGAGAGATGGAGGATTGAAGTGGTGGAGGATCAGGTGGAGGACTCAGTTTCTCCAGTTCGCAGACGTGCTGACAAAGGCTGCCATTTTTGTAATCTCTGATTTATATTAATAGAAATATCTTTTCCTATCCAATAATGTGTATTTAAAGGAATATTGAATCCATGGCCACTTTTAAATGCCTATATGTTATTGATTATATATGCTAGAGTGGGTCTAACACAATTATATAGCATGCTTGTCTTGTTTGTTGATTTTTGAGAGAGAAAATTGGTAATACAAGTGAGATTGGAAAAGCTCAATGAGGATCTACATCGACCATCCGGAATAAGGTATGTTTTGAGATCCTTTAGTGTTAGATGTTTATTTCTCTTGCATATTGGAAAGGGATTCATTTCTACAGTGACTCTGTCTGTTGTGGTATCCCAAGCCATAGGAAGTTTACTCCATAACAGAATTGGTAACCATAATGGGGACATTCTTTGTTTTTCTTTGGGGTTTGGGGGCACAATGTGCTTGATATTCTTGACTTGCTCTTTGTTTCTCTGTTGAATTTTATAGTATGTTCATCCATTAACACTCCCCTTTATTGGTTTGACCCTTGGCCTGCTTTTTACCATTGTCTTCTCTGTATATGCAAGTTTTTGGCCAAAAGTCGCGTACATATGTGGATTTTTTGCCAAAAGTCACATATACCTGTAGGTTTTTGGCCAAAATCTGCATATACATGCAAAGTTTTGGCCAAAATTCATGTATATACGTAGTTGTTCTTTATACAGTCACATACATACTCCCTTTTGGTGAGTTTGATGTTGTGGGAACTTGTTGGGTGGGTTGTGAGTGTGGTTGGGTATTCCTTGGGTCTGATGTTGTTTGTTGGATGCTTCTTTTGTGACTAGAGACCGCTTTTTCATTGATTTTTCTTTGAAAGTAGTTTTAGTCATTTATATTTTTGTTTTTCCATTAGTGCATTGTGCTTTTTGTCTCAGTGTTTTACTAAGCTTGTGCTTTATACTTGTTGTAGAGACTGAGAGTTTTAGATGACTTTTATTGCATTTTTCATTCTTTTGTATTGAAAAATACAAGGTAGTTGCATTTTTTGCAAATGGATTTGCGGAGGTACTTGCATTGGATTGCTTGGATGAGATTTTTATTTAGGCTTTCATATAGGAAGGATTTCATTGGCATTCAGAAAGGAATATATATTTATGCATCTCATGTAGTGGCATGCCCTATTTTTCATTTGACAAAGATTGCACTTATAATTGTTTGTTATGGTGTGCATATTTACTTCACTGCTGAGTCATAACTTCATTAGTTGCACGATAATTTACCTTTGAGTAATTACAACCAATTAAAATCAACGCATAATAAACTGAATTACACTCTTTTCTTTTATAGGGTGCATCAACAAGATTAGGTTTTAGAGTCTTGGAATAGTTCATTGTGAGTTAATTCTCCAAGACTACTAAACAACAATAAGTAGGTGTCTGTCTAGGTGAGATAGTGAAATCCTTGGTATAATTAGTGTTTCTCAGGATGCTCCTCTTACATGGGAGTTAAGCACGATGAAGTGCACGCGTTGTGACTAGGATGACCCCTGGTTACTTTCTTTGAGCATCGAATATATTTTCATGATTGTATTTGTATATAGGGGCTTTTTCTAAGTTTCAGGATTTTCTACCCTACCCATACGGTCGATCCCACCTGTGACTGTCCACTTGAGCATTGGTTATATTGAGGTGACCTTAGTTTCCTTACCTAGGTATCACAGGGGGTACTTGCAGAGGTTATTCTGTAGGTGTCTCAACCAGGTAGAGGTCGGACAACATAGTCACTTTATCCATTGAAGCTGAGGGCCACTATAATTGGTTTCATACCTATGCTTGTAGTGTATGGGAGTTTCGAGCCTCTCCTAGGTGAGACATACCTACTACATTCGAGAGCTCACAAATCCTCCCCTTAGTTTGCTTGTATTTTGGCTGTAGATTTTCTTAGGAGTGTGCTCTTTGTGCGCTAGTTTTCCTTTGGGATCGTGGTTACTTGAGTATATTTATGCTCTCTTGAGTTTGGGTCCTTTAATTTTTGGCATGCCTGGTATCCTATCACCCATCCTTGGTCCTAGTATGGACCCTGGTGTCGGACTTGGGGGCATCACAACCCCTTACCATGATCATAGATTTGGGAGTGGTCACATTCCACCCTCTACTCCATTTGTGGAGGATGTTGAATCCATTCTCTTAGTCTTTACACTAGTGGTCACCCTCACGGCGGTGGTAGTGGATGCATGAATGTTGGGTCTACACCTTACTTTCCCTTTTTGTCCCATTGTTCATCGCATTGTTTCCTGTGGGTGTAGTTGTCATGATCATTCCTCCCTATATCCTATATTTTGGATTCTTTATTGACTATTTTGGTTTGTTTTGTACTAATATGGTTGTCATGTAGGGTCCAGTTTTTGTACACTCTCTCCAAGGTTTCGACCTGTTTGTTCCTATCACAGGTATTATGTCTGAACTAGCATATAGGTTAGGATATCACATCTACTTGCACTTATGTATTTCCTTATGACCATTCCATCTTAACCTTAGGTACGAACCCATTCCATGGTATCACAGAACCTTCATGTTGCTATTAGAAGTGGTACTATGTGAATGGTAGAGCTTTCCTATACATGGGTGTCCTAGTTAGCTCTTGTTTTGCATTTGGTGCCCATGCCAACATTTTTCCTTTAGGGTGTGGGATTCCTTTGTATAGTATCCCCATGACTTTATGCAAGAGATTCATACTCCTATTGATCATTTTGAAGACTCCCTTATGTCAAGTTGTAATTTCATTATCATGAGTTTTTCTTACCTTATTGAGCCTTATGTCAACTTCCTCGACTTTGATTATCAGCCATATAGCCTGAGCTTGTCTCATGTCTAGCCACGCAGAGCCATTTTATATATCTTTTTTAGCTTGATTCCCCATTTTTTTTCCAGGAGGAGACTTTCCCCCAAGTGTCGTTATCCTACACATGTTTCCTTGCATTTAGCATAGGTATGTTCCGCTACTTGGAACTAGTTTTTTTTCCCCATGACACTCGTCTCCTCCTAGTTTGTAACTATAAATCACTTTTATTCTTTTTCAAGCTTTTCAAAATATTTGAAAAAGTCCAAAAAAAATTAAAAAACCAAAAAGCTAGATAGGAAAAGATGTTATCTTTGGCAGTAGTCGAGTCATTTCGCATTCTAACAGAGCACTGTATATCACATCTATTGGTTGGGTTAATAGTTTGACTTTAGGATCTGTACTCGTTTCTCTGAATTTATCTCCACCGACTAGTTAAGCTTCCAGTCAGTATGGAGCCTCTGTCGATGCCTCATGTGTCGCAGAGATGTCCTAGTTTTGTATATTGAGTCTATTTTCCTACATTCAGTCACCATTTTCCTTTATGCTCTTGTTCAAAAGAATTTGAAACCTGATTTGGCCATTCCTTAGTTCTCTTGACTTTGCATGTCGGCCATTCCTGATACCGATATTGGTTCGTGCACATTATGGTCGATTTCTTCCACATTATGCAACTTTGTTTTGTACCTCATGTTGGATGATGGGGGATGCCTTAGTGCTCTCCTTACAGTGGATTTCATCCCATTGAATTTATATCATTTATTCTAGGATAGGAGTCTAGAGTCATTTTTGAGTGCCTTGACACTTGCAGTCATCAGTGGCAGGTTCTCTCGCCATTAACAGTTTTGGGAATACATCAACGTCCCCTGATCAATGGATTATTTCAAGTGTTTGAACTCAACACACATTAGAGGAAATTTGAGGTCTAAAATGGGCCTCCTAAGGAAAATAATATAATAATAGTTAAAATAATAAAATAGTAGTTATTAATTTTGGAGGAAGAATGAAAAAAACTACTTTTTGTTTGTATTTTTGACATATCTCCCTATGTTTTTACTCAAATTATAAGTGGGAGAGCTCATTGAATGCAAAATTTAATTCTGCATCCAACGAGTACCCACACTGCATACTTCAGATAGACCCTGCTACCCCAAAAACAAGAAATACCTGAAAAAACATGATGATGACATCATCATCACATTTTTTTTAGGCACTTCTTATTTTTGGGGTATCGGGGTACGTCAAAAGTATGCAGTGTGGATATGCGTTGGATGCAAAAATAAATTATGCATCCAGTGAGCTCTCCCACTTGAAATTTGAGTAAAAACATAGGGAGATATGTCAAAAATATGAACAAAAAAAGTAGTTTTATTTTATGACAAATATGCCAATTCAGCCATTATGGTTGACTCATTTTATTGAAATTCTATTGGTTCTTGAATTCCAAATCATAAAATTTATTGTTGGAGCATTTTCTTATAAGGACCAATTTAGACCCCAAATTTCCTCTAATGTTTATTCATACTTGTTAGTTTGCACTCTAGTACCTTGATTCCCATCTTCATTATCGTTGGGTGATCTCACGTCTATTAATGGTATACATCAATGACCGGTAATCAGATGATGGACTACTATGTTTGACCTCAAAACCTCGATTCACATAGTAGGACATGTACTCGTAGTGGATTGTGTAGAAGACCTTCTAGATTGGTGGCATTTCATATATGCTACCTCCTTGATTGTGCCAGTGTTCATGAGATTTTAGTTCTCATGACTTGATTCCAGTGTATGTCAGATATCTTCATCCATTATGGAGATCTTGATCCATTATATATCTTTATCTTTCATGGAGATCATGATCCTTTGTATATATTCATCATGGAGATTATGATCTATCTATATTCTACGTGGTGATGACCACACATGTCATATTTTGTATCATGCCTATTCATGGCCATTGTACTCTTGTGTATATGGGACTGTT
>LPNX011037000.1:1534764-1544818 GCA_001517045.1 Pseudotsuga menziesii | reverse complement strand
ATTGTATTATACTATTGGATGGCTGGTTCTTCCACCTGGTTCTTCATCACTCCACTTCTGGGATGGACTTATAATGTATTTTGGCCATCGTATCACCCCTCTGACTTCACACATTAGGGGGAATCTGTTACAGATGATTTTACCACACATGGTGGATCACACATTTATGGCATTCCCTATCCCTTTGCAGACTCTTTGGACCCCATGGAACATTTTTGTACCTTTGATGTTTCCAATATCATCCATAAAAACATGCATTATTTTCCGTACGCGACTTTTAAAACTATTCTCGCGTATATACGTGAATATGACCCTCAAACCCACGTACATCACGATGTGTGAAAAAGGCCAAATAGTTTTGGAGTTTTCCTTAATGTGGAGCTAAGTCACTTGTCTCTTGGCCTTCCATATGCCTTGAAATCGCTCATATTCGACCTTCCATTACCCCATTGAGGCACTATATAAGGAACCCTTTGGATACATTGAAGAGAGAGGAATTGAAGAGCAAGAAAACTATAGTGAATTGTTGCTGGAGCTTATACTTGAGTCTACATCCCTTTGTCCCTTGGAGCACTTTTTGTTCTTCCCAAGCTTTCCTTTTCTTGTGAGCTTGCTATAGAGAGATGGATGATTGAAGTGGTGGAGGCCTAGGTGAAGGACTTAGTTTCTCCGGTTCGCAGACGTGCTGATAGAGGTTTTCATTCTTGTAATCTCTGATTTATATTAATAGAAATATATTTTCCTATCCAATAATGTGTATTTAAAGGAATATTGAATCCATGGATGATTTCAAATGCTTATATGTTATTGATTATATATGCTAGAGTAGGTATAACACAATTATATAACATGCTTGTCTTATTTGTTGATTGTTGAGAGAGAAAATTGCTAATACAAGCAATATTGGAAAAGCTCAATGGGGATCTACATCGACCATCCAGAATAAGGCATGTTTCGAGATATTTTAGTGTTAGATGTTTATTTCTCTTGCATATTGGGAAGGGATTGATTTTTGTGGTTACTCTGTTTATTTTGGTACCCCAAGCCATAGGAAGTTTTCTCTATAACAGCATACATAGAATTTCCAACAACATTTGTGTCATATTATTTCGCAGTTCAACATACATCTCTAGAATACATCCCTTGGTTGACAACCTCTGACCAAAACCCAAAAAATAGTTCACAAGACAGTCAAAAGATAAGATTGACTCTCCAAAATAATATGATATTTCTTCTATAGTTCTAACTTTATTTATAGGCTTGCGCCTTTACAAAAAGATCCACATATAACTAATTTCCTAACTAACATGGACCAAAATTACCAAAATGCCACCAAGAAGACCACTTGTCGACATCTTCCTCTTCCGCAGTTTTCTTTTACCCTTGTCTCTTTCATATCATGCACATCCAATATTCCTGCAAACAGCCCCCCAACACAAACTTGTGACTCACCCTTGTTTGCACAATCCCGACCAACAAAACCCAATCGACAAGGATTCCCCCGTGGAATCGATGATCATTCGACTGGCATGCTCATTATTTCTTCAACGATGGTAGTTGGTTGAACCAGGGACCCATGCTCACTCGATACCTCTACTATTTTGGGGGTGCTTATAATGCCGAACCAATATACCTCCCTGGCGCACACCCTTTACTTTACTCTGCAACTCACACACTACTTTCAACAAAACTCAGCTTCAAATACTCTCTACAACTTGACTCAACACAACCCAAACGGTGCTTTCGACTTGCGTTGAGGACCTTCTTATAGCACGCAGCCAATCCATCTATCATCATTACTAAATCATCCATGGACATCATGACTAAATCCTACATTAATCACCTAAATTTGTCATCGATTATGTCAATCAAATGGTCAGATCATCCATAAATGCACATATCTTCAATAAGCACCGTTGGCTAACTGTTTTCATTTATTGCTGATTTGACTATATCACAGAACTTCGGCTACCACAGTTGGACCAAAAATTCTATGAAACTACCTCCTATTCTTGTGCAGCCACTCCCTCCATGTGCACCCTTCTCTCTTCTATCTACTCTACTCCTGTTTTCATTTTTTTGTAGTGCACAGTGCTTCAGGCATTATATGGTCCTTCCCTCAATTGATAGGGATTCAAGTGGCTATCATTCACAAGATTTGGTAGTACCACACCATATAACTATCATAATTGAACTGCACCCACAAATATAATAGAATTGAAAAGATATGGGCCAAGTTAGTGCATTTGTAGCTTACCCGGATTCTTCAAGAACTTGTTGTCATATAATAGCACCAAATGCCCTTGCTGAAATTGTTTGTTCTTTATGTGGCGATCATGCCACGCCTTATGCCAGTCTTTCTCAAGACGCTAGTGGACACCCATAATGAAATGGTATTCATGAATATGTATCAATTACGCTACGCGCTCCTCTAATGCAGCATCGTCATCCATTCTGGTCGCAGCAGCAATGCACAGACTAGGAATGATGTATTCCATAGCAATAATTGCATCTTTCCCATATACAAATTTGAATGGTGTTTTCCCCGTCAATATCTTGCATGTGGTGTGATAGGACCACAACACTGCAAGAATCTTCAGATCCTTGTCATGTGGGTTAGTGTTACATACCTTGGTAAGTTTGTGCTCCAATATTTTGTTGAATTCCTCCATAGTTCCATTCTCCTCTTGATGGTATGGTGTACTTTTCTTATGATGAACCTGTAATTCTTTTGTCATTGTTCTTACTGTGTGGTTGATAAAATGACTACCCTGATCACTCATGAAAATTCTTGAGCACCTGAGCCACGTCACAATATTCTCGAATAGAAATCTGGTTTTTGTCGCAGTAGTATAGTCCACAATGGGTGTAGCCTCTTCCCATCATGTCATATAGTCCTTTGCAGTGATTTTGTAGCATGCACAAGTTCTTTTCCCTAGTGGGTTGATCAGACCCACAAATTCTACCACTCATTTATCCAAAGGTTGCAAATTTACCTGGGGTATGAGCAACATCTCATCCATTCACAATGTTTTATCAATATGTTGATAGAATTCACAGCTCCGCGCATAACCTGTCACATCATTATGAAGAGTGGGCCACCAAAGCCCTGTGTAAAGCACCTTCCACGTGGTAGCCCATCCTCCATAGTGTCTCCCAACTATGTTAGCATGCACTTCTTCTAGAATCTACTCTTGTTCATGCAAGAGGACACATTGTCGTAAAATTTCATCGGGTCACATCTTATACAAGTGTCCAGCAATCGACTGAAAGTCATAAGCTTTAACCACCAACTACTTATTTTGACTCATGGAAAGTTCTTTTGGTGCGACTCCCATTGCTAAGAACCGGTTTATTGGAGCATAATGGTCACATTCCATGCCAAATTGAAACAAGTGAGCATTAGGAAGTCCATCTTCAATGTTAGTAGGTTCCTCACCCATCTTAATTCTGTACAAATGATCGGGGTCGACATTTAAGTGACCCAACTTCACGATGATCTCAAAATCAAATTCCTGAAAGAGGGGTATCCATCTGCATATCTTCCCTCCCAACACAAGATTATTGACTAGATAATTCAAAGTCGAATGGTCAATAAGCATCTTGAAGTGACCTCCTAGAATATAGTGACGGAATTTCTGTAGTGCATAAACCATCACTAGCCCCTTGTGCTCCATGGTTCTATAATTATTCTCTGCAAATGATAACTTCTGACTCACAAAAGCAATAGGGTGATCCAAGTTGATGTTTCCTGGCTGCATGAGCACTACTCCTAGCGTAACAGAATATGCATCAACATGAACGTGGAACTCCTTGTTCCAATCTGGGAATACAAGTGTTGGTGCCAAATCCATCTTATCCTTCAGTGTGTCGAAGCTACTATGTGTTGATGTATATGTAACTTCGGAATGTATTCTTCTATGTATCTTATGTATTGTAACCCGATGTTTATTCCGGGATGTTTCTATTATGTATTTGAGTCATATTGTCTTACCCCGATGTTCCGATCGGGAGGATTATTAACGTAAACAAGTCTTGTCAAGTCATTAGGTAAGTCCCCACAGTTTCGGGGCACTTGGGTTATTATACACTAATCAAGGTGTAGGATCGAGTAAGTAATTGTAAGTTAAGCCTACATGGTTGAGTGCACTTCAAGTCAATGGAAGAATATAAATAGAGAGTGAGAGTCTCTCTATTTATCACTTGTGAAATACATCACTTGCTCTCTCAAGTGTGGCGCACCTTTGGAGAAGGAAATACTTTGGCTTGACAGAAGACAGAAGGCTGCTGTTGTGTTGGGAAGTCATCTTACTGTTTTGGGTTTCACATCTTGTGGTGATACTATCTTAGAGGAAGTTGAGGGGTTTTATCCATTTATGGTTTCCCCTATCAAAACTCTTTGTGTCTATTGTCTCATGTGATGTGCTTATGTTATTGTTGTGCTTGTTATTCTCTCAGTGAAAAGATCCTAACATAATGCTAGCTTAAATGTTGAAAAACTAACATGGTATCAGATCTAACCTAAGAAGAAGACATTGTGTAGCTACAGGAACTAGGGCTTCCTAGTTTGTGGATCTTCCTCCACATATTTTCAACAAAAGTATGCTAGGATGACTCTCCATTAAAGGGTGCATCTTTCTGTCGATGCGGAATTCAATTTCAAGCATTTTCAGTTTCGATGTGGAAATTAGGGCTTTCTACAGAAGAGGAATTTTTGAGTGAGACCAACATAGGATTTTTCTCCTCATAAAAACCGAATTTTAGAGACCTGGATCAAGAAATTTGGTTGGGTGAAACTCCAGGAAAGTCAAACCCTAGTTTGACCCTGAGCTAGGAGAAACCCTAAATACTAAAACTGCTAAGTTTTGGTACAGTCGCTATATTATGAGATTGGAGAAGTCTCAGAAGCTGAAAATTGTAGGGGCCAAATATAAAATACTGATGAACATTTTGTCTAAGAATCAGCCCCATATTCTCTATATTCTGGGAGATATGATCTCTCCAAGTTAGGGCTCCATCCTCTTCCAGAAATCATCTATAAACATGACACCTAGGGATATCTACAATATATTGGGCTACAGAGGTCCAAATGGAATTCCTGAAGATGTTCCAGAAAGGGAAAGGACTTTAATTTTTGTGGTCTGAAAATAAGACTCAGAAGATGAACCAGTGACACGTGGAATGCCGTACAACTTCGCTGTTCTGAACAGTCCTATAATAGGTCACCTTGGGAAAAGGATAATAAATCCAAAATGGTGAAACCAATTCTGATGAAACCTACGTTGTTGGATCAGGGACATGCGAGGTTAACTCATTGAGAAATTGCAGACATAGAGGAGCAGTAAGTTCGGATATATCACAGAAACAGTAACAGGCATTTCTGCAGAAGAAATCAGAAAATTAGGGCTTCCTGTTCCGGGAGCTTCCCTCCACTATTTTCAGAAAAGAAGTACATTGGACAGCTCCATTTGAAGAGATCTATCTGTTCATCCAATAATATCTGAAAGATTCCAAGTTTTTAAAATTAGGGTTTCTGTGACCAACCCTAGATCAGCGAACTCCGGGACAAGGACGGACACCTCAAATCGGTAAGATCTAATCCTTTGCTATTTCCATTTGAGGTTCTCATTTCAATATGATATATCACATCAGATTGGTGACAAGCTTGGGGAAGTTGACAACTTCCAAACAGAGAAGTATTTGATCTCTTTGAAGAAAATGGATTGGACACCTACATGAGTATAGAGGTTCTAGTTTCAGAGGGAGACGAGGTTAGAAGCCTTTCAAAAGAAGGACTTGGTCAAGGCCAAAGAAGACATCATGCTCATGCTACATAGGATGATGAACCATCCAAAAGAGATCCAGACATGAAATTGAAAATTCTTCAAGCGAGGATGAATATGTTCTGATATTAGCTCTCACAGGTAACATTATTCATGGAAGTGATGATTGGCTTATAGACAGTGGGGCTTCCAAACATATGACATGATTCAAGGAATCCTTTGTAAGACTATCAGAACATGAATCACCTCACAAGGTGAAGTTAGGAGATGACTACCAATATCAAATAAAAGGTAGCGGGGAATCTTCATACAAGATAGACTCTGGTAAGTCTCTAACAATGAAAGAAGTATTGTTTGTTCCAAGACTCAAGAACAACCTTCTCTCCATTTCAGCATTGATGCAAAAGGAATGCGGGTTGCATTCATAGATGGTCAAGTCATCATGTGGCTAAAAGGAAAGACTATCGATGATGCGGTAGTGATTAGAGAAAAAGAAGGAGGCTTGTACAAATTGAAGGGCTATCCAGAACAAGCCTTGATCCATGATACGGTAGAGCCAAATGAGCTTTGGCATAGAAGGCTTGCACATGTGCACTACAGAGCACTACCTATTGCAAGCAAAGCTATTCCATAATTTCAAGCTATTTGAAGGGAAGAACAAAAATCAGAATATGACCTAAAGAACAAGTGAAGAATGTAGAAGTGGTGATGGCTGCCTTGAATGGCCTCCCAGGATCGTGGAATTCATTCATTCAAGGAATTTGTTCTAGAAGGAAGTGATTACTTTCAGCAAACTTTGGGAAGAAGAAGAAGATATACCCATAAGAAGAGAAGATAAGACGGGATCATTTGAAGATCCGGCTCTCACCATCCAAAGAAGATCCCTCAAGCAATGAGGAATATGAAGAAATCAAATCTTGAAGAACCTCTTATCCAACTCAGCATTTGGATAAGAAACGATGCTATTATGAATGAAGAAGACAATGAAGTTGAAGGCTCAAGAAGGATTCTACCCTCAAAACAAATAAAGATAAGTATTCAATTGTCATTTCATGATATTGTTTTGTTATGGATTTGTGTATATTCAGTTATTGTATTATGCATGATAGGATGTTTGAATTAATGACAGTATACTACTAATATGCATGTGATGGGTAAGTAGCTCATGGTGCTATACAAATTCTCCATTGCTACTTATCTAGAATGAAACCTCTTTGCTGACATATTGGATTAGTGCACAATCTCAATGTTGTCTTGGTAGAGATGGAAGGCATCTAGAAAGTTTCAGTGAGATATGGTTGAATGTTGTATTGGGTAAAGTAGTTGCATGATCATATACTTATGCATAGTAACTTTCCAGTATGAATATTCCTTATGAAATGTTTCTAACCATACAAATGCATTTGACTTGTAGGAAAGATCGCATACATAATTGCCTACAAGAAAAGAATAATGAAGATTTGTTTCGAAGAACAAGTGACGACATTTCAAAATGATGTCAAGACGCAGTATCAAGACCTAAAGAAAAGTTCATAGTTCCATCATGCAGTAGATGGAAACATCGTGGGATACAAAGCAAGATTCGTAGCATGAGGCTTCTCACGAAAGGAAGGCCTAGACTACGAAGAGACATTTGCAGCCAGTAAGAGTTGAAACACATACATGATGAGATTGATGAAAATATTAACCTTTGCTACAAGGTTGAAGATGCAAGTCTATGGTAACATAGAATATTAGTAGCATAGTAAGCTACTTGTCACTCCGGTACAAAATGTTTTCAGTGCATAGAGTACAGAAGATAGAGGGAGTATGATGCTTCACTTCAAAGGGAGTGACTACATAATATATTGAGGTTCGACATGGTACGACAGGATGGGCATATTACTGATGACTCTAGACTTTACTGAGAGTAAAGAGGATTCCAACCTTTGCTTCAAGGTTGAATACAGAAGACCAGTGATGCTCCTATTATGTGTCGATGCACTATTGTTCTAGGTATGGTGGTGTGGCAGAATACAGATGGAGTCTTCCTTGGAAAAGGGAAGTATGTAGTAGAGATCCTGAAGAGATTCGGGATGATGGAATGCAAGGCTTTGGCTACACCCATGGCATCGAACCTGAAGATATTGAGTGATACTTCTTCAGAGACGGTTGATGCTACGATGTATCATCAAATGATTGGGTCCTTGATGTACCTGAGACCAGATATTTGCTTTACTGTGAACACATTGAGACATGTTCACCTGATGGTTGCAAAGCATGTAGGGGTACAATTGATTATGGGCTCAAGTACGATGTGAATCAAAAGATTAACCTGGAGGGTTATGTTGATTCTGATTGGGAAGGCAGTGCCATCGACAGGAAGAGTACTTCAGGATGTTGCTTCAGTATGGGATCGGGTGTGATCTCTTGGTTTAGCAGGAAGCAATCCTGTGTGGCACTGAGTATAGCTGAAGCAGAGTATGTCGCAGCTTGTTCAGCTAGTTGTGAGGCAGTATGGCTGCAGAAGCTACTGTCTGATATATTTGATCTCCAGTTGGATGCTACTTGTATACATTGTGAAAACCAGATTTGCGTGAAGTTGTCAGAGAATCTAGTGTTCCATGACAGGTCGAAGCATATCGAGATCAAATATCACTATATCAGGGATATGGTGCAGAGAGGAGCAGTGAAGCTCCTGTATGTTGTGACGGGGGAATAGATAGCTGATGTATTGATGAAGCCATTGGCTAGGCTAAAGTTTGAGTACTTCAGAGAGAGACTTGGTGTTCTCCAGATTGAGGTTCCTTCCAAAAGAAAGTGATGAGACCCATAGCCATTCTGACATGGTGAGAGGATTGGTTCCTTCCATGGTCAGATGTAAGGGATGAGCCATTCTGTCATGGTGAGAGGATTCAGTTCCTTCCATGTCAGATATGAGTGCTATAGATTCAAAGCCATTCTGATGAGCAGGTTAGATGTAAGGACTGAGCCATTCTGTCATGGTGAGAGGATTTGGTTCCTCCCACGTCAGATATGAGTGTTGACTGCCATTCTAAGAATGGAGGCACCTGGTCAGTTACCAGGAACACTCAATCTGGGACTGAGAGAGCCATTCTGACGAGTAGGTTAGATGTAATGACTGAGCCATTCTGTTCATGGCTAAAGGATTAAGTTCCTCCCATGGCGGATGTGAGAGCTGGACATTCTGTCGAGTAGGACAGATGTAAGGGCTACCGCCATTCTGACGAGCAGGTCAGATGTAAGGGCAGTGCCATTTTGTTCATGGCTAAAGGATTTAGTTCCTTCCATGTCAGATGTGAGTGCCAACCATTCTGTCAAGTAGGACAGATGTAAGGGCTACCGCCATTCTGACGAGCAGTTCAGATGTAAGGGCAGTGCCATTCTATTCATGGCTAAAGGATTTAGTTCCTTCCATGTCAGATGTGAGTGCCAGCCATTCTGTTGAGTAGGAGAGATGTAAGGGCTACTGCCGCTCTCTGGGAGAGTGGAGGCACCTGATCCATTACCAGGTAGCTCAGTTTGGGACTGGGGGCCATTCTGACGAGGGTGTAGGATTCAGTTCCTACCAGGTCAGATGCGAGTGCATGCCTTTCCGACGAGTAGGTCAGATGTAAGTGATGAAATCTCTCATCACTTTGATAGGATGTGTTCTTGTCTGGATGGGAGTATTCCATCACTGTGATAGGATGTGTTCCTGTCTGAATGGAATTGTGCCTTTCTGACGAGTAGGTCAGATATAAGTGCAGAGCCATTACACAGATGGTAGTTGATGTGCCTACCATTCTGGTGAATGTGAGTGCTGGGCCTTTCTGATGTGATTGTAGTTTACTACATGATCAGATGTGAGTGCTGGGCATGCCTTTTTGATGAGCAGGTCAGATGTAAGTGCTGGGCGAAGACCTACCTAGTGGCTAGGCCTACAACCAGCATGAAAAAGGGCTGGATCTGTAGAAATTCCTATGACAAGATAGTACACACATGATGATGACCAGAGATGATCCAGATCGAGCTATGATCCAGATCCAGTTATGATGACTCCGAGAGATCCAGATCGAGTGATGATCCAGATCCAGCAGTGATGATCCAGATCGAGAGATGATCCAGATCCAGTCCAGTGATATTGATCCAGATCGAGTGATGATCCAGATCGAGTGATGCTGTTCTATGATGATCCAGATCGAGAGATGATCCAGATCCAGATGACTTGAAGATGAAGATGACTTGAAGATGAAGATGACTCGAAGACGAAGAAGATCTAGTTGATACAG
>LPNX011037000.1:1514591-1534445 GCA_001517045.1 Pseudotsuga menziesii | reverse complement strand
GCTTGACAGAAGACAGAAGGCTGCTGTTGTGTTGGGAAGTCATCTTACTGTTTTGGGTTTCACATCTTGTGGTGATACTATCTTAGAGGAAGTTGAGGGATTTTCTCCATTTATGGTTTCCCCTATCAAAACTCTTTATGTCTCTTGTCTCATGTGATGTGCTTATGTTATTGCTGTGCTTGTTATTCTCTCAATGAAAAGATCCTAACATAATGCTAGCTTAAATGTTGAAAAACTAACACTATGAAACTCTAGACTCCTTCAAATACCGCATCTTTCTTTCTTCAATAATTTATCCATAGCGGTAGTGATCATAGTTTAGCCTCTGATAAATTTGTGATAATATTATATGTGCCCCAACGCTTCCCAAATAATCTTCACATTGGTCAGTGGGGGAAAACTCAAGATGAGAGCTATCTTTGCAGGGTCGAATAGTAACCCTTTGCTTGCACACAATATGACCTAACAGTCTGTCAAATGGGGCATAGAAAATGCACTTTTTGGATTTCAATGCGATATGTGGTTGGAGACACCTTTCCAACATCAGTCAAAGGTTGGAAAATCATCCTTGATTAGATCATACATTGTCCAATCATCCATGTACACCTGTAATAAATTTTGAATGAAATCATTGAAAGTAGCAATGACGACCCGACTGAATACCATAGGGGCATTATTCAACCAAAAATCCATCACTATATATTGAAAACATCCCCATTTAGTGACGAATGTTGTTTTATTCCGTCCTTGGTGATTATGATTTGGTGATAGCCTGAAAACCCATCTGTAAAGGAGTACATTTCTTGATCGCCTACTCCTTCAAGTACCTTATTAGTGAATGGTGTTGGAAATGGGGCATGCATATAGTCATCATTTAGTTTCCTGAGGTTGACGCACATCCAAACTTCGTTAGTTTTATTGTCTTGGACCACCATAGGACTGATCCATTCCAACCCTTTGACAAGTTTGATGATTCCAATGTCCAACATACGATCAAGCTCAGCTTTGACTCTATCTTTGTATCACGGATTCAAGCGATATGTTCTATGTCACACTAGTTTGGCATCTGGATTCAGCAAGATTTTCATTTCCCCTAGGTCGCCCAATATCCCTTTAATTTCTAATAATTATTTTGGAAGCAGATATTCAAACTCATGCAAGAGATCTATGATCTTGGCCATGGTATCCTCATGCCACTAGTCCCCTGCATTTTCAAACTTTGAATTCTCTTTTTTCGCAATGTTCACTTTCTTAATCTTCAACGACTGAGTCATGGGACTGGTCGGCACATCTAGTGCTATGACAT
Organism: Pseudotsuga menziesii; assembly: GCA_001517045.1. Lineage (NCBI taxonomy): Eukaryota > Viridiplantae > Streptophyta > Pinopsida > Pinales > Pinaceae > Pseudotsuga > Pseudotsuga menziesii. Next base: position 1,533,139 of record LPNX011037000.1, on the reverse strand, counting down.
ATCAACTCCCTTCAGTCTCCGAAATATTAATATTTCACAACTCATCATCATCCTCTGGCTCATCAGACATATTATATCATTCCATCATCGATTGAATGTGGCAATGTACATGTGGATCCACAAGATATTCAACTGGCATAATTTTCAACACCACATCCTGAATGATCTAAAGTGCATTGTGGACATTAGGATTGGCATCTGCAAAACTAAAAGTGTGGGAAGAACAAACTGTTGACTCCTCCCAAGTATTTATTTGTTTATGCAGCTCTTAGGATATGTACCAGGACCTCGACATGTCATCTAAGGTATGAATAAATGCATGGACCCATTCATCCTTTGGTCACTCTACCCATAGTTTTTGACACTTCGCAGAATGGCTACTTGGGTTATTCTGCCCATCACACTTCCCAGTGTGGTACACCTTTATGGTACCAAAATGAACTATCATCATCCTGTGACACTGCACCCATCCAGTAATCATCTACTTATGAGCTTCCCATCAATGAGTAGGAGTAGCCTTCAGTGCTTCCTCCAGTGCTAATAGTCACTATGGTTCTGAGACTCTTTCTTCAAATATTTCTAAGAATGCAGATAGCTTGGGTAACCCTTCATATACTAGAAATTCAATAATTTCAGTCACAACATCACGCAGAGATTATGTAATTAGACTGCACTTTCTAAAGGACACCTCATGCATGCGGTTTTGCCAATTCTTGAGTGCATCATCAGAATCAAAGGGCGTAGAACTAGAACTGTGCCAACCAAGTTATCCCTTAGTAGTTGGGTGGATATAGTCTTCAAAGATGTTGTAAACATGATCCCACCCCTTGACAACTTCATCCTTCATAGTTTCAATGTATCTCCGGTCGTCGTTTGGATCCATGGGTGCGATGACTTGAATGTCCTATTTTTTGAATGTCATCATTCGCTTATTCAAATTAATCATGGCCATACTATCATTGGCCCATCCAATCCCTAGTATCATGGGATAGGATTCTTCCCCATTAATGACTTCAATCACATCAAATTCAGTGTGTGTTCTCATACCTTCAACATCTACAACCAAGTTCATTACCTATCCAATTGGTTGCACCTTAGCTTGGTTCACCAATCGTAGCTATATAGGGGACCAACCCAATGTTGGGATCCCCATTTTATACCAGGCCTACTTAGTCAAGATGTTAACATTTGATCCTAGGTCTAGGATGATTGAGTCCATCTCATAGTCCCCAATCTAGATATTCATACACATCTCTTTACCTGTCTTTTTCTTCTGCAAGGAGTTCATTACGAATTCCTTTAGCTCCTTTCCTGGATGGTACAACAACCTCTCAAGCTCAACAAGAGCCTCAAGATCTCATGCTAGTGATAAGAATTTCTCAAAGAATTGCTGCAAGGTACCATGCTATCGCGATAGTCCTGCTTCTAAGGATAAATCAAAGGTGGATGGCATTTCATAGATAGATGACTTACCAATGTTTTGTCTGATCACGTCCTCAGTTTCAAAAAATGTCTCTTTTTTTGTCATGATATCAAAAATCACTTTATTCTTCCCATATAATTGAACTTTTGTTTGGGTTCCATCATCTCCCATCGTCACACCTCCGCGAGTGACAATGACAATGTCGACATCCTGCATTCTGGGTTCTCCTAAAATCGTCGCAGCTATTGGACCTTGAGTCTGGTTCATCAGCGGAGTCTAAGGCAGTGATGGGTTCATCAGCTGATTCACATTTTGATTCTGGAGCAGAACTTGATTCTAGGTCTGGATATGTAACTGGTTCTGTGCTGGTAGCTGATTATGAGTCTGCAACTGGGCTTGATTTTGCAACTGCAAAACATTTTCAATTTTCCATATTGCGATTAACTACAAGAAATTATACACAGTATGATCAATCAATGCACATTACATACATGTGCACTTCAAGTGTTGGAATTCTCTTTGATAATACCCAAATACTCCACAATTATAACATTGGACAGATGCACGATCTCATCCCGCTCCTCATCCAAAACCTCCTCCTCTACCTCAGAATCCTCCGCGAAATCCTCCTTGTTGTGGTTACTGCATATGAGATACCTACTATGGCGGGGGGTTCAGTTGNTCATCCCGCTCCTCATCCAAAACCTCCTCCTCTACCTCAGAATCCTCCGCGAAATCCTCCTTGTTGTGGTTACTGCATATGAGATACCTACTATGGCGGGGGATTCAGTTGTTACTAAATAAAGTGCACTGCTTAGACATATTTTTTCTACACCTGGGCCAACGACATTTGATTACATGGTTGCTGCAGTGTGAACTATGGTTATGGCATGAATTGCGGCTACAGTTGTGGTGGAAAAAACTGCATCAGTGGTGGCAATGTGTAATATGGTTGTGGTTGATAAATTACCATATGAGGCTGTGGATATGGTTGCTGCATTGCATGGTGACCTCCTCCCTTCATGAAATATGAATCATAAGTTCTGTCCTGAAGCAGATCGTATGCCCAACAGTGTTTATCCTCATGCTCGATTGAGTGACAAAATGAAGAGTATAAATTGGCAGGTTTTGACACCATATTTTGCATATAACTACATTCCTTATGTCAATGTCCATAGACTTGGAATATGTGACACCATGGCACACCACCGCTACTCAATAGGTTTTGAGCTCCAAATAACAGATAGTTTCTAAATTCAGGGCAAGTATCTTTGGTGTGGCCATTTGCATGACATTGAGTAAACCAAATATCTGCGTGTTCCTCCTTACCTTTCTTGATATCCTATAGCTAGAGTTTGAGGTTCCCTAGATGTGCCTAAATTTGATTCATCCCTACTGCACTCTCCTTGATAGGTGAAGCTTCGAGCTTCATTTCATTCTCCAGGGATTCACTCTGGATCACTATCTTTTGCTGCATCAATGGTTTTTAGATATGAGAAACCATTGCTATGATAAACCATTCTTTATGTTGGACATCACTCATAGAAAAATTGACCCTGGCCATCGGTGTCTTGAACCTCTAATCGAAATCCCAAATGGTCTCATTAGGAAATTGCTTGATTTCCTTCAGCTCTGTAATGTATTGTGCTTCCAACTTTGATTTTCTGAATTCCTCAATTAGTGCCATCTGGATCTCATCCAATGTCTTCACCCAAGTACCCTGAGGAACTTGGATAAACTTCATAAAGCAGTCAATTGCACTACCCCTCAGAGTAGTCACTAACTGTCCTTTCTTTACATCATCGGCAATGGCCTGTCTAACAGTCCACACTGCTTTGCATAAAAACCAGTATTGTTCAGGATCATTGGTCCCATTTCCATGGAACAAAGGTATCTTCATGTCATCACCCGCCATCCTAGGCTTCCTTCCTATAGATGTTGATCTACTACTAGAATATTTCTAGCACGTCGAACAAGTCAACGTGGGACTTGGAGTTTTCCCTGAGTTTGGAGTAGTGCATGGAGGTGTGGGTACATTTCTGTTGGGGTTTGATCTTACCATCATTCTGGGTGTATCCTGGGCCTGGTCATCCTTGTTTTCACTATAGTTTTGCTTTATCCCATGTGTTTTTCCTTCACGGTCTTGCATTTTGGTCGCAACATGACCTTCCCCTATCCTCTTCCTCTTCTCTAGTCAAAACCTTTCTCCTTCGCTTGTACAATCACTTCCTTCCTCTACTTCCCTCACAATTTCATCAAAATATGCACCCATGTACCCCTTATCTTCTCATTTGTCTCCCCCCTTTGTTGCGGTATCCACAACCTTCGCACACCGGAGTGTTACTACTCTAGGTTCATCTTGAGTATACCCTTTTCTAAAACCAACATTTTAATCGACACTTGAAGCGACAATAAGAACCTACCTCTAGGTCCATTGAAGAACTCCCTCTCTGTTTCACTGTAAGATTTATCGGTGTCGACAGTGAACTTAGTGATTTATCCATCTAGGATATTGTCCAACTAGACCTTGACAATGCATAACACTCTGTTGTCAGTTTCCTGTAGCTCCTTGATTAGTTCAGGGGTCTAGAACATCGATTTTCCTCCTTGAAAGTTCTTCTTCTTATGTGTGAATCATGGAAAACAATCGTACAATATGATAGGAAATTCACTAAAGAAGTATTGATGTGGACCACTATGTATATATCTCGCTTACCACTTGTTTGTTGTAAGCCCAGGGTTCTGATTTTCTACTTCAGCAAATTCTCTCAGCTTCTGATCAAACCAATCTTGAATTTTTGGTCACGTCAAATGCCACATCCATTCTTGGGTAACCATTTGTCAGATGCTACATACCCTCCTCTCAGTCGCAATGAGGTGTCGGAAATATAACCATTTGTTGGAGCAATCTCAACAAACAAAACCCAGTCGACAGAGGTTCCACTCTGTCAATGCACAACACACCACAATATCCTTGAGCATTGGCCCATACAGGTTTTACCCTATCAAGTAGCACCCGCAGATTGGATGATGTCTCACCCAAGATGTTTAAGGGAGAGCTGTCGGAACCAAGTTTCCGTGGTATAGAGGAGGGTTGGGGCATCAAAGGTTCATCGGCTTAATTTCCATATCTACTTACAGAACCATTCATCATGTCTCATTTATTCATTCATCATTACAACAGATCTACCAGTGGGGAAAAAAAATCTAAAAGATGATAGTATCCATAAGGAGAAAGCATTTCATTATATATTCATATGCAGATCTATTCATCATTCATCATCAGAATTGCAGGAATGTAAAATAGGAAAAGATGAAGGGCAACAATAGTTCGGATCAATCCACATCACATCATATTAAATCCATAGAACAACTCACAGATCAAAAATAGACAATGATCCAGTACTATATAACACAATCTAGTATTGTATCTAGTATTCATTATCCAAGTATATCTCTTACATGCATAATTATTCTATTTATAATCTTGCACCTTTACATTCAAGGTCCACTTCTAACGAACTTATAACCAACTTGTAACTAACTTAACCACTAAGGTCTAATATTCTGAAGAATGGTCAATAAGTACAAAAAGTGACATGAAAATATCAAAAAGTGGACTATTTTCCACCTATGGTGCTATCTTTGCCTTGCGTGGTGCCACATGATTATATGCAGCATCCTAGATGCTGTGCAACTCACTTACCTCTAATCGCTTTTCAACAACCCTTAATCCATGTCAACTGGATATTGTGTGTGTGCTTATCCTGACCTTGAAGTCATCATATTCCTTCTTGAATTTGTCGACCGCTTCCTTAGTCATTGTGTTGATTAATACTCAATCCTTCATGTCCTGCTTAGTAGGGTGCTCTGCAATATTTTCTACCACTTGGTTACGAGCCTCATGAATCATTGCAAGTGCATTTATGGCCTTCAATGCTAATTATTTTCTGATGTCCTGGAATTCATCCAACTGTGTTGTTTGGTGCTAGTGCCTCTCCTGCATGTTGATTCCATGTTATTGGAGTGCCTTCAACTCTTCTTCATCAGTAACTTTCACCGTTGGGGGCATCATTTTCAAGGATGTTGTTAGTAGGAGTTCGTCAACCAGTGTGAACACTTCTTGTTCCTCTAGCTTGTATTGTACAAGTTTAGAACAAAAACCACAATAGTATATCCTTTCCATAGATGGTTAATATACTTGAATAAAACAAATATTTTACCTAAGATCTGAATGCTCTGGTATTTGTTTCACTTCTCTTCATGCGATTTATAGTACCTGCAAAGACGCATTAGAAATAAGGAAACTAGATAAGAGTAACAAGATAGATCAACAATCCATATTAGTGATGAAGGAATATAAAAATAAATTATTGATATTCACACAAATAAAATATGGGAAGGGAAACACTTTTGTATTAATAAAATGGAAAGAGAAAGCTACAACCAAATCCTTGATGCCAATATATTTGTCTCCATAAGGTCTTCGACATAATCACACAACCCTTTACTCACAAAGCTATTTTCTCAACACACTCACTCAACTTTGCCTCAATACCAGACTACAATCCAACACCATAAGGATTCTCTTCTTGGCCTCTCTTCACATATTCCATGAATCCTTATATTATAGGCCAAGGAAGGCTCATATGAGATGAGATATTTTAGGAAGAGGACAGGGGATGATCCCTATGGGTGAGGAGGTTGAGTGCCATCTCTCCCTAACTAATAAGAACTTTATCCATGAGAGATTTCACTTGGAATATTCTCAAAACTTCCTTTTTTCCCTTTTAAGTTTGTTGGCTCTTCTTGCATAAAGGGTAAAGGCATCGATGCTTTTTCTGAACAGAGTAAAGGCATTGGTGGTGCCTAATTTCAATGAAAAACTAGCACCTACTCTTTGTCATAGGAAGGAAAGTGCAACATCCTACTTAAGAGTGGGAAAAAACATTCAAAAGAATCCTTGGCCAAGTGCTTTGAAGGGTGTTTAGGAATCAATGTATATTTTAGGTGCAACAGAATTCCCCCCAAAGTATGAAGCTAGAAGGATGTAATAGGTAAAATACTTTGTTAGACATCAATATGGTATCAGAGGAAGAGACAGAGATGAGCTCACAATTGATACAAGACCAATAACTAACTTATCCAACTCAATCATGGTTGGGGACCAATACACTGCATATCCATGAAGATGACCATGTCATGGCTATCAAGAATACACTATCGATCCATGATCAATGATGTAGAAATCATAACATGGCTACAAAACATACAAAGTATATCCATGTTATCTGAACTCAATACTGGACACAACAATCAAATATACAATGTGGATCCATGTCATCAATTCAAATAATACTCCTTCACAACCTGAGGATAGGAAGTTAACCAAATGAATCCTAACCACTCAGGGTCTTCATTTTGATCCCCAAATGATATGATTCTTGCCATGTGAATAGATGGCTTGATGTCGAACATGGTAGAAACCACTTGATTACCAGTCATTGATGTATACTGTTAACAAGTGAAAGGGAAATCACCATTGATTTCAGTGATCCCCACTGTATCTCAATACATTCTCTCAAGTATGAATAAGGGTTTTGAAGTAGAACACTTGATAGAATATTTCAATTAGAGGTCATTGATGAAACCTACTGTCGAATGCGAGGAAACCTATCATTGAGACATGCAGGATTCAAGGTACTTTACTTGGTTTCTAAGTCTAATTCCTAGATGATGTGCTGAGGTCAACAGAAATAGACTCGTCAAAGGATGGACATGATGTTTCCTCCATCATCGACATGAAACCTGGAAAATGAGTTTATTTTGACATGAATAAACAACCATGAAACTGATTCAGAAATGACCGACTTTATGAGAAGGTAAATTTACTCATGAGGTGTATTACAAAAGAGACATCCTTTGAACTAATTGTGGCATGAAAAATGACTTGGTAGCATTGACTAGGTGATATGGAAACCGATTGTAATGTAAGGATATGGCGATGCATTCTTTGAATTGAATCAAAGGAGTCAGGTGACGCATGAAAGTGGATCAATTCAATGACAAGAAGAATACCCAACTGTTTGAAAATGAAAATGTAGAAAGGTTCCATGTTCAAAGGTGGACTGTGAGATTCCATTGATACAAATGAAAATATATTCCCCATTCCCTTAATTTCCCCATCATGAAGGATGGGTTCCCCTTTTTGTTTTTAGGAGTTAAAAGAGGGTAACAAGCACTCATTGTAGCTCATCGGATGATGAGTCCATTCTCATACATGTTACGAACCTGATAAATTAGAGTTTCATTCCCAAAAGAGGGTCTCTTAGTATTTAGTTTAATGAGTCCATTGAAAGTTAACTCGGTATCGTTCATGTTTATATCTTCTTAACGAAGACAGGAAGAGACTCCAAAATATCATGTTTTGTATGGTTTAGTCCCCAGGGCCCAAAAAATTATATAATAATGCCCAATAAAGCTCTTCTAGATGATGTCAACTAGAGTATTGATTTTTCGTAATTAGTCAATCTGAACTGAAAAAGGGGTAAACTATCATAAAAAAGATGACTCTTAAAGTACTTTTATGAGCATGAAGAAGACAAGTTCACTTGGTGATATTTTCATGTTTTAAGGAGTCTGAAAAGATCTTAAATGTTACTCCATAGGGGTCCTCTTTTTCATAAACCAATTTTAACGAGTCTGGAAAAGCAGAAAAAGTATACTTGATACACGTTTACTAGATTTTAACAAGCATGTCAAAGGTATGAATGACGCTTGGTTCGTTTTATTCTTATCCCAAATTTTTAAAAAGACAAAATAAACTTGCAACATAGCCACAATGCTTCATAAAAGTGACCTAGAATGTTCAAAAATCAAGTTAGGATCAATTTCATTATAAAAACTATAGAAAACAAATGGTAAAAAACCCTAAAACTTAAAATATTTTTATTTAATATTTAAAATAAAAACCAAAAATAGCTATAAAAAGTGGTAAATAGTAAATATTTTACCATTGTGACTTTTCACCATAGTAGAAGAGTGAAATTGGTGAAAAATAGATGATTTTCAACTGGATATTTTGGGAGCTGTGGACCATCTTTGCTCGAACCGCTTGGACTAGGTAGGAGCTAACCCTTATTCCTTCATTTTTTCTAGTGCATTTTTTGTTTTTAGGGTCATTGTTTAAGTTTTTGGGCAATCCTCAAAGGGGACAAACCATATACAGGATGGTGCCTTTTCCCTTCCGGGCGGTGCATTAGTGCACCTCTTGAAATAGAAAAGGGCGTTATAGGCGCTTTGTTAACTAGGGGTAAAGGTGTCTATGCTCTGTTCAACTGGAGACAATGTGCCAGCAGTTTGGGCTCGCAAAAAATCAATAAATATCCAATATCATGTTGGTTTTCCTTCTTTTAATGATCCCAAATTGATTCTAATATATGTTCAATTATCTTTTGCAGGAAAATCTAGGGGAAAAATGGCTATATGGAAAGAGAGGCAACATGAATTGGATGACCTACAAGAAAGAAATGACCAAGTGACTTTGAGGGCCCTCCATGGGTGTGGGATTTCCAAATTCTTCCAGATACCAGGAATGAGAGCATATGTGCATTTGCTAGAGAACGTGATATGTATGTGGGATTGAGACTGGTAGCACTTGAATGGTATATCCTGTAGGGGAATACCAGTAGCACTTGTGGTTTCTAAGGATGGCATCTGAATAGATCCATTGAAAATTGCAACTATTTTATCCCTACCATCCCCAACCAATCTTGTTGAACCCAAAAGTTTGCAAGGGAAGGAAAAATTTCTCCGTCGTTTCGTGTACGATTTTGAAAAGAAAACATATGGATATATGTGTCTCGTCAAGAAGTAAAATCCTTTCTTTTGGGATGACCAAGCCCAACACGCCTTTGATAATCTTACTCATTATCTGACCCCTTCACCCATGATAAACCCCCCGGATTATTCAAAGGATTTTCTCTTATACATTGCTTCCTCCACTACTATCATCAGAATGGTTTTGGTGCAGGAAAATCCTAATGGTCAGGAGAACGTGATTTATTACACCAGTAAGAATCTCATAGATTCTAAAACTTGATACTCATGTGTGGAGAAGTTAGAATTGGCCACGGTCATTGCTATATAGAAATTTCATCACTACATCTTGCTTTGCACTACCACCGTATTGGAATATTAGAACCCTATGTATTACATCTTGACTCGTCAGGTGCTAGGGGGTACATATTCCCGATGGATAGTCATCCTACAGGAATTTGACCTTGATTTTTCCAAGGCCATGTCAAAGAAATCATTGGTTTTTGCTGAGCTAATGTGTGATATTCCCTCTACTTCCATGGATTCTGAGACCATTGATTCATTCCTGGATGAATTTATGTTCCTGATAAGCACTATTGATCTGTGGTATGGATATTTAATCATTTATCTCTAGACATGAATATTTCATCCCACTCTATCATGTGACGATCTTCATCATATCCGTCACCATGCAAAATACTACCTTATCCTGAATGATACTTTGTATAGGTGTGGTATCGATTCCATTATTTGATGATGCCTTACTCATGAAGAGGCTGAACAAGTTCTGAATGACTACCACTCTAGAGCATGTGGCGGTCATGTCACATGCCCCAATTTTGTAAAAAAACAATATTATCTTATTTGATTTTATTTAAGGACAATATGTTAAATTCTATGCTAAGTTGTAATTGTTGACTCAGCAGAGTCAAGGATATTTAATGTAATTGTGAATATTTTAATTATAAATAAATAAAGATGGAGACAACAGCTTAGGAGAGCTATTAAAAGAGTGTTTACTGGTCAAATTAGTGGAGGAGACTGGGTGGAGAGAAAACAGACATGTGGCAGCATCCTCAAACCACTCCCAACTGTTGCAGGTGGAAACCTCCCTATATTTGGGGTCATGATTCCCCAAGAAAGTGGAATCAGAGAAGGTGGCTCAATTAATGACAACTGACCCAAAATACCTAGGCAATATTTATAAAAATGCCCATTGAAGAGAGCTGAGGCTGCTCATTCTAGAGAAGTGATCATTCAGGTGAATGTACTTCAGATAAATTCAATGGAAGGGAATAGTGGAAAGATTTTGAGGGGATAACTGCTAAGTGATCTAATGTAGCTTTTCATATATAGGATGTTACTGGTGAGTGTAGAATGTTTTACTGAGTCATTGGACTAGTCTATTGTTTGCATGCTCCACCAGTTCTCATCCCAGAAGACCAGGAACAAGCTCAGGGGTCTTGAGAAACCGTTGTTTGAGCGCACTCCAGGACTTTGGTAGGGAGGAATGGCCTCCTAACGCTGTTGTTGTCTATCCTAATCAGGTTCTACACTACTTTGTTTTACAGCGTTAGATAATTAAATCTAAATCTGACTATTAAATGAATGTTAAATATTTAGTTATAAATGTTAGAATTAGTAATCTTTAGATTATTGAAAAAATGAATCTCGAATAGGTGGAAAATAATTCTAATCTATTTTTTTCCACACCTAGAAGGACCAGGCCGTACTCTAGCACATATAGAGTATTTACAATAGATGAAGAAAATGTTAAGAGATTGAGTATAATAGATGTGGTTCTACATTTCATAATAGCAGAAGCTATTTATTTCAGTATGTAGGTTATTATCAAAAGGATCAATAATCTAGTTATTTATGTTATTTTTTTTACAAGCTTATGTATGTAAATATACTAGAAAAGAATTAGCAGAAATCTAGTACAGGTAGAAGGATTTATATGTTAAGAAAGTATCTTAGTAGATAAAAGGTTGTATTTACAGACAATAGACTATTTTTGTTATTTAAGTTGAAATATGCTAGAGGATAGACTATGTTACACTATAGATATATTCCTTTGTATATAATTAGTATCTATTTGAAATGTAGTAGAAATATCACAGTTAAGCTACTTTGTTACATTCAGTTAAATAGAGAAATAAACTACAAAAACCTAGTTTTATTTACTAATAATATCAACTAAGCTAAGACTAACAAATACCATAAACCAAGTAGATATACATTAAAGTATTTAAAATATAAAGACCAAACTAAACTAAGTTACATAATCTTTGTTTTTACTTTCAAAGAACTCTGAGTAAATTCAACCTGTCAGCTTAAGTAAATAAAAACAAAAGAATATGATAATAACTAGTATATAAATAAACATCTATCTAAGTACATAACTATTTTATATTTTATCAAATAGGTCATACCTGTAACGGTATTCTACAGGGTCAAGACCCTAAATTAAAATTATTATTGCAATTAAAAACATTTAAGCTAAAACCCAATTACTTGGATTATTTTATTAATAAACAATTAAACTAATATAAACGGTTTATAGTCCATTAAGGACAAATGAAAAGACAAATGTAATGTTACAACTGGGAATTTTCATAACACCCCTGTAACACCAATTAAAACAAATTTAACAATTGACAGAACTTATTAAAAATACATTGAAATATTTATTTCACAATTAAAAGAACTTATTAAAAATACATTGAAAGATTTATTTCACAAGGGTTTCATTAAGGAAAACCCTAGCTCGTATTCCCGAGCAAATAAGTAAAATTTATAAATTACACTATGAACGAGTGATAGTCTTAAAAATATTAGCAATAATCTATTTCAAAATATAATAAACAGTAAATTCTTTATTCACAATCGAGTAGGGTAAAAGCCCTAAGTTACACAGAGTCAAAAAATAGTATTACTATAAACCGAGTCTGAGCTCAAAAGAAGTCTTTTTAAAAACCAGTGTATTGCATTAACAAGCCATACATCTGAAACTTTAAACCAAATACAACACCCCGCTCACGGTCGGGTCTACCCATTGATTTGGGGATGAAGAGCTGGGTTCATGGAGATGCATGTCAATACTAAGGCTTGGTTGTAAACTTCTTCATTTTTCTAATGCAAGTTTATTTTCTGTCCCATATATATTGTTGATGTTTGATTTCAAATATATATTGCTAGATTCCTTAGTCACTAGCATAGATTAGTAGATCATATTCTAGTTTCTTTGATCTGTTTCATGTTGAACTCTTTTGCAGGTACACAGGTGAACTATCAAAGCCTTGTATTCCAGATATCTATAGCGTCTAGGGGGAGTTATCAACCTCTATGATCTATTTGTTCTATATCTGAACCATTCAGACTAGTGGAACACCTTGCTGTCCACAGGAGGTGAAATATTCCGATCAACACAGTCTGGTGGTGATCAAGATCTGTTGGAAACTAGTGGTCATGGTTGCATCAACATGGTCTGTGCTACTAACTTTGTGACTCGTGTGAAGGAATATGGTTCATCACAACCCGACCTTGGAAAGGAACCTGATCCATGTGGGAGTCCTTTACATATTGAAAAACCTGTGGATAAACCTGAAGTTGCACCTTGCAATCCTAAGGAAGTCCTTAAGTGTTTGGGGCACAATCCTAATGCTTGAGCCACCTAGAACTATTCTGTTGCCGAGGATTTGGACCACACTCCTTGTTCGATGTCTACACTTGAAGTACTTCAGAGTTGTCCTTCGCAAAGGAAGGATTTGCTTTCTTCCCTAGGTGTGAATGATGATAATTCTTCCTCTGTGATCAAATTTGAAACCGTGGGACTTCAGCCTCACTTTCCTTACTATGTTTTTCTCTTGATTCATGTAGAATGTCTTAACATGACTGTCAAATGCACTGTGATTGACGAAGGCGTTGCTGCCTCCATGATGTCCTTGGAATGTTGGAAGGGTTTGGGTTCCCTTGAGTTGTATAAATCCAGTACCATGTTGACTGCTTTTGATGGAAGATCATCTTGACCACATGCCATTCTTCCTTCTCTTAAGGTCTGTTTGCGGGGGAAGACCATTGCGATAGAGTTCGAGGTGATTGATGTGCGCCTTGACTACAATTTGTTACTGGGTAGGAATTGGATGTACAGTATGCAAGCCGTAGCTTCTTCTTTATTTTGAGTTGTATGCTTTCCATTTAATGGGAAGATAGTTACGATTGATCAAACGTCATTCAAGAATCCACCGGTTACTGCATCTTCGGGAGCTTCCATCCCAATTGTAGAGCACTCTCAGCCGACAACTAGGAGTGTGGGTGTTGGCATGTATACATCCCTTATGGGAAGCTTTAATTTCCCTGCACCTATCCTTATGATAGGGTCTAGTCCCGGTGAGGCTTCATCATCGGTAAGATCAATGTCTTTTCTCACAACATATATGGAATATCCTTGGATTCTTCCTACACCGAGTCCTTCGAATGAGCCCATCAAGATGGACATGTCGTTGCCTGCAACTATGATAGCTTATCAAGCTAATATTCTATGTGTTGCAGAGCCTATTCCTTCCTCTTCGTGGATGGAGGAGGAGGACGCGTATGTACTTCCTGCATGGGCGGTTCAGTCTTCTCACACACATGACTACCTTGATAGGGTTTTTCCTTCTGATGAGTCTATTATTGAGGCTATGTCTGGGGTTGAGCCATCTTGGGAAGAGTTGCATCATAGATCTTATTTTCTTCTCGAGCTTGACCGTTTGGAGTGTGAATACTATAGGGGGATTCTTAGTGAGAGAATTGGTAGTCCCATGGCTCCGTTAAGCTCTCCTAGTTCGATGGTTGATGGAAGCATGGTGAATATATCTACTACCATCCCTATCGATATCTCTCGCGATCCTAGCAAGATTGAGAATGTCTATATTGGGCCAAAATGTTCCCATGTTGAGATTCGAGAGTACACTGAGCTGTTTAAAGAATTTTGTGATATCTTTGCTTGGTCTTACGATGAAATTCCAGGTATCGACCCTCGCATTGTTGAACATGAGATTAAAACTTACCCCAATGCTAAGCCTATTCAAAAATGCTTGCATGCGGTGAATCCTAGGAAAGCACCCGCAATTAAGGCTGAGATAGAAAAGTTATTAAATGCCGGTTTTATCGATCCTGTTCCCTTGACGGAGTGGGTTTCAAACCCCATTCTGGTTGATAAGAAGCAGGGAACGATCCGCATATGTACTGATTTTCATGATTTCAATCATGCCTGTCCTAAGGACAATTTTCCCACACCGCTTATTGATCAAATTTTGGATGAGTGTGTGGGAAGCGAGGTATTTTCCTTTATGGACGGATTTTTTGGATACAAACAAATACAAATTAAACCTGAGGACCAACATAATAATTCCTTTATTTGTCCTTGGGGAACCTTTTCATATCAGAAGATGTCTTTTGGCCTTAAAAACGCCGGAGCCACTTTTCAGCAGGCTATGACCTTGATATTCCATAATCTCAAATCGATTATTGAATTCTTTTTGGATGACCTTGCTGCTCATTCTCACATGAGAATGCGTCATTCCTACCATTTGAGATTAGTGTTCGAAAGGTGCCGCCATTATTTGGTCAGGTTAAATCCTCACAAGTGCATCTTTTGCATGAATTCTAGTCTATTATTAAGATTCATTGTCTTCAAAGAGGGTATAAGATTTTACCCTTTAAATGTTGAGGCAATACTTCAATTGTCTCCCTCGAAAAACATTAGACATATTCAATGTTTGCAAGGCATGGAAAACTTCTTACGGAGATTCGTCATGAATTTTGCCAATTTGACTAGAGGATTTATGCATCTTTTGAAGAAGGACACTACCTTTTGCTAGGATGAGCGATCCCAAGAGTCCTTTTATGCACTTAAACGAGCCTTAGCATTGGCCCTAGTTATTATTCTACCTGACTATAGCCGTGAATTTCTACTTTATGTGGCCACGTCCATGGAGATGATTGGTATGGTTTTGGTTCAAGAGGATGAGGAGATCCAAGAGCATCTCATATTTTATCTAATCCAAAACCTCATTGATGCAGAGATCCATTATTCCCATGTGGAGAAGCTTTCCTTAGCTACCATCCATGCGGTTCAAAGATTAAGACATTATATTCTCCTTTGCCAGACCTTGGTGGTTTCCCATGTCAATCTATTTTAGTTCATCCTCACTAGAAGGATGATAAGGGAAAACTATAATAAGTGGATTGTCATCTTGTAAGAATTCGATATCAAGTTTGTTTTGGAAAAATCGAAGAAATAATTGATTTTTGCAGAGCTTATCTTTGATTTCCCGAGTGAGGAGGAGGAGGATTGTGAAGATACATTTGTCGATGAGCACATTTTCTTGATCTCAACTTTGGATCCATGGTATGGAGACATTATCATATATTTACAAACATTGAAGGTCCCTACTTAGCTCTCATGGGATGAACGATGACGATTACGTCACATATCCAAGAATTACCTCATAGTGGATAACACATTGTACTGTCGTGAGGTAGATTCCATTTTATGTCATTGTTTAACTCATGAGGAGGCTGAGCTTGTGTTGAATGATTGCCACGAAGGGGCGTGTGGTGGTCATTTATTTGAGATTTCTGCAGTCCAAAAAATCTTGAGAGCGGGTTATTTCTAGCCGTCGATCTTTAAAGATTGTGTCAATGTGATTAAGAAGTGCCACCATTGCCAGGTGTTTGCATGTAATATGCACTAGCATCCTACCCCATTACATCCCATTATCACCACCGGTCCCTTCACTAAGTGGGGGCTTGATTTCATGGACTGCAGCCCAGCTTCAGTTGGGTGGCATCATCATATTATCCTAGCTATTGAGTACTTCATGAAATGGGCTGAGGCTATGCCTACAATTAAACCCAATGGTGAGACAATCGCACACTTAGTATTCAACCAGATTATTACTCAGTTCAATAATCTGAAAGATCTTGTCATTGACCATGGTAGGCACTTTCAAAATCGCATGATGGAAGAGTTGGCCTCGAAGTTAGGGTATAAGCAGGAGAATTATTCTTCTTATTACCCTCAATTGAATGGAAAAGTTGAAGCATTGAATAAATCACTCAAGTCTATTCTCCAATGAACCTTTGCACAAAGAAAGACTAATTGGCATATTATGTTATATCCTTCTTTGTGGGATTATAGGACCGTGGTTAAGACTGCCACCCATTTTTCTCCATATCATCTTGTACATGGAGTGGTGTCTATATTGTTGGTTGAGTGCGAAATCCCTTCTTTGAAGCTAGCCATAGAGCTCTTACCAGACACCTCTCCATTGGAGGAATGTTTGGTCCATTTAGAGCAGCTTGATGAATAGCGTCGAGATGCTTTAGTGGCTCTAGAAGTGAATAAGCATTGTGTTAAGGTCCAATATGATAAATCTGTCCATCCCTGGAGGTTTAGTGAAGGATATTTGGTCCTTTTGTGGGATCAAGCTAAAGAACCCTTGGGGGCAAGCAAATTCAACCCCATGTGGCATGGTCCTTATGTGGTTAAATGTGTGTTAGAGAAGGGCACTTATGAGCTAGTAGATTATGAGGGGACGGCCTTGGCAGAGCCTAGAAATGGGCTCTATCTTAAAAAATACTATGCATAAATTTCAGCCAGGGATGACTATTGTATATTATTGTACTGTGTTTTTCATGGTTAGGTATTTCTTATGATGACTAGGTTTGTTGATTAGCTTCTGTTTCTTATGGAAGATGTCAATGGATTCTTCCATCTATATAGGATTCATGGATGGTGCAAGCTGTCACACTCAATACTCAACCTCTATTGCTTGGGTGATTTATACTCCTACGGGTCAGGTATTGTCTTCAGGAGGAATATGTTTACAGCCCTCTTCAAACAATGTTGCTGAATATAGTGCCGTTATCAAGCTTCTATGGGATGCCATTTCACATGATGTTCTATCTCTTGAGGTACGTCTTCATTCAGAGTTAGCAGTGTTATAGCTTAATGGCTTGTATCATGTTAGAGATCCAACATTATTATAGATATTCCTACATGTGAGATTGTTAGAATGGCAATTTGACAACATAACATACATACATGTTCCAAGAATTAATAATCAATTTGTTGACTCATATGCTAACTACATGTTAGATTTCCATTTGTTTCATAGACAATAATGTTCAGGTACACAGGGTACTCCTAAAAGACCGAACACCTTCAGCAACCGCTTCACACAAATAGATCACAGATAAACACACCAATGTTTGTCACGTGGTTAAAACCATCGAGAGGGAAACAATCCATGGCCCCAACCAAATAACTACTTGGAGCAATTTATTATGCAAAAGAAAGAAAGTTACATGAGCTTCTCATAATCAATCAACTAGCTAAGGACCCTCTATGCTCTTTAAATAGAGATCATAGACCAATCGGGTGTTAAGCCATAGATCAATGGTAGGTATGATCTGAGAGAATTTGAATCATCGGATCACTCTATGTCTAGAACATATCGTGACCGTCGGATTATAATATTTAAAAATGCATACTAAAGAAACACACTTTTACCTAACGGATATATTACACAAGTTGATCTTAACTAACTCCTAAGTGTCTAAATATCCTAACATCCCCCCTTAAGAACAAATTGGGATAGGATTGAAGGATTTACAAAAGTGACACTATTAGGAGAAGGAAGGAGGCATTAGAGCCTATCCCTCCTTCAAGAGCAAGAGCTTGTTGTTTCTTACAAGCCCAAGTGACAGGTATAGATCCCAGACTGAAAACATAACCTGCAGTAGAATTTTGATCATCAGGATCACCGACCCAATCTGAATCAGTGAAACCAGCCAACAAAGGTTTCCCCCCTATACTGTAATGAATCCCAAACTTAATTGTACCTCGAATATATCGAAGTATTCTTTTTGTTGCTTTCTAGTGACTTTCATGAGGAGTTTTCATATAACAGGAAACATGACCAATGGCAAAGGAAAGGTCAGGACGGGAATGAGTCAAGTATAAAAGACTACCAACAAGCTGACGATACAAGGTGGCATCTACTTCAGGGGAAGTACAAGTGGTAGAAAGTTTGACTCCAGACTGGAAGGGAGAAGGGGTCGGTTTACAATCTTCCATATGGAAGCGACAAAGAAGGTCACAAGCATTCTTAGATTGGGAAAGAAAGATTCCTTCTTTGGTTTGCAAGACTTGGAGACCAAGAAAATAATGCAAATGTCCTAAGTTTGACATTTCAAAATTTTTCTTGAGACTAGACTTCACATGGGATAAGTTTAGGGTCACTACCAGTTAGGA
>LPNX011037000.1:1475594-1513587 GCA_001517045.1 Pseudotsuga menziesii | reverse complement strand
GGCTGAAGAATTCTATAACCTTTTACATCTTCAGAATATCCAACAAATATGCACTTTTCACTTTTAGGCTGCAATGCTTTCCGTTTTTCATCCGGAATGCGAGCCCATGCTTCACAACCAAACACACGAAAGTGACTTACATCTAGTTTAATTTATAATCCATGCTTCTTTCGGTGTGATACCCTATAAAACTTTAGTGGGTGTGTGATTAACTATGTAATTTGCACAATTTATGGCCTCAGCCCAATATTGAAGACTTAGTCCCTTAGATTAGATCATACAATTAGCCATTTCTTTTAAAGTGTGGTTCTTCCATTGAGCTACACCATTTTGTTGTGGTGTATATGGAATAGTGTGCTATTGTTGGATTACTTGTTCATCGCAAAATGTAGTGAACTTGTTGTTAACATATTCTCCTCCATTATCAGATCTTAACTTAATAATTTGATGGCCAGATTGTTTTTCAACAAGGGCCTTGTAGGCCAAGAACATGTTAAATACTTCACTCTTAAGTTTTAGGAAGTAAACCCAAGTGTGTCTGGAGTAGTCATCAATGAAAATTAAGAAATATTTGAAACCAGAAAATGAAGCAGATGGAAGAGGGCCATACAAGATTCCAAGCAATGCTTATGGCCACATTCACAAAAAAAAAATTATCCTTGTGATTTTTGGTAAGTTTAAAAAAAGAAATCCACACACCGTCGAATTTTTTCGTTGGATTTTGGACAAGCTTCCAAGCTCAGGGTTTCCCCAATCGACAACCCTGTTACAACTAAGGGAGGAACCCGTTCGTTGCACCTAGGGCTTACCAGTTTAGAGACACGGCCTTCAAAGACATCCATCAATTATTTCATCATGGAATGCAAACACTATCTCAAGTTTCTGCAAAGAGATTACAATGCTGAGTGTAAATTACAAAAGTCTTAAAATATTGTAAACCCTACTCTAAAAAAAACTATGTTGTATAACTTCTATGTTGAAAATAACATTAAAAAATTACCTTAAATAAGAATGTCGAGCAGACTAACGGAGAGACTGTCACTAACTGCAACTACTCATATGAATCTCCAAACCCTACTACAACGAAGGAGCATAACCAACAGCAGTAAAGCCTCAACTTTGCACAACAGTGACAGGCCACGAAAAAAGCAAAATGGAGTTATAGACAGGCCTCAAGCCTAATGCAAAGGAAACCAACAAACTCTTGTAGAGTATAAACCCATAGTTGCAAATAAATGGCAACAAGATCGAACACCGGAGGCTACAACAACGTTAAACTCAAGTGTTGGAGCAAGATAAAACAAAGAGAACACTCACAACCACCATGAGACCTTACAGAACAGCCTGAAGGCCAGCAGGAATATCGAAGGAAAACTGACAAAGTGTTTAGGGTTGCAAGAGTTATATGCCACAAATACATGGCCAAGAGGTGACCATGTGCCCTCAATTATTCCAACCATGCGTGGGTTGAGTTCTATAGTTCATCTGCATTCCAATAATTCCAATTATTTACACAATGATTCTTATTAAAACAATGCATGAACTATAATATAGGCCTTAATATATCCCATCGCTAATCATCATCAATTATATCGTAATGTTAATAGCACATTATGGGAGTTTTGTTAAACCATATTTTATCAATGTTGACCCGAACAAAGTGTAGTAACCATTTGATATATAGAAAAGTCCAAGTTGAATTATTTAGAACCTTTGAACTAACTATAGATTTCTATGTTTATAAACATTGTGGTTTATGCATGTTTATAACCCTTTTAAAATCAACAATTCAAATGAAATTAAAATTTAAAAGTTGGATAGCATAGTAAAAGCATATATTCATAAATTCTTTTACAAATTTCAACTTTGGTTTAAACTTCCTTAGACACTAGTTGTTTCTCAGCTTGTCATTTGCTAGTAATTTACCATGATTATTTATTTGGTAAAATAATTTTGTGATTATACAAGGTAACTTGTACTTAGCATAGGATAGGATGTTGATCATTGTAGAAATATCTACCTTAAAGCTGTTATAGACTGTAATTTAATGTAAGAAAGACATTATAGTAATGATAAGAATTACAATGGAATAATCCAACTCAAGTCCATAATCATTGGAACAACATGGATTGACATAAATTTAAGAAGTAAAGACAACAGTATTCCATGTGAAACAATGCAGTTGATTTTACACTAACCAAGCTTTTAATATCCAGAAGTTTTATAGGCAGTAAGTTTCCCTACAGAATGTAAATATCGATCATCTTGGTACTTGAGTAAATAATACGATAATGTATATGATACAATAGTACAATAAGTATAACATTTTCAAGATAAGCATAATAAAATAGAATTTTCATATGAGACAAGGAATACAAGCTTAGAGTCGCAGTAAGTATCATTGTTGTCACTAAGTTTGATCAAGAAAGGAAATCTTTTATTTGAGCTATGCTTAATAGAAGAACTTGAGAAAATAAACTACCTTACCTCATTGAAGTTGTTTGGAATTTATCAGCTTATTTTACTAAGCATATTAATTGAAAATAGAAACACTTCTTGATACTTTATGAATTTAAAATGTCTACTTGATCGAACATACCTGAAAACCAGTAAGAACCAGTGATCTTTCTGTGTTAGCATAAATGCTAAGTAAGCCCAGGATTCAAAGTTAGATTCCACCTACTTGCCATAAAGAAGACTCATCAGTAAACTAAAATAAAACAATGCTTAAGTAAACCTTATTTATATTATGAAAAAGAAACTGCTTTAGTTAACGTAATATGAAAATGTGTAATACTAATAGAGGACTATTTCTTTTTCTATTAACCTTTAGCTATTAGTAAACCACAGATTCAACATTTTATGTTATCTCAAAATTTTAAATTTTTGTGAAAATTTGGAATTTTGACATGTGGTATCAGAGCACAAGGTTCAAACACTAGGCCTTGATGAAGCCCAACTAGATTTTATGAAATAATAATTTGAATTATCATGCTGATGTATTTTCTTTTAAATGTTATTCAACAGAGAAATTGTTTCTGAATTTTAACAAATAGGTATGAAAAGGCTGAAGGAATATGCAGAAGAGGAATCTCCTTTTACTGAACCAAAAAACTTACCAAGAGATCCTATACCAAAAGATTTAACCACCAATTCCTCAGAACTGTTACAAATAGTAAAAGACCTAAAATCTAAAATGGAATCTGTAAAACAAGAGAATGAAATTATTTTGAGGGCTCGGGAGGAGCTCAATCAGATCCTAATAGAAAGGTTTCAAACTAAGGGTAGGGGTAGAATAACTGAATCAAAAGATACAAGTCATCAACATAAATTTAAAAAGATGAAACGTACTAAAAATGAAAGCAGTTCATCTTCAGAGGTGTTTGGTGAACAACGTAATTTGCATTCTACTAGTGATAGTAGTAATAACAATCATTATACTAAAAAGAGGAAATACAAATCTTATGAGGAAATTCCTGGGGAATTCAAAAAGATAAAACCACCAACATTTAATGGAGAGACTGAGAAGGGGGAGGAAGCAGAATCCTGGTTATCTGAGATGAAGAAGTACTTCCAGATATATAACTATTCTAACCAATTAAATCCTAGAATGGCTATCTACAATCTCTCAGAAAAGGCTGACATTTGGTGGTAGGACTTGAAGAGAGTTAAGGGAATAAAAGAGAAGAATGTAAATTGAGTACCTTCAAGAGTTACTTTAAAAAGAAATTTCTGTTTGAGCAATAATATTGTTGGGCAATAGGGCAGACCCGGGTTTAATCCTTTCGCGTCACACCAACAAAATACCCACAGTGTTGGCCCTTTCGGTAACAACTTGCGAATAGGTTGCAGTCTCACCCGAAACAACTATGGGGTGCCGCATAATCAGGTTTCTGTAAGCAGAGAGGGAGATTACTGTACCTTGTCCTTTAACAACTGATAATCAATAAATACAGAGCTCCGACACTTATATCTAAATAACTTCGCAGATAAATAAACATACAGTGACTTGCTCAACCCACTATAGGGAATTCACAGCGAAGCTATTTATTATTAATGATCTTACTTATCAGATTTATACAGTTATTAATGCATGAAAACAAACAGAAATAGAAACAGCACAAGAACCACAACACCAGATATAACGTGGTTCACCCCCAGTGTAGGGGCTACGTCCACAGAACTGTGTTTTATTTCAAATTTATTCAAAATCACAGTTCTGATCTGTGCACTCAGCTGTAGATCTCTTCAGTCTCTTAAGCCGTGCACACAGCAGCGGGCCTCTGCGCACACAGCTGCAGGTTTCCCTTAACCTTTTACAAAAACCCTCTGTGCACACAGCTGTAGAGGTCATCCACACACACAGATGGGACTTAACCTTTCTTTACACGATAGCCTTAGCTTTTCCTTAACCTTATTTTCATCAAAAAGCCTAACTTTTCTTATTTACAAAAATGCCTATTTATACATCGTGCTATTACAAAACCATGGCTTCAAACCATGGGCACCCAAAACCCTAAACCCTGGTCTTAAACCATGGGTTTATTACAATAGAGAACTTTGACTCAACCCCCGACACCCCTAAGACTATTTTGAGTCAACCTCCGCTTACAACTCCTTTGGCCTGCGCATATATTTTCCTTAAGGACCGTTAGGGTGCGCGCCCCAACAACTATGAAGAGAGAGCAAAAGAATTTTATGAGCTTAAATTATGATCAATGACAATGAAAGATTTAAACAGCAAGTTTCTAAGTCTGCTTAGGTATGTGCCATACCTTGTAGATGAGAAACCAAAGGTACAACGATTCCTCATCTGTCTACCTTATCATATTAAGGAAAAGATTGAGTATGACAATCCAAAGACTTTGGAAGAAGCTATCAAGAAATACAACTTCTGTTATGAACAGAATCGGAAGAAGGAAAGCATGGCCAACTAGAAGGCCAAGAAGAATAATAACCAGTATGATCAAAAGAAGAAATAATTTGTGCCCAACAGAAATTCTAAGAAGAATAAGACCAGAAATTTTCCTAACAAGAATTTCCAGGGGAATAAGAATAATTCACTAAGGAATCAAAATAATTCCAAGGGTAAAGAATTTGCTAATAACCATGGTAATTACACCAAGAACTTTGAACACAAAGAACCTATAAAATGTTGGGAGTGTAGTGGCCCACACTATGCTTCAGTCTATCCTAATCGAAAAAAGACTATCAATAATATTAATACTATACAGGAGGAGATGAGTGTTGGAGAATTAGTGAGGATTATGCCCAGAATCAATGCATCCTTGGAGAATCGACAAGCAGAATATCAAACTTCCATGGTGAAAGTAGAAGGTATGATAAATCAAACCCCTATAACTATTTTAATTGATCTAGGAGCTAGTCTTAGTTATATTTCACCTAAAATGGTAGAAAAATGTAAGTTGCCTATTGAAAAATTTTGAAAATTCTTGGTTGGTTCAGTTAGCCACTGGTGCTAAAAGGAAGGTAACTTGTTTTGTAAAAGAATATGCAGTAGTTATGGATCATTTTGAAACTGTTGTGAAGCTTAATGTATTCCCCCTTAGTTCTTATGATTTACTCATCGATATGGATTGGTGAGAACAACATAGAGTAATTTTAAATTGTTATGATAAAACCTTTACGTGTGTAAACCATGATGGAAAACCAATAAATGTAAAGAGGATCCCTAGAAAAACCACCATCAGGTATATTTATGCTTTGCAGCTTAAGAGAGCTGTTAGGAAGGGTTGCAAAGCTTATGCAGTAACAATAACTGATGAAGAGAATCTAAATAAGATAGATAAATTAAAACTGGAAGACATACCAGTCTTAAGAGAATATGTTGATGTATTTCCGGAAGAAATACTGGGACTACCTCTGAAAAGGGAACTGGATTTTACCATTGAGCTGGTACCTGGTGCAGTACCTAGCTCAAAGGCCCCTTATCGAATGAACATACTTGAACTTAATGAATTAAAGTCTCAATTAAAATAACTTATTGATAAAAAAGTATATTCAACCTAGTGTGTCTCCTTGGGGGGCACCTATCATTTTCGTTAAGAAAAAGGACAGAACCATGTGACTTTTCATAGATTACTATCAGTTGAATAAGATGACAATTAAAAATCGATACCCGTCGCCCCACATAGATGATCTGTTTGATCAACTACGTGGAGCCACGGTGTTTTCAAAAATAGATTTAAGGTCTGGATATCATCGAGTTAGGATTAAAGATGAAGACATCTTTAAAACAACTTTTATAACTCAATATGGCCATTATGAGTTTGTCGTCATGCCATTCGGGCTTATTAATGCCCCAGTTGTTTTTATGTGTTTAATGAACAACGTTATGCATAAGTATCTAGATAAGTTTGTAGTCGTGTTCACCGACGATATATTAATCTATTCAAAAACTGAAAAAGAACATAAAGAACATTTAAAAATTGTTTTGCAAGAATTACGAGATCATTGACTCTTTGCAAAGTTTAGTAAATTTGATTTCTTCAAGGATAAGATTTAGTACTTAGGTCATGTGGTGACCAAGGAAGGAATTTCAGTAGATCCTGAAAAGATAAAGGCAATCGAAGATTGGCTGGTTCGGAAGGATGTAACTGATGTTCAATCTTTCATGGGAATTACCAGTTACTACCGGAGGTTCATTGAAGGTTTTTCGAGGATCACAAATCCAATAACTTCTTTTCAAAAGAAAGGAAAGAAGTTTGATTGGAACCAGAAATGTGAGGAAAGATTTAAAAAGTTAAAAACTTTATTAACCAACACACCTATTTTAAGAATAGCTGATCCAAATAAAGAATTTGTGGTGTGCATCGATGCCTGCAATGATGGTTTAGCCAATGTCTTGATTCAAGAAGGGGATGTTATTGCCTATGAGTGTCAGAAATTGAAAACTCATGAAAATAATTATGCAACTTATGATCTGGAATTAGCTACTGTTATACATGCTCTAAAGATGTGGCGACCTCACCTAATTGGCAGAAAATTTATTTTAATGACTGATAATAAAGGACTAAAGTATCTGTTAGATCAGCCTAATTTAAATGCCAGATAAGCTAGGTGGCTAGCTTTTCTGGCATTTAAATTAGGCTGATCTAACAGATACTTTAGTCCTTTATTATCAGTCATTAAAATAAATTTTCTGCCAAGTAGGTGAGGTCGCCACATCTTTAGAGAATGTATAACAGTAGCTAATTCCAGATCATAAGTTGCATAATTATTTTCATGAGTTTTTAATTTCCGACACTCATAGGCAATAACATCCCCTTCTTGAGTCATGAGAAATTTAGCACATTAAAGGTAAGGAAAATAAAGTTGATGATGCATTAAGTAGGAATGCAAGGCTGAATTTTGCAGCAGTTATCAGCACATATATGACAGATTTGGATGAACATCTTAAAGCAGGAATAGAATAAGATGAAATTTACCAAAATTTACAAGTTAAAACTAAAGAAAATCCAACAGAAAGCTTAAGTAAAGGCTATAGTTTGAATGCAAAATAATTTTTACTGTCTAAAGACAGAATGTATGTACCTAACATACCTAAAGTTAAGCTGTTAATTTTGGATGGAATCCATAAAACTCCATACTCAGGTCATCCTGGTTATCAAAAGACTATAACTATGTTAAGAAAAGAATATTTTTGGCCAAATATGAAGACTAAATTAGCTGAATATATTGCTAGGTGTTTTGAATGTCAGCAGGTGAAAACTAAACATCAACATCCTGTATGATTACTTCAACCATTACCCATTCCTAGCTAGAAATGGGAGATAATTAGTCTCAATTTTGTTATTGGACTACCTAGCAATCAGAATCTAAATGATTCTATCATGGTAGCATTCGATTAGTTAAGTAAAGTAGCTCACTTTATACTTGTTAAAACTACTTATAAAGTTGTAAACATAGCTGATATCTTTCTAAAATAGATTTTTCGATTGCATGGAATACCAAAAGTCATAATCTCAGATAGAGATCCTAAATTTACAGGTAACTTTTGGAAACATCTGTTTAAAGGATTAAACACTACATTAAGTTTTAGTACTTCATTCCATCCTCAAACACATGGACAAACTGAAAGAGTAAACCAAGTACTAGAAGATTTATTAAGAATGTATGTGAAAGACTAGCCAGGTAAATGGGAGGATTATTTGCATATGGTAGAATTTGCTTATAATAATAATTATCAGGCATCAGCCAGATTTAGTCTTTTCAAAATTTTGTATGGAAGGAAATGTAATACTCCTATCTCTTGGAGTAATCTAGTGGATAGATTAGTATTAGGTCCTGAACTATTAAAGGAAATCGAAGAAATTGTAAAATAGGTGCAAGGTAATCTGAAAGTTGCGTAGGATCGACACAAAAGTCAAGCAGACCTTAAAAGAACTCCAAAAGAGTTTCAGGTAGGCGAACATGTGTTCATCAAGGTGTGGCCCAAAAATAACTCTCTGAGATTGGGGAGTTGTGCAAAACTAGCACCTTGTTACTATGGTCCATTTGAAAGATTGTCCAAGATTGGACAAGTAGCTTATCAATTAGCATTACCACCAAATTTAAGAGTACATAATGTTTTTCACAATTTTGTATTAAATAAATATGTTCATGATGCTACTCATGTTGTTAACTGGAATGATGTACAGGTGGAACCAGAAGGAGATTTTCTGGTGGAACCGAACTGTATCCTTGGGCGGAGGGATATCACACGTCAGAACCGCACCATTGGATAGGTGAAGGTGAAATGGAAGCACCTTAGTCCTTTGTAATATGTGAGATGCATATCCAATTCTGTTCCTGGGGAATTCTGAGGATGAAGAATAAATAACATTGAGGACGATGTTATGTTCTAAGGGGGTGTGTATGACACATGACCCAATTTTGAAAAAAAACAATATTATCTTATTTGATTTTATTTAAGGAAAATATGTTAAATTCTATGTTAACATAATTGATGGCTCAGCAGAGTCAAGGATATTTAATGTAATTCTAAATATTTTAATTATAAATAAATAAAGGTGGAGACAACATCTCTCAAACAACAGCTTAGGAGAGCTGTTAAAAGAGTGTTTACTAGTCAAATTGGTGGAGGAGATTGGGTGGAGAGCAAATAGACATGTGGTAGCATCCTCAAACCACTTCCAAGTGTTGCAGGTGGAAACCTCCCTATATTTGGGGTCATGATTCCCCAAGAAAGTGGAATCAGAGCAGGTGCCTCAATTAATGACAACTGACCCAAAAGACCTAGGAAATATGTATAAAAATTCCCATTGAAGAGAGCTGAGGCTACTCATTCTAGAGAAGTGATCATTCAGGTGAATGTACTTTAGATAAATTCAATGGAAGGGAATAGTGGAAACAATTTGAGGGGATAATTGTTAAGTGATCTAGTGTAACTTTTCAGCTAAAGGATCTTACTGTTGAGTGCAGAGTGTTTTACTAAGTCATTGGACTAGTCTATTGTTTGCATGCTCCACCAGTTCTTAGCCAAGAAGACTAGGAACAAGATCAGGGGTCTTGAGGAAGCGTTGTTTGAGCTCTCTCCAGGATTTTGGTAGGGAGGAATGGCCTCCTAACACTATTGTTGTCTATCCTAATCATGTTCTACACTACTTTGTTTTACAGTGTTAGATAGTTAAATCTGAATCTAACTGTTAAATGAATGTTAAATCTTTAGTTATAAATGTTAGAATTAGTAATATTTAGATTATTGAAAAAATGAATCTGAAATAGATGGAAAATAATTCTAATCTGTGTTTTTCCACACCTGGAAGGACTAGGCCGTACTCTAGCATAGATAGAGTATTTACAGTAGATGAAGAAAATGTTAAGAGATTGAGTAGAATAGATGTGGTTCTTCATTTCATAATAGCAGAAGTAATTTATTTCAGTATGTAGGTTATTATCAAAAAGATCAATAATCTAGTTCTTTATGTTTTTTTTACAAGCTTATGTATGTAAATATACTGGAAAAGACTTAGCAAAAATCTAGTACAGGTAGAAGGATTTATATGTTAAGAAAGTATCTTAGTAGATAAAAGGTTGTATTTACAGACAGTAGACTAATTTTGTTATTTAAGTTAAAATATGTTGGATGTTAAACTATGTTACACTATAGATATATTCCTTTGTATATAATTAGTATCTATTTGCAATGCAGTAGAAATATCACAGCTAAGCTACTTTGTTACATTCAGTTAAATAGAGAAATAAACTACAAAAACTTAGTTTTATTTACTAATAATATCAACTAAGATCAGACTAACAAATACCATAAACCAAGTAGAGATACATTAAAGTATTTAAAATATAAAGAACAAACTAAACTAAGTTACAAAATCTATGTTTTTACTTTCAAAGAACTCTAAATAAATTCAACCTGTCAGCTTAAGTAAATAAAAACAAAAGAATATGATAATAATTAATATATAAATAAACATCTATCTAAGTACAAAACTGTTTTATATTTTATCAAATAGGTTATACTTGTAAAGGTATTCTACAGGGTCAAAACCCTAAATTAAAATTATTATTGCAATTAAAAAAATTTAAGCTAAAACCCAATTACTTCGATTAATTTATTAATAAACAATTAAACTAATATAAACTGTTTATAGTCCATTAAGGACAAATGAAAAGACAAATGTAATGTTACAACTGGGAATTTTCATAACACCCCTGTAACACCAATTAAAACAAATTTAACAATTAACAGAACTTATTAAAAATACATTGAAAGATTTATTTAACAAGGGTTTCATTCAGGTAAACCCTAGCTCGTATTTCCGAGCAAATAAGTAAAATTTATAAATTACACTATGACTGAGTGACAGTCTTAAAAATATAAACAACAATCTATTTCAAAATATAATAAACATTAAATTATTTATTCACAATCGACTACGGTAAAAACCCTAAGTTACACAGAGTCACAAAATAGTATTACTGTAAACTGAGTTTGAGCTCGAAGGAAGTCTTTTTATAAACCAGTGTATTGCATTAACAAGCCATAAGGCTGAAAATTTAAACCAAATACAACACCCATCTCATGGTCGGTTCTACCCATCGACTTGCGAGGGTTTGAAGACATATTAAAACCAGTAACAACCTTTAAAAAGAAACTGCATAGCTAACGACAAAGCTGGACAAGGTTCCATGCTCAGGGTTTCCCCAATTGACAACCCTGTTACAAGTAAGGGAGGAACGCGTTTGCTGAATGTAGGGATTACCAGTTTAGAGACACCGCCTTTGAAGATAGCCAACAATTATTTCATCAGGAATGGAAACACTGTCTCAAGTTCCTGCAAAGAGATTACAATGCCGAGTGTAAATTACAAAACTCTTAAAATATTGTAAACCCTACTGTAAAAACAACTATGCTGTATAAATTCTATGTTGAAAATAACATTAAACAATTACCTTAAATAACAATGTCGAGTAGACTGATGGAGAGACTGTCACTAACTCCAACTACTCATATGAATCTTCAAACCCTACGACAACGAAGGAGCGCAACCAAGAGCAGCGAAGCCTCAGCTTTGCACAGTAGTAACAGGCCACGGAAAAAGAAAAATGGAGTTACAGAAAGGCTGGAATCCTAATGCAAATGAAAGCAACAAACTCTTGCAGAGTATAAACCCACAGTTGCAAAGAAATGGAAACAATACCAAACACTGGAGGATACAACAATGTTAAACTCAAGTGTGGGAGCAAGATAAAACAAAGAGAACATTCACGGCCACCATGAGACCTTGCAGAATAGCCCGAAGGCCAGTAGGAACATCGGAGGAAAAATGACAGAGCGTTTAGGGTTGCAAGAGTTATATGCCACCAATACATGGCCAGGAGGTGACCACGTGCCCTCAATTATTCCAACCATGCAAGGGTTGAGTTCTATAGTTCATCTGCATTCCAATAATTCCAATTATTTACACAATGATTCTTATTAAAACAATGCATGAACTATAATAGAGGCCTTAATATAACCCATCGCTAATCATCATCAATTATATTGTAATGTTAATAGCATGTTATGGGTGTTTTGTTAAACCATATTTTATCAACGTTGACCCCAGCAAAGTGTAGTAACCATTTGATATATGGAAAAGTCCAAGTTGAATTGTTTAGAACCTTCGAACTAACTATATATTTCTATGTTTATAAACATTGTGGTTTATGCATGTTTATAACCCTTTTAAAATCAACAATTCAAATGAAATTAAAATTATAAATTTATATAGCATAGTAAAAGCATATATTCATAAATTCTTTTACAAAGTTCAATTTTGGTTTAAACTTCCTTAGACACTAGTTGTTTCTCAGCTTGTCATTTGCTAGTAATTTACCATGATTATTTATTTGGTAAAATAATTTTGTGATTATACAAGGTAACTTGTACTTAGCATAGGATAGGATGTTGATCATTGTAGAAATATCTACCTTAAAGCTATTATAGACAGTAATTTAATGTAAGAAAGGCGTTATAGTACTAATAAGAATTACAATGGAATAATCCAACTCAAGTCCATAATCATTGGAACAACATGGATTGACTTAAATTTAAGAAGTAAAGACAATAGTATTCCATGTGAAATGATGCAGTTGATTTTACACTAATCAAGCTTTTAATATCCAGAAGTTTTACAGGCAGTAAGTTTCCCTACAGAATGTAAATATTGATCAGCTTGGTACTCAAGTAAATAATAGGATAATTTATATGATACAATAGTACAATAAGTATAACATTTGCAAGATAAGCATAAAAAAATAGAATTTTCATATGAGACAAGGAATACGAGGTTAGAGTCACAGTAAGTATCATTGTTGTCACTAAGTTTGATCAAGAAAGGAACTCTTTGATTTGAGCTATTCTTATAAGAAGATCTGGAGAAAATAAACTACCTTACCTCATTGAAGTTGCTTGGAATTTATCAGCTTATTTTACTAAGCATATTAATTGCAAATAGAAACACTTCTTGATACGTTATGAATTTAAAACATCTACTTGATCGAACATACCTGTAAACCTGTAAGAACCAGTAATCTTTCTACATTAGCATAAATGCTAAGTAAGCCCAGGATTCAAATTTATATTCCACCTACTTGCCACAAATAAGACTCATCAGTAAACTGAAATAAAACAATGCACAAGTAAACCTTATTTATATTATGAAAAGAAACTGCTTTAGTTAACGTAATATGAAAATGTGTAATACTAATCAAGGACTGTTTCTTTTTTCGTTAACCTTTAGCTGTTAGTAAACCACAGATTCAACATTTTATGTTATCTCAAAATTTTAAATTTTTGTGAAAATTTGGGGTTTTGATAGGTCATCTCTCTAGGATGGCTACAGCCCATAAAATCCTTCACGTTGGCTATTTTTGACCTTCAATATTTAAATATTATCATGAGGCTGTTAATAAATTCCCACCTTGCCAACATTTCTATCTGAAAAAGCGCACCCAGCCTGCTCCGTTACACCCCGTCGTTGTCGTTGGCCATTTCACCAAGTGGGGGATCAATTTTATGCATTGTAAGCCTACCTCAGCCGAGTGGCATGGTTACATCATCATAGTTGTTGATTCTTTTATGAAATGGGCTGAGGCTATGCCTACATATGCAAAGGATGGTAATAATTCCACCCTCTTTATGTTCAATCACATGATAGCAAGATTTAGAGTCCCACAGTCTATAGTTACTGATCATGAATCACATTTTCGAAATCAGATGATGGAAGAACTAAGTTCCAAGCTCGATTTTAATCATGAAAACTCAACACCCTTGTTATCAGGAATATCACACCTTCTGTAGATAGAAGTTGTTCCTCTGGTCCGAATGCTTCAGATCTAGAAAAAATGAGTCGCAACTAGGTCAGAAGAGTTTCCCTAGAAGCTATGGATGCCTGGAATAATATCTTTAATGGAAGACCTGTAAAAACACATCAAACACACGACAACATCAAAGATACCATAATACTATCCATATATCCATATCAGTGACTAAGGAATTTGATAATACACATGTGAGATTATAACAGAACAGATATATGGGAATGAAATTGACTTTTCATTAATATATGAATGAAAGAGCTTACCACTATTTTTCCTCAGTATCGATGCACTCCTTCACAAGACTAACATCTCATCCCCGATAGCTCCAACTTGCTCCTCTATGCTCTCTAATGGATTAGGCCAGCATGTTAATTTAGCAACATAACTTTACTCTTTTCTTGTCCCCTCAACCATGGAGTATGAGCTTGGTTTTATAAGGATCAAAGGGATAGGAATGGTTGAGAAATAGGTGGGTGAGGTGGCCATGAGATCCCCAAAGCATGGATCTCAAGTTTAACTAACCTAGGTGAGTAAGGATAAGGCTAGCCATGAATATTTTGTTCTAGAAGCTTCGTGAAACCTCCTGTTTTCACTTTTTACCAAGGGCGTCGCTTATACTCCCTTATGATAGAGCGGTGCAAGGTGAGAACCGTGCCAAAAACAAAGGTCAAAGGAGGTGGCACCACCTGTCTTCCAAATGACTCATGAGGTGCTATATAAGGTATTGCTTATAAGCTTAAAGGTACGAGAGGTGTTGGAGTTTTGTATGTAATATTAACATCTAGAGCACTGTTTTCACTTCAATGTTTGGGATTGAGGGAAAATAAAGGTGTTAGAGATATTATCACATGTTGGTGACAGGATTTACATATAAAAATGCTATTATCCACATTCTAATGGTCAAGTAGAGGCCATTAATAAATTTTTAAACACCATGCTGCAACGGATGGTTGGAGATCACAAATCCAACTAGCACCACATCCTCTTCTTTGCTCTTTGGGATTATAGGACTTCAGTAAAAATAGCCACTGGTTTTACACCTTTACAATTAGTTTATGTACTAGAAGTTGTCTTGTCTATTCTGTGTCATATTCAATCTTTGAAACTTGTCGTTGAACTTCTCTTAGATACTTCTATCGAGGAAGAAAGATTACTATACTTGAACAATCTTGACAAAACTAGACGAGATGCTGCCTTAACCAATGAGGCACATAAGAAATGCGTCAAGGCGTAGTATGACAAGTCTATCCAACCTCGTATTTTTAATGAAGGTGACCTAGTTCTGACCTATGATCAGAGACATGACAAGATAGGGAAAGGGAATTTTAAATCAATGTGGTATGGTCCCTTTATTGTTTCCAAAGTTTTAGAGAAAGGGACTTATGAGCTCGAATACTATGAGGGAATTCCCTTCAGGAAACCTCGCAATGGGTTGTACCTGAAGAGGTACTATTCCTAGATCATTCATGTATGGTAACTTGTATATATGTACATTGTTTGATGTTTTTAGTGTGTGTTTTAGTATTTTCAATATGGTTTTGAGTTTGGTTTCCAAACTGTTTATACCATGTTTTGGTTATGCAGAATAGATGGATTTTTATGGCTTCACTGATGGTGCTTTCCGCCATAACTTGAACCTTTCCTTGACTGCTTAGGTTATATATTCCCCAACTCATGATTTGGTCAGTTCAGGAGCGGTTTGTATTGGTCCAGCTACCAAAAATATCACCGAGTATCAGGAAGTCATAAGTCTATTGACTAAGGATACATCTCGAAACATTCATGATTTGGTATTTTTCATGGACTCACAATTGGTGGTTTGTAATTTTAACCATATCTATACCATCTAGAACCCCATGATTCTTCATCTCTTCCAGAGAGTATGGTTGTTATAAAGGTCATTTTAAGTAATTACTTATAGGCATATCCCTAGGGAAGACACTGCAATTGCTAATTCATTAGAAAAATATATCCTTGACTTGTATATTCCTCATATATAACTTGAAAATCAAACATGGTTCAACATATTGTAAATAAACAGTAGATAACACATAAACTCATGTAAATAAATTTTCCATTTCAAACATATAAACACCGGAAATAAAAGTCTGTATATATATATATATATATATATATATATATATATATATATAAAGTGTTTACAAAAATAGGTCATGAGACCTCATCTAAAGCACTCTGGCTTTCAAGTAATACAAAATCATACAAAATCTTGAATCTATATCAGCTGTCAGTAATACATCATACAAAACTATCTAGTGATGCTCGTGGTAGCATATAACATCCTGTACTACTCCGCGTAGCTGTTAGCTAAATAGTGTGCCTATGATACCTCATGGGGAGGTCATCTATCGATGCATTAGGTATATCTAGAGTCAACCTCTTCAGGTTTTCCTCTAACTCTCCCATTGGGTCATCACCCCGTTGAACAAACCAAGCTCCTGCTCACTTGTCGAATGTGGAATATCCCCCAAGTCATGCTACTCCAACATTTGCATGAAAATATTTAGGTCTTGTTACTACACATAAAAAATAAAAATAAATTAAATACAAAAACACAAATTTCCATTTTAGGGGTTTTTTTCTTACAAATGTCTCCCCACTATGCACTAGGTGGAAGTGGTAGATCAGGGTCACCCCTAGATTTAGTGCCCGCATACACATAATCCTCAATCATGAGTATTTGGTCATTCATCCAACTGAAAAATGGATCCCAAAACTTCACTTTTCCCCTGCCTGCTCCTGTGCGGGTCATGATTCTGAATCACCTCAACATATGAGGGTCTCTCGCCCCTAGCTTAGTAAATACCACTTGGGGCCTCAGATGAGGGACCCGTTCAAAGAAGAAATGGGATAATATGGATCCATAGATAAACTATTTTAGCTCTCCTTCCTGACACTTGGTCAGTTGGTCCTTGAATACCACAAGTAATGCTTCTTCCCAGTTAAAGACAGTAGGTGTCATGGCATATATAGAATATAGCATGTGTGCTCTGGAATCCTGATGAGCTCCTTAGCTCCCAGCCAACCTCTACATAGTAAAAATAACTGTACGAAGAGGATCATCCACCACTTCCTTAATGGGAATTGTTTTCCCATATGTTCAAGTACTAGGTATGCAGTGATGGTTGATCAACTCGTGGGTGGTCACATCCGCTCCACGGGAACCAGTCAGTGAAATAGGATCA
This sequence comes from Pseudotsuga menziesii, assembly GCA_001517045.1. NCBI lineage: Eukaryota > Viridiplantae > Streptophyta > Pinopsida > Pinales > Pinaceae > Pseudotsuga > Pseudotsuga menziesii. The sequence continues at coordinate 1,496,536 of LPNX011037000.1, read as the reverse complement.
CCCCATCTAGATAATCATGTCAAGAAGTAGATATCCTCTACCTCAATAGTCAGCACATGGGCTCCCACCTTGAAATATTGCTACTATGGGTTCCACATATTAAGGATATACTCCAACAAGCACTCATGGGACACCATGCTAGGAGTGAAGAAGAATTTTAGGAGTCCATGGTCCCTCAGTGCAACTATACACCCTGTATTTCTCTCGGCAAAGGAATCATCATCGTCGTGTTGTCGCTCTTTCCATATAACCATTTTCGATGGGTTAGAACCTACCAAAAAAAATCAATGAGCTAATTATAATCATAATCAATCACCAAAATCATTTAAAGACTCATAGTTTTGCTTTCCCATTCATGTTTCTCCAATCACGGTCGACACCACTTAAGTTTCGTTTGCACAGAGCGGCGGCACCACCTGAGTGTAGAGGAACATGCATGGTTCTTATCAAGCACCGCTTGACCTGTAAGGAGCAAGAGTAGTGCCCGTGTTTTGGTTTTAGGGATTTCCTAAAATGGCCCAAAAACCCCATAAAATTAAAACTGAATGCATTAAAAGGAAAGGATAAGGTTCAAACATTTACCTAGATCTGAAAACACTCGAATCAGACAGTGGAATCTTCTGGGATCACTAACTAAAGATATGGCTCAATCTTCTCCAAAATACTCACACCAAGTGGTAAATAGTAAAATGATTTGATTTTTACCATTCAAATGACTTATATATATATATATATATATATATATATATATATATATTTAGGGTTTTTATGTGTTATGTCATATTTCAAAAAATGATTATTATATAAACACCCATTTATATAGTTCATTAAAGTCATTTTTGAGAGATTAATGATCGTTTTTTAGTCTTACAGGAGTAAAAATGGGAACAATAAATTCCATGGGGAGTTTGTTTTCAACTTTCGTACTTTGGTAAAATGGAAAAAAGTCCCTGAGCATTTGTTTCGACACTTTGGTCACGTGCTTAGAACTTAGCATCAAAGTTCTGAGTCTTTTTCTGATTCTTTTTAGGCTTGTAAAAAATTTTCATTGTGAAAAAGAAACCTAATGGAGTCTCCTTTAAGCTCTTTTCAGACTCCCTAAATATGAAAATATTGTTGAGTACTTGTCTTCTTCATACTCGTAAAATTATTTGAAAAGTGTTCTCTCTGATGGTAGGTTATCTCTTTTTCGGTTCGGATAGACTATTTATGAAAAAGGAACACTCTAGCCAATCATGAATGGAAGAGTTCTCTCGGGTATTATTTCACACTTTTTAGGGCCCAGGAGACTAAATCATATGAAAAATGACCCTTTGGAGTTTTCTTCTATCTTCGTTCAGACTCTCTAAACATGAAGGATATCAATTTTTCTTTCATTGGACTCGTTAAACTAAACAATGAGAGACCCGTTCAGGGAATGAAACCCTCCTTTCTCAGGTTTGTAAAATATATGAGAATGGAATTCTCTTCGGATAAGCTAAAACGAGTGTTTGTTACCCTCTTTGGACTCGTAAAAACAAAAAGAGGCACTCATCAATCATGATGGGGAAATTAAGGGAAGTAAATCATTTTGTAAACAAAATATTAGTTGTTTGTCACCTTTGAACATGGCACTTGTTTTCATATCATTCATTCAATTGGGTATTCAGATGACTTACAAGTCGATCCACTTTCATCACTCATGTCACTGCTTTGAGTCTTTCAAAATAATGCATTGTCCACTATCGTATTGTGTGTCCATATGGTCTAGTCATGACGCAAAGTATTTTGTCATGCCGCATGATGTTCAAAGGAAGAAAGAAGTTTACCCCTACAGTTAAAATAGGCTTTGTGTCAGTACCTTTGAGTCAGTCCTATGGTTACATCATCTACAACACTACGGAACTTTGTGTTGAGTTTCGTGTCTTCAATGTGGGATTTGTTAGCTGAAATATTTCACCTCCTGTGGATAGTAAGGTGTTCCACTGGTCTGAATGGTTCAGATCTAGAACAAATAGAGGACAGAGGTTGAAGACTCTCCCTAGACACTGTAGATACCTAGAATGTAATGCTTCGATTGTTACCCTATGTACCTGCAATAAGCTTCAAAACGAAAACAGATCAAGGTAGCCATAATATAATCTACTGATCTATGTTAGTGACTAAGTAATCTAACAACATACATGTGAAATAGAACAACAACAATATGTGTGGGACAGAAATCAACTTGCATTAATATAGAAATATGAATAAGTTTACAACCAAGCCTTAGTGTTGACATGCATCTCCATGAAACCAAGCATTCTCATCCCCGTAAACTCTGACTCTAGCTCTCTCTATGCTCTCCAATGGTATGGAACAAGTGATCAATCCAAGAGAATAACAATACCTTCAGAGTTCTCGCCCTCAACCATGGCCATAAGCTTGTATTTATAAGGATCAATGGATAGGGATGGTGGAGAGATAAGTGGGTGAGGTGGCCTCTAAGATCCTAGGATGAGGGATCTCAAGCTCAACTAACACACAATAGTAGGGATAAGAAAGGACACGAGGATTATCATCTAGAAGCCTCGAGAAACTTCTCTTTTTCCCCTTTTACCTAGGTTACCAGATTTTCCCTTCAATGACAGAGTGGTTCTGGTAAGAAATGCTTATGGACTAAGGGCCATAAGTGGTGGCACCGCTTGTGGCTGACAAGGGATAGGCGGTGCGAACAAGGTAGCACTCTTGGCTAACAAGGTAAGCATGATGCTGAGAATTTTCATGAAAGATTGACATTTAGTGGGTTTCCACTCCATGAGCTAGGATTTAGGGCAAGTAGGTACGTCAAATGTCTTATCACATGATGGTGATAGGATTTTGGTATAACAAGATGTGCCCCAAAGCATGAGTCTTAGAGGGATATGATAAACAAGACCTTTGAGAGAACAAGTAATCTCCATGAGATGAAGATGTCGACTTGATTGGAGCATGTTGTCAAGTATGAATCTGTAGTACATCAGTATGTTGACTCATAGACACAAGTAGCCAAACTCATGGTTGCAAACCAATATAAGGCAGATCCATGAGAGGAATAAACATGCATGGCTACTAGAATACAACGTAGATACATGTGATAGAGGACTCAAAATTGGACATAGCTAATAGACATACAATGTAGATCTATGTCATACAGACACAAATTTGAACATAGCATCGACCATAAAAATGTGGATCCATGCTAGACATACAAAACTTCATCGCAACCTGGGGAAAAGCGATTAGCGCTTTTAAACAACTACCCAGGTTCTTCATCTCATCTTCCACAAAGTATAATTCTATCCATGTGATTACAATGATCTGAAGTCGAACATGGTAGAAACCACTCGATTACCAGTCAATGATGTGAACCATTAACAAGTGCAAGGGAGATCACTATTAATGTCAATGATTCTCAAGGTACTCTAGTACAATCTACTGAGTGTGAATAGGTGTCCTAATGTCAAACACCCAGTCGATTCTCTCGATCAAAGGTCAATGATGTGAACCTATGTCGAGAGTGAGAGAATATATCATTAAGGCATACATATCTCAAGGTACTAAATATTGTTTCTAATACTATTTCCTGGATAATGAGATGATGTTGACGAGAACAGTCTTGTCAAAGGAGGGCCATGATGAGTCTCACATCGATGACATGAAACTTGGAACATAGTTCTAGAATGATGTGGACGTAGTAACCATAAGACTGAATCAAAGATACTGACACAAAGACTGTTTAGACTGCAGAGGTAAACTTTCTTCAAATCCCCTTTGAACATTGGGCGGCACAGCAAAAATACTTGGCAGCATGACTAGATGGGACAGACACACAATGCGACAGTGGATAATGCATTCTTTTGAAAGACTCAAAGGAGTGACATGACTGATGAAAGTGGATCATCACGGAGATCAGGTGAATACCCAATTGACTAACATGATTGTGCAGACAAGTGCCATGTTCAAAGGTAACAACAAATAACTTCCATTATTTGCAAAATTATTCCCTTCCCATTTCCCCCATCATGATCGATGAGTGCCTCTTTTTGGTTTTACGAGTTCAAAGAGGGTAACAAACACTCGATATAGCTTGTCAGAAGACAAGTCCAGATTCATATGTTTTACGAACCTGAGAGAGAAGGGGTTCATTCCCAAAACAGGCCTCTCAATGTTTAATTTAATGAGTCCATTGAAAGAAAAATCAGTATCGTTCATGTTTAAAGATTCTGAACGAATACAGAAGAAGACTCCAAAGGAGGCCTTTTTCATATGATTTAGTCTCTAAGGCCCAAAAAAGTGTAAAATCATACCTTAGAGAACTCTTTCAGTCATGATTGGCTGGAGTGTTCCCTTTTTGTAAATAGTCCTATATGAACTGAAAAAGAGATAACCTACCATCGGACGGACGCCTCTTCAAATACTTTAACGAGCGTGAAGAAGACAAGATCGCTCGACGATATTTTCATATTTAGGGAGCCTAAAAAGAGTTTAAAGATGACTCCATTATCATTTTTCATATTTGAATCCAAAGCACAAAAAAGCAATAAACTAAGCTCAAACCACTTTTCATGTTTTAACCAAAGCATGAAAAATGAAAAGTAAGCTCAACACCATCTTACTATTTTTAATGAGCTCGAAGATCACTTAAAAGAATGCTCAAGGATTGGTTTCATTTTTACAAAATCTTGAAACCAATGGGTAAACTATGCTTGAAAAATCCCATTAACATGATATACAGAGGTTAGAATCTTTCCCCCACCATGATTGCTAGTGAAGCTTACCCCTACCATGGTTGCTAGCAGCTCGACATGCCCCCAAGCTTCGTTTCATCATATGATTTTTCTTCCATACCCAACCTAAAAACCTAGTTATTAATGTGAAAATGTTCCCTAGGGGGGTAGGAAGAATGAGAATCGGGTAGGTGGAAAGAAGGTTCAAGTTCTAACACTAAAGTGAAGATTCAACTCAAGGGAAGGGGATCTGTTTCATTTTTACGCAAGCTTGAAACAGAAGGTAACTATGCTTGGAACATGGTTTCATTTTTATGCAAGATTGAAACTAAAAGGTAAACTATGCTTAAGGAAACCTACTTCAATTTTTAATGAGCTTGAAATAGAAAATGAACTATGCTCAGGAATGATTTAATTTTTATGCAAGCTTGAAACCAAAAGGTAAACTATGCTTGAGGAGATCCATTTCATTTTTTAATGAGCTTGACATAGAATGGGAACTTTTCTCGACACATGATTTCATTTTTATGCAAGCTTGAAACCAAAAGGTAAACTATGCTCTCAACATGGTTTCATTTTTATGCAAGCTTGAAACCAAAAGGTAAACTATGCTCTCAACATGGTTTCATTTTTATGCAAGCTTGAAACCAAAAGGTAAACTATGCTTAAGGAATGGTTTTATTTTTTAACAAGCTTGAAACCAAAAGTAAACTATGCTTTAGACATGGTTTCATTTTTATGCAATCTTGAAAACAAAAGGTAAACTATGCTTAAGGAGTGCTTTTATTTTTTAATGAGCTTGAAACCAAAAGTAAACTATGCTCTATAACCTACTCCTATCCATCATGATATCCAGATTTTGGTAGGTTTCCCCCATTACATAAAAGCTAGCGGCTTAGCTCCATTATGATGTCCATAGACTAGAGCCATATTTGGTTTCAAGCTCATTAAAAAATAAAACCACTCCTTAAGCATAGTTTACCTTTTGGTTTCAAGCTTGCATAAAAATGAAACCATGTCTAGAGCATAGTTTACTTTTGGTTTCAAGCTCGTTAGAAAATAAAACCACTCCTTAAGAATAGTCTACCTTTTGGTTTCAATATTGCATAAAAATGAAACCATGTCTAGAGCATAGCTTACTTTTGGTTTCAAGCTTGTTAAAAAATAAAACCACTCCTTAAGGATAGTTTACCTTTTGGTTTCAAGCTTGCATAAAAATGAAATCATGTGCTAAGCAAAGTTCCCATTCTATGTCAAGCTCGTTAAAAAATGAAATGGATCTCTTGGAGCATAGTTTACCCTTTTGGTTTCAAGCTTGCATAAAAATGAAACCATGTTGTGAGCATAGTTTACGTTTTGGTTTCAAGCTCCTTAAAAAATAAAACCACTCCTCAAGCATAGTTTACCTCTTGGTTTCAAGATTGCGTAAAAATGAACCCATTCCTTTGAGCAAAGTTCTCATTCTATGTCAAGTTCATTAAAAAATGAAACCGATGCCTTTGAGCAAAGTTCCCATTCTGTGTCAAGCTCGTTAAAAAATGAAACAGATGCCTATGAGTAAAGTTCCCATTCTATGTCAAGCTCGTTAAAAAATGAAATGGATCTCCTTAAGCATAGTTTACCTTTTGGATTCAAGCTTGCATAAAAATGAAACCATGTTCCAAGCATAGTTACCTTCTGTTTCAAGCTTGCGTAAAAATGAAACAGATCCCCTTCCCTTGATTCAATTCTTGCCTTTAGTGTTAGAACTTGAACCTTCTTTTCACCTGCCCAATTCTCATTCTTCCTACCCCCTGGTGAATATTTTCACATTAGTAACCAGGTTTTTAGGTTGGGTATGGAAAAAGAATTATCAGATGAAACGAAGCTCGGGGGGCATGTCGAGCCCCTAGCAACCATGTTAGGGGTAAGCTTCGCTTGCAATCATGCTAGGGACAAGATTCTGACCTTTGTATATCATGTTAATGGGATTTTTCAAGCATAGTTTACCCATTGGTTTCAAGCTTGCATAAAAATGAAACCAATCCCTGAGCATTCTTTTAACTAATCTTTGAGCTCGTTAAAAACAGTAAGATGGTGTTGATCTTACTTTTCATTTTTCATGCTCTGGTTAAAACATGAAAAGTGGTTCGAGCTTAGTTTATTACTTTTTCATGCTCTAGATTCAAACATGAAAAAGGATAATGGAGTCCTCTTTAAACTCTTTTCAGGCTCCCTAAATACGAAAATATCATTGAGCGATCTTGTCTTCTTCACGCTCGTTAAAGTATTTGAAGAGTCGTCTGTCCGACAGTAGGTTATCTCTTTTTCAGTTCGAATAGGACTATTTACAAAAAAGGAACACTCCAGCCAATCATGACTGGAAGAGTTATCTAAGGTATGATTTTACACTTTTTCGGGCCTTAGAGACTAAATCATATGAAAAAGGCCCCCTTTGGAGTTTTCTTCTGTATTCGTTCTAACTCTCTAAACATGAACAATACCAAGTTTTATTTCAATGGACTCGTTAAATTAAACATTGAGAGACATGTTTTGGGAATGAACCCCTCCTCTCTCAGGTTTGTAAAACATATGAGTCTGGACTTGTCTTCCGACAAGCTATATCAAGTGTTTGTTACCCTCTTTGAATTCGTAAAACCGAAAAGAGGCACTCATCGATCATGATGGGGGAAATGGGAAGGGAATCATTTTCTAAATAATGGAAGTTGTTTGTCGATACCTTTGAACATGGCACTTGTCTGCACAATCATGTCAGTCAATTGGGTATTTAGCTGATCTCCATGATATTCCACTTTCATGAGTCATGTCACTCCTTTGATTCTTTCAAAAGAATGCATTGTCCACTGTCGCATTGTGTGTATGTCTCATCTAGTCATGCTGCCAAGTCTTTTTGTCGTGCCACCTAATGTTCAAAGGGGATTTGAAGAAATTTTACCTCTACAGTATACACAATCTTTGTGTCAATATCTTTGATTCAGTATTATGGTTACTACATCCACATCATTCCAGAACTATGTTCCAAGTTTCGTGTCGTCGATGTGGGACTCATCATGGCCCTCCTTCGATGAGACTATTCCCATCGACATCAGATCATTATCTAGGAAATAGTCTTGGAAACAATATTTAGTACCTTGAGATCTGTATGTCTTAATGACATATTCTCTTTCTCTTGACATAGGTTCACATCATTGACCTTTGATCGAGAGAATCGACTGGGTGTTCGACATCAGGACACCTATTCACACTCAGTAGATTGTACTAGATTACCTTGGGAATCATTGACATTAATGGTGACCTCCCTTGCACTTGTTAACGGTTCAAATCATTGACCAGTAATCGAGTGGTTTCTACCATGTTTGACTTCAAATCATTGTAATCACATGGATAGAATCATACTTTGTGGAAGATGAGACGAAGACCCTAGGTAGTTGTTTAAAAGCGCTCATTGCTTTTCCCCTGGTTGCGATGGAGTTTTGTATGTCTAGCATGGATCCACATTTGTATGGTCATGGCTATGCTCAAATTTACGTATATATGACATAGATCTACATTGTATGTCTGGTAGCTATGTCCAAGTTTGAGTCCTCTATCACATGGATCTACGTTGTTTTCTAGTAGCCATGCTTGTTTATTCCTCTCAAGGATCTGCCTTGTATTGGTCTGTAGCCATGCATTTGGTTACTTGTGTCTACGAGTCAACATACTGGTGTACTATAGATGCCTACTTGACAACATGCTCCGATTGAGCCAACAGCTTCATCTCATGGCAACGAATTGTTGTCTTAAAGCTCTTGTTTACTGTATCCCTCTAAGACTCATGCTTTGGGGGCAATCCTGTTATACCAAAATCCTGTCACCATCATGTGATAAGACATTTGAAATACCTACTTTCTCTGAATCCCAACTTCTAGAGTGGAAACTCATATCATTTGTCAATATTTTCATACAAATTCCCAGCACCACGTTGACCCTTTATCCATAAGCGGTACCCTTGTTCGCACCGCTCATCCCCTATTGCCCATATGCGGTGCCACCACTTATGGCCCTTGGTCCATAAGCATTTATTACCAGAACCTCTCTATCATTGAAGTAGAAATGCGGTACCCTGGGTAAAAGGGGAAAACAAGAAGTTTCTCGAGGCTTCTAGATGATAAGCCTCATGTCTTCCCTTATCCCTACTCTTGTGGGTTAGTTGAGCTCAAGCTCCCTCATCCTAGGATCTTATAGGCCACCTCACCCACTTATGTCTCAACCATCCCTATCCAATTTTCCTTATAAATACAAGCTTATGGCCATGGTTGAGGGGGAGAACTCTTAAGGTATTGTTATGCTCTTGGATTGATCACTTGGTCCATACCATTGGAGATCATAGAGAGAGCTAGAGTCAGAGTTTATGGGGATGAGAATGCTTGGCTTCATGGAGATGCATGTCAACACTAAGGCTTGGTTGTAAAATTCTTCATATTTCTATATTAATGCAATTTGATTTTTGTCCCACATATATTGTTGTTGTTCAATTTCACATGTATGTTGTTAGATTCCTTAGTCACTAACATAGATCAATAGATTATATTATGGCTTCCTTGATCTATTTGCGTGTTGAAGCTTATTACAGGTACACATGGTAATGATCAAATCATTGCATTCCAGGTATCTATGGTTTCTAGGGAGATTCTTCAGCCTCTGTCCTCTATTTGTTCTGGATCTGAACCATTCAGACCAGTGGAACACCTTACTGTCTGCAGGAGGTGAAATATTCTGAATTTGTTAGCTGGAATATTTCACCTCTTATGGATAGTAAGGTGTTCCACTGGTCTGAATGGTTCATATCCAGAACAAATAGAGGACAAAGGTTGAAGACTCTCACTAGACGTCGTAGATACCTGGAATGCAATGCTTCGATCGTTACCCTGTGTACCTACAATAAGCTTAAACATGCAAACATATCAAGGCAGCAATAATATAATCTACTGATCTATGTTAGTGACTAAGGAATCTAACAACATACATGTGAAATCGAACAACAACAATATATCTGGGACAGAAATCAACTTGCATTAATATAGAAATATGAAGAATTTTACAACCAAGCCTTAGTGTTGGCATGCATCTCCATGAAACCAAGCATTCTCATCCTCGTAAACTCCAACTCTAGCTCTCTCTATGCTCTCCAATGGTATGGACCAAGCGATCAATCCAACAGCATAACAATACCTTAAGAGTTCTCCCCCTCAACCATGGCCATAATCTTGTATTTATAAGGCTAAATGGATAGGGATGGTTGAGAGATAAGTGGGTGAGGTGGCCTCTAAGATCCTAGGATGAGGGATCTTGACCTCAACTAACCCACAATAGTAGGGATAAGGGACGACATGAGGCTTATCATCTAGAAGCCTCGAGAAACTTCTCTTTTCCCCCTTTTACCCAGTGTACAACATTTCTCCTTCAATGATAGAGCGATTCTGGTAAGAAACGCTTATGGAATAAAGGCCATAAGCGGTGGCACCGCTCATGAGAGGAAATTTAGGGTCTAAAGTGGGCCTTATAAAAAACTGTGCCATGGATGAGCTGGATTGAGTTCAATTTTTAAACCAATAGAATTTCAATATCTTTGGTCAACCATTATGGTTGAGCTGGACACATAATGCTTATCTGTCATATTTTTATTTGACAATAGCTAACTCCATATCAACCTCACCTTGGTTAAGTTCTTGAAAAGATCACCTCGAAATAAGATAAATAAACTTTAACTAATAAATATAGAATATTTTATTTGATCACTACTTCCAACTCCTCTAAAACATAACCTTCGCATTAGTTAAAATTGTAGTGGAAGCATTTTGAAATACTAAAAACAATTATTAATCAATTTTTAAAAAAGAAAACTAAATAATATTTAATTTTAAATTGACTTATCTTGAAATACTAAATAAAAGATATTTAGTATTTTTAATATTATTAAATAATATTTAAAAAATAAATATATTTATTTATTACATCCAAAAACAAATAAAACATTTAAATACTAACAAAATAAAAAATAAAAACTATTTTTAATGTTACTAAAATTATAGGCCCGCACGGGTGTGGCTCATTGGCGGTTCCGTTGTAATGAAGTTGTTTGTAAATTGGAGGTCACGAGATCAATCCCACCCGGGTTTACCTGTGTCCCATGTCTTGAGGCGGGTGTGGGGCACCTAGGGTTATAGTGGTAGCGGGAATGGATCCCTGGACCCCGTGTCACGCGAGTACCAGCTCGGCCCCAGTTGCCGATTCCCCTAGTCAAAAAAAAAAAAAATGTTACTAAAATTATAATAAAATTTGATTTTACTTTTTTTCTCTCTTACCTACCTACCTACCCATTAAACCACAATTTTTTTTTATATTAATATAAAAAATAATATGAATTTACATAGTTTATTTTTTTATATTTTCTGTGATGTAATATTTTTTATATGAATTAATATAAAATTTATAGTAAGAAAATAGTAATTTTTTTATTTTTTAATACTATTATAATTATATTTTTCATTATAAATGAATATATTTGAGTTTTACATTTATTAAATATATAAAAAGTAGTGGTCTATTCATTTAAAAAAATTATAATATAAAATTCAAAAGTTTCCTATCATTTATTATGTGTGCACAAGAATCTAAATATTTCATTAATATTTTTAATCAATATCTCTTATCTCTACATTAACTCAATATAGTTGTTAACTACCATTGATGAGATGATTTATGTTGACTTTCATTAGATTTTTATTAGATTTAATCTGACATGGCATATTTGTAGTGTGATGTGGCTTTTTATTATTATTTTCCTTAGGAGGCCCATTTTAGACCCCAAATTTCCTCTAATGTGTGGATGACAAGAGATAGGCAGTGCAAACAAGGTACCACTCTTGGCTAACAAGGAAAGCACGATGCTGGGAATTTTCATGAAAGATTGACATTTAGTGGGTTTCCACTCCAAGAGCTAGGATTCAGGGCAAGTAGTTATGTCAAATGTCTTATCACATGATGGTGACAGGATTTTGGTATAACAGGATGCCCCCCAAAGCATGAGTCTTAGAGGGATATCATAAACAAGAGATTTGAGAGAACAAGTCATCGCCATGAGATGAAGATGTCAGCTCTATCGGAGCATGTTGCCGAGTAGGCATATGTATTACATCAGTATGTTGACTCATAGAAACAAGTAACCAAACTCATGGTTGCAGACCAATACAAGGCAGATTCATGAGAGGAATAAACAAGCATGGCTACTAGAATACAGTGTAGATCCATGTGATAGAGGACTCAAACTTGGACATAGCTATCAGACATACAATGTAGATATATGTCATATAGACACAAATTTGAGCATAGCCATGACCATACAAATGTGGATCCATGCTAGACATACAAAACTCCATCGCAACCTAGCGAAAAGCGATGAGCGCTTTTACAAAACTACCCAGGGTCTTCGTCTTGTCCTCCACAAAGTACAATTCTATCCATGTGATTACAATGATTTGAATTCGAACATGGTAGAAACCACTTGATTACCAATCAATAATGTGAACCGTTAACAAGTGCGAGGGACATCACCATTAATGTCAATGATTCCCAAGGTACTCTACTACAATCTAGTGAGTGTGAATAGGTGTCTTGATGTCGAACATCCAGTTGATTCTCTCGATCAAAGGTCAATGAGGTGAACCTATGTCGAGAGTGAGACAATATGTCATTAAGGCATATAGATCTCAAGGTACTAAATATTGTTTCTAAGACTATTTCCCAGATAATGAGCTGATGTTGACGAGAATAGTCTCGTCGAAGGAGGGCCTTGATGAGTCCCACATCGACGACACGAAACTTGGAACATAGTTCTGGAATGATGTGGATGTAGTAACCATAAGACTGAATCAAAGATACTGACACAAAGACTGTGTAGACTGTAGAGGTAAAATTTCTTCAAATCCCCTTTGAACATCAGGTGACACGACAAAAAGACTTAGCAGCATGACTAGACAGAACATACACACAATGTGACAGTGGACAATGCATTCTTTTGAAAGAATCAAAGGAGTGACATGACTGATGAAAGTGGATCGTCATGGAGATCAGCTGAATACCCAATTGACTAACATGATTGTGCAGACATGTGCCATGTTCAAAGGTAATGACAAACAACTTCCATTATTTGCAAAATCATTCCCTTCCCATCTCCCCCATCATGATTGATGAGTGCCTCTTTTTGGTTTTACGAGTTCAAAGAGGGTAACAAACACTCAATATAGCTTGTCGAAAGACAAGTCCATACTCATATGTTTTATGAACCTGAGAGAGGAGGGGTTCGTTCCCAAAACGGGCCTCTCAATGTTTAATATAACAAGTCCATTGAAAGAAAAATCGGTATCGTTCATGTTTACAGAGTCTGAACAAATACGAAAAAAGACTGCGAAGGGGGCCTTTTTCGTATGATTTTGTCTCTAAGGCCTGAAAAAAGTGTAAAATCATACCTTAGAGAACTCTTCCAGTCATGATTGGATGGAGTGTTCCTTTTTCATAAATAGTCCTATCCGAACTGAAAGAGAGATAACCTACCATTAGATGGATGACTCTTCAAATACTTTAATGAGCATGAAGAAGACAAGATTGCTCGACAATCTTTTCATATTTAGGGATCCTGAAAAGAGTTTAAAGATGACTCCATTATCCTTTTTCATGTTTGAATCTAGAGCATGAAAAAGAAATAAACTAAGATCAAACCACTTTTCATGTTTTAACCAGAGCACAAAAAATGAAAAGTAAGCTCAACACCATCTTACTGTTTTTAACGAGCTCAAAGATCAGTTAAAATAATGCTCAGGGATTGGTTTCATTTTTACGCAAGCTTGAAACCAATGGGTAAACTATGCTTGAAAAATCGCATTAACATGATATACAGAGGTTAGAATCTTTTCCCCGGCATCATTTCTAGCGAAGCTTACCCCTAGCATGGTTGCTAGCATCTCGACATGACCCCAAGCTTCATTTCATCGGACAATTCTTCTTCCATACCCAACCTAAAAACCCGGTTACTAATGTGAAAATGTTCACCAGGGGGGTAGGAAGAACGAGAATCAGGTAGGTGAAAAGAAGGTTCAAGTTCTAACAGTAAAGTAAAGATTTGACTCAAGGGAAGGGGATCTGTTTCATTTTTACGCAAGCCTGAAACAGAAGGTAACTATGCTTGAAACATGGTTTCATTTTTAGGCAAGATTGAAACCAAGAGGTAAACTATGCTTAAGGAAACCTACTTCATTTTTTAGCGATCTTGAAATAGAAAATGAACTATGCTGAGGAATGATTTCATTTTTATGCAAGATTGAAACCAAAAGGTAAACTATACTTGAGGAGATCTATTTCATTTTTTAACGAGATTGACATAGAATGGGAACTTTGCTCAGCACATGATTTCATTTTTATGCAATCTTGAAACCAAAAGGTAAACTATGCTCTCAACATGGTTTCATTTTTATGCAATCCTGAAACCAAAAGGTAAACTACGGTTAAGGAGTGGTTTTATTTTTTAACGAGCTTGCAACCAAAAGTAAACTATGCTCTAGACATGGTTTCATTTTTATGCAAACTTGAAACCAAAAGGTAAACTATGCTTAAGGAGTGGTTTTATTTTTTAACGAGCTTGAAACCAAAAGTAAACTACGCTCTAGAACCTGCTCCTATCCAACATGATATCCAGAGGTTGGTAGGTTGCCCCCATTACATAAAAGCTAGCGGCTTAGCTCAATTATGATGTCCATAGACTAGAGCCATGCTCCCCATTTTACCTATGATGAGAAGAAGCTAAATAGAAGGGAAAAGAGCTACAAGAACATGCGGCACATTCATGGAAGTGTGATTACTAGGAGTAATGCGATGGTCAGGTGTAACAAAAGAAAGTTGATCGATGGTCACAATATTCCCATCATGGGGAAAATGCATAACTCTAAAGACTGTGGACACAACAGCCTTTATGGCATAAACATAATCACATCCAATGAGTAGATTGAAATCCAGAGGACCTTGGACCACCATAACATCAATACAGACATTTTTCACTCCTAATGTAATAGGAAAATAAGGAAGGGTCCCTAAAGGTGTAGTAGGTCTACGATTAAAAGCCAATATCTGATCGGTGGCTAGTACAATCTAAGGAGAATGTAAAGCTTGCTAAGCAGTTGAGGATATAATACTAACAGAAGCCCCTTTGTCAACAATAGTGCGAAGTATCCACCTAGCAGTAACATTCACAACTATCTAGAAAGGAACACTCGAATGAAGATGAGACTCCATTTGGTTACTCCAGTAAAATGAAATCACCTCACTACTTAGAGAGGGTTCTCTCAAAACAGACAAAATTTCCTCTTGTCGAGAACAATCAGAACAAAGCATAAAAACTTCAGCAGGTTTGAATTCATTCTCTACTGGAAGAGAAGAACAAGACAAAGATTTGGTCAAAGAGGATACTTTAGTCTTAACACTCTCTGATGAAAGAGTGGGATCGGGTGGAAATGACACTGACTCGACCACTTTAACTTCACTCTCTAGAGGAAGAGTGGGATCAACCACAGATAAATCCGAATCGACCACTTGGTCAACCAATGGGGGATCGAGGGATAACTTACTATCACTTGTTGGAATCACCTATTGATGATCAATAATATTTTTCAACCAACGCAAAGCTTCATCCATGCTTGGAAAAAGAAAAGTATGATGCATAGCTTTGCATATCAAACAAGGATACAAGACTTTACCCTTAAGAACTTTTACCAATGGGTCACTGGTTAAGGGAGTATCATCAACATGATGATCAGAGGTTGATGGCACAGATGGTTTGGACCGTTTAGACCACTCTTCTTGTACATGGGAGAGACCGAGACACTCCTTAAGAAGGCAGTCCCCCTTGCAAAGATTATAAGGGAACTTGGGTTTTTCGAGTGTTCTCTTGGAATGAGCACCATTAAGAACATATGGTCGCTGCTTTTTATTTTTCTTATCCTTATTCTTTTTACCCTTCCCTTTCTTCTTCTTCTTATCCACATGACTACTAACCATAGAGCTTTGGTGAAGCGAAGAATAAGAAAGAGATGAAGCCACAACCGGTGAATAAGGAGAGGGATTAGGTTGAGGTTGATCCTCTCCTAGAGGAGAGGTGACATTTGAGACATTAGGTGTAACAGGAATTATCGACTCAAAAATCCATACTGGTAATCCTATAGTTAATCCAGGAATATTTAGAGTGGCAATAAAGGGAGGACCAATACCTTCACTTGGAGGGAATACAAAAGGTACACCTTCGAAAGGGACCTCTTGAGTGGTAGTCCTAGATGAGGATGCCATCTCTAGGATCTCTAATAACCTCCTAACTACCACACACAATCAAGTACTACTCAAACTAAAAGCAACAAGAAAATATGTGAAAGGAGTGGATAAGAGTCAGGAACCTCACAGGATAGGCCAAAAGGATAACTCAGATGGTTTGAGGATTCCTAAAAGGGTCTCTCGATATACGCAAGGTACAAGGGAGCTCAAATCGGTAGTAGTGCTGTCTAATGCATAACCATACACAAGGGGCCTTCTGATATATAATCGAATACGTGAAGTACCTTTATATATACCTCAAGGGTACGTGAAAGGCCATTCGATATACCGATGGTACGTGGAAGAACCACGCAAGTCTCGCGATGTAATGCAGACAAGTAACGAAAGCTCCTACGTTTAACGATGCACAAACACGTCTCTAACTTATCACTCAAATTGCTATGAAAATTTTAGTCTAGTGCTACCATTAATTTTATCTTGTGCATTTAGGTGCAACCATGGAGTGAAAACTTGAATTTAAAGAAGATGCACACTAATCTATATGACAATGCAAGTTTTCCTCTTCAATTAAATTCTACCTAAGAGAAGGAGAGAGATTTACTTTTCTTCCAAAAAATGCACACCCAAATGCAAATGCAATTCTATCTTTTCAAACGAAAAGTGAAATATCAATCCACCCCAAACAATCTTCAAAGCAAACAAGAAAGAGATCTAGAGAACATCAAACATAAATAAACCAAAATTGTTTCCTATCTTTTCATGCTTGAAAAAGATGCATAAAAACTTGATGGAAAGATGATTTCACTAACGTTTCCAAACAAATCTAACTCTAATGCACGCAAAGTTGAAAATAGATGTTTCTTCTCAATGAATGTAAGGTCTATAATTTCAAAAAATCATGCAAAATACAAGAACAAAATCATTCAACAAACTTGCGAATAAAGAAAAAGAGAGAGAAAACTAAAACTTCTCTTTCAAACAAACAAGGAAACGAAGAACCAATCTTTCTTACCAAGCACTGAAAAAATCAGCATGCAAAAGGAAACAAGAATCACCCAAGAAAAGAAAGACTCAAAACAACATGGATCACTCACGCATTCGAAGTACAAAACAAACCAAAAACCTACTCATGAAAATGAAATGTATATTTTCCAATTCCAACGAATAATATATACATAAAGGAGCGAGAGGTTTCAAGCAAAGAAAAGAATGTAAACTCCAATGCAAGAAACACAAACTCTCTTTGAATGCAGAAAGAATACACCAATCAAAGTGACTATAGAATATACAATTTTAAAAACACACTTCATTTTCATCAAGAAGTAAGCCAAAAACACACAAAAAATGAAAATACAAAGTCTGGAATAGGGCCTACCTGGCACTGTGCAGATGAAGCTGCTTGCAGGAAGTTTTGAGGAAAAACCACTCCTTGCTAACTGGATTCAAGTGGTGGCAGTGCGTATTGCTAACTAGACTCAGGCGGTTGCACCTCTCCTTGCCAACAGAACATGTGTAGTTCCCTCTGTAAATCTGAAACATCAAGGAGAGCGACAAATCAAGTCAGAAAAAGACCAGATCAAGGTAAAAACTGATAGATTGAGAGTGAAAAAGAGCATAAAATGTCAAAAATAATTCAGATCTAGACATATCTGGAAGTTTCAAACCAAAATCCACTGAGTCAGATAGCAGACTTGACTGAAGAGAGTTGGAGAAGGAGCCTGGATTCGGACAAGAGTTGAAAGACTGGGGAATATCATATCAACTGATACATATATTCATTCCCCAACAGAGTTGCCAGATTTGTTAGCTGAAATATTTCACCTCCTACAGAAAGTAAAGTGTTCCACTAGTCTAAATGGTTCAGATCTAGAACAAATAGAGGACAGCGGTTGAAGACTCTCCCTAGACGTCGTAGATACCTGGAATGCAATGCTTCGATCATTACCCTATTTACCTGCAATAAGCTTAAACACGCAAACAAATCAAGGCAGCCAGAATATAATCTACTCATCTATGTTAGTGACTAAGGAATCTAACAACATACATGTGAAATCGAACAACAACAATATATTTGGGACAGAAATCAACTTGCATTAATATAGAAATATGAATAAATTTACAACCAAGCCTTAGTGTTGACATGCATCTCCATGAAACCAAGCATTCTCATCCCCATAAACTTCAACTCTAGCTCTCTCTATGCTCTCCAATGGTATGGACCAAGTGATCAATCCAACAACATAACAATACCTTAAGAGTTCCCCCCCTCAACCATGGCCATAAGCTTGTATTTATAAGGCTAAATGGACAGGGATGGTTGAGAGATAAGTGGGTGAGGTGGCCTCTAAGATCCTTGGATGAGGGATCTCAAGCTCAACTAACCCACAACAGTAGGCATAAGGGAGGACATGAGACTTATCATCTAGAAGCCTCGAGAAACTTCTTTTTTTCCCCTTTTACCTAGGGTACCTCGTTTCTCCTTCAATGACAAAGTAGTTTTTGTAAGAAACCCTTATGGACTAAGGGCCATAAGCGGTGGCACCACTTGTGGATGACAAGGGATAGGCAGTGTGAACAAGGTACCGCTCTTGGCTAACAAGGTAAGCGCAGTGCTGGGAATTTTCATGAAAGATTGACATTTAGTGGGTTTCCACTCTAAGAGATGGGATTCAGGGCAAGTAGGTATGTCAAATTTCTTATTACATGATGTTGATAGGATTTTGGTATAACAGGATTCATCATGGCCCTCCTTCGACGAGACTATTCCTGTCGACATCAGCTCATCATCTAGGAAATAGTCTTAGAAACAAATTTAGTACCTTGAGATCTGTATGCCTTAATGACAGATTCTCTCTCTCTTGACATAGGTTCACATCATTGACCTTCGATTGAAATATTACACTGGGTGTTCGACATCAAAACATCTATTCACACTCAGTAGATTGTACTAGGGTACCTTGGGAATCATTGACATCAATGGTGATCTCCCTCGCACTTGTTAACGATTCACATCATTGTTTGGTAGTCAAGTGGTTTCTAGCATGTTCGACTTTAGAACATTGTAATCACATGGATAGATTCATACTTTTTGGAGGATGAGACAAAGACCCTGGGTATTTTCTAAGCGCTCATAGCTTTCTCCCCAAGTTGTGATGGAGTATATTGTATGAAGTACCATCATGGATCCACATTTGTATGGTCGTGGCTATGCTCAAATTTACATTTGCATGACATGCATCTATGTTGTATATCTGGTAGCTATGTCCAATTTTGAGACCTCTATCACATGGATCTATCATGTATTCTAGTAGCCATGATTTTTTATTCCTCTCATGGATCTTCCTTGTTTTGGTCTACAGCCGTGATGAGATTACATTTACTCATAAGTCAAAGTACTGATGTATTGAAAATTCCTGCTCAATGATACTCTTCGATCAAGCTAGCTCTTACCTCGAAGTGATAACTTGCTCTATAAAATCTCTCACCTATCATATCCCTATAGCAACATGCTTTGGGGGGCATTATGTTATACCCAAATCCTATCACCATCATGTGATAATATCTCTAACACCTCTATTTTCCCTCAATCCCAAACTTGAAGTGAAAACGGTGCTCTAGATGTTGATTCTACATACAAAACTCCAGCACTGCCCTTACCCTTAAGTTGATAAGAGATACCTTATATAGCACTGCCTGAGTCATTTGGAAGATAGATGGTACCACCGCCTTTGACCTTTGTTTTTGGCACAATTTTCACCTTGCAACGCTCTGTCATAAGGGAGTACAAGTGGTGCCCTTGGTAAAAGAGAGAAAAAAGAGGTTTCACGAAGATTCTAGTACAAAATATTTGTGACTAACCTTATCCCTACTCACTTGGGTCAGTTAAGCTTGAGATCCATGCTTCGAGGATCTCATGGCCACCTCACCTACCTATTTTTCAACGATTCCTATCCCTTTGAGCTCCATAAAACCAAGTTCATACTCCATGGTTGAGGAGAGAATAAAAGAGTAAAGTTATGATGTTGAATTAACATCTTGGCCTAATCCATTAGAGAGCATAGACAAAGTTGGAGCTATCGAGGATGAGATGTTAGTCTTGTGAAGGAGTGCATCGACACTAAGGAAAAATGCTTGTAAGATCTTTCATTCATGTATTAATGCGAAGTCGATTTCTTTCCCATATATATGCTATTTTATAATCTCACATGTGTATTATCATATTCCTTAGTCATTGATATGGATATATGGATAGTTTTCTAGTATCTTTGATTCTGTCATGTGATTGATGTGTGTTTTTGCAGGTCTTCCATCAGAGATCTTATTCCAGGAATCCAAAGCTTCTAGGGAAAGTTGTTTAACCTAGTTGTGACTCATTTGTTCTGGCTATGAACCATTCAAACCAGAGGAACAATTTTTTTTCCATAGAAGGTGCGATATTCCTGATAACGCAAATTCAGCCACTTAGCATCAGCATTACATGGGGGAAATAATCTAGAGATGTCCTTAGCAGTCACCCTAGTCCTTGCCTTAGATCCCTAAGCTCTTGTTGTCGATGACCCCCCCTGCTCTCTAGATTTCATTTACTCTTTGCATGAGGTTCTGGTTTTTTTATTCTTCTATGTAGGTGACTTGGGTTGATTGGACCCCCTATTCTTTCATGTAATTGGAGACGTTCCCAACACCATGTTGGTCACCTCCTCCTCAATTGGCATGCAAATGACTAGTGAATCCCTAATACTCCCACTAGAAATCTCTTGCACCATGGATAGTAAAACATGGACAAATACTCCCTTAAACATGGATAGTAAAACAAAATTTGGAAATATTGTCATCACTCATGCTTCACAGCATGATAAGCAA